>CM029676.1:20732944-21080444 GCA_017311315.1 Dendrocalamus latiflorus
GCATAGAAGCATTCACCAGAGTAAGCTAAGCCACCCTACCTTCGGTAGCAGAAGGAATGGTCCCGCCGCGAGCGGAGGCCTCCGCGTTCGGGGGGGACGACGGCTGTCCCTGCGCGGTGGGCGGTGTGGCCAGAGGGGCAGGAGCCGCATAGGCCACGGGGCCCCCGGTGCTTGCGCTGGAGTCCCACAAGCTTCTGATGCCCGTAGCCACGACGAACCCCCGCGGTGTCCGGTGGAGCTCCGGTCGCACACATGGCCGTTTGGCCGGGGCAGCCAGCAGTGCCACCGCCCTCGCAGCCGTGGCGGGGGAAGACCCCGCGGCTGCTGCGCCCGGGGCCGAAGGTTCCACGGCGGCAATCGTCGAAGGGGGCACCTCGGTCCCCGCCGCTGTCGGTAAAGACAGCACAGCTACGTGCGCCCCCGCGGAGGGCACCTCCGCCACCACAGCGGCCGCGGTCGAGGGCTGCACCTCGGCATCGCCGGTCCACACGGGGTCCGCCTCGACGACTTCGGCGGGCGGTGAGGCTTCCCCCCACCGGCTGCCCGCGGCAAACCCGTCGTCCGGGACGCTTGCCGAAGACACTTCGCCTTCGGCGCCCGCGCCACCCAAGCCCGAATCGGCGTACCTTGCCGAGTCTGACTCCGCGTCCGCCGCGCCCTCGGAAACACTAGCAGCAGGCGCGGCAAGCGCCCCGCTGCGGCCCCTCTTCCGAGATGAGGCCTTCTTCTTCTTCGCTCCACCATCGTCTGGAGCGACACGGTCCGGCACGGCAAGGCCCAAGACCTCGCACACGCGGTTTATTCGCCCCAGCCCCGCCTTGGCGATAGCGGACCCGCGCTGCTCGTGCTCCCTGGCGGTGTACGGCCCCAGGAATACGCGCGCGGCTTGTTCCGCCTCCTCCAAGGAAATCCCTGAAGCATAGGAGAACACCATCAGCATACAACGCATTTCGCGTCAACAAAGGAGGGACGCAATCGAGGCTTACGGGGACCGGGCGGCGCCGGTAGCGAGCAAACCCACGGCGAGACATTGTCGTCTCGATGCCTTTCAGCGGCGAGACGCCAGTCGTAGGCAAGCGGTGCCACACCGTACATCACGTACTCTTCGGCAAGGTCGCGCATGTTGAGGCGGGCGGCACGCCTACGAGCCGCTTGACCCTCCGCTTGTCCTCACCATCGAGCGTTCGGCCGGGCGAGGTCTTGAACGCGATTGGTCGGCCTGTGCACTCAAGGCCGCTCCCGCTCTCCACACGGTGGTAGAACCACCGCTTCATCTAGTAAGACTCCCACTTCCCGCGAGTTGAGTTCGCAGGGAAGAGCTTCTTGCACGACGAGCGAAGAATAAAAGAGACGCTACCGAAGCTCGACAGCGTCCCGTCCTTCCGGCCCTTCGGCTGGCATCGTGCCTCGTGGAGATAGGCGAACAGCGACGCGCTGGGCCAGCACGCCCACGAGCGCAAGGCCCAGCTGTACACCGCGAGCCGGGCCACGGCGTTTGGAGTCAGTTGCGCCAGCTCCAGCCCGAAGATCCGCAGCACGTCGCCCACCACGGTCGCCGCTGGGATCCGGAGCCCCGCGTCGAAAAAGGCAACGAATACGACCGCCTCCTACCTCTCGGGATGCGGTTCCGTCTCGTCGCCGACGGGCAATCGTACGTCCTGTCGCCTGGACAACTTCCCCGCGCGCAACAGCCCTTGGATCGTCTTCTCGGTCACGAGCGAGGGGCCTAGATCGCCGGAGAACGTGCCTTCCTCCTCCGCCACCAGCCGCCCCTGGTCAGCCGCCGACGGGTCGCGCTTTTGGAGCGCGTATTTCACCTCCAACGGCGAAGATCGCCGGCGAATGGCAAGGCCACCGACCGCCTGGCCGCGCTCGCTACTGGAGGCCATCGCTTCCCACGACGAGGCTGAAGTGGCGAAGATAGCGCGAAGGTGTGGAAGGCGGAGCAGACAGGAAAGAGGGCGTAAAGGTGCGGGGACGCTGGTGCGGGGGGGGGGGGGTATTTCAAGCCACCTCGCACGTACCGCCGCTACCGAAGCGTCGCAACGATACGCGTGTAGGATGCAACCGCAGCGGTGTCAAGGCCCGCCCCGCGCGATTCCCCATAATTCAAAGCGAAGGGTCGCGGCGGTCCGTGCACGAGGCGCGACCACAGTCGTACAAGCGCCCATCCAGCGCAGCGCCCCACCCAACGCTGGAAGGTCACGACCACAGGCGCCATTTACTGCCCGCCCCGTGTCCCCCTTGCCTAGGGAAGAGGCAAGCGGCTGCAAGCACGCAACCGTCCACATCCCGCCGCCCACCAGTCATAGGCCGCCGCGTGCCCCGGACGCGCCAAGTCGCAGAGTACGGAAACCTAACCCTGGCAGATCAGGGGGCGGTGCGATTCCAGGAGTCTTTATAGCGCAAGACCGCATCACAAGGCCCCAAGTCACCGCCCAGCGGCGGGGTTCGCGGGGCGTAGGCGCCAGCTTCGCTGCCACCCGTTCGAAGGGTAGGGGACGGAGCGCGCGCGTCTACTTCGACTTAGGCGCCAGCTTCGCTGCCACCCGTTCGAAGGGTAGGGGACGGAGCGCGCGCGTCTACTTCGACTTAGGCCCCAGTTGGCGCGCGTCTACTTCGACTTAGGCGCCAGCTTCGCTGCCACCCGTTCGAAGGGTAAGGGACGGAGCGCGCGCGTCTACTTCGACTTAGGCGCCAGCTTCGCTGCCGCCCGTTCGAAGGGTAGGGGACGGAGCGCGCGCGTCTACTCCGACTAGGCGCCAGCTTCCCCGCCACCCGTTCGAAGGGTAGGGGACGGAGCGCGCGCGTCTACTTTGACTTAGGCGCCAGATTCGCTGCCGCCCGTTCGAAGGGTAGGGGACGGAGCGCGCGTCTACTTCAACTTAGGCGCCAGCTTCGCTGCCACCCGTTCGAAGGGTAGGGGACGGAGCGCGCGTGTCTACTTCGACTTAGGCGCCAGTTGGCGCGCGTCTACTTCGACTTAGGCCCCAGCTTCGCTGCCACCCGTTCGAAGGGTAGGGGACGGAGCGCGCGCGTCTACTTCGACTTAGGCGCCAGCTTCGCTGCCACCCGTTCGAAGGGTAGGGGACGGAGCGCGCGCGTCTACTTCGACTTAGGCGCCAGCTTCGCTGCCACCCGTTCGAAGGGTAGGGGACGGAGCGCGCGCGTCTACTTCGACTTAGGCGCCAGCTTCGCTGCCACCCGTTCGAAGGGTAGGGGACGGAGCGCGCACGTCTACTTCGGCTTAGGCGCCAGCTTCGCTGCCACCCGTTCGAAGGGTAGGGGACGGAGCGCGCGCTTCTACTTCGACTTAGGCGCCAGTTGGCGCGCGTCTACGTCGACTTAGGCGCCAGCTTCGCTGCCACCCGTTCGAAGGGTAGGGGACGGAGCGCGCGCGTCTACTTCGACTTAGGCGTCAGCTTCGCTGCCACCCGTTCGAAGGGTACGGGACGGAGCGCGCGCGTCTACTGCAACTTAGGCGCCAGCTTCGCTGCCACCCGTTTGAAGCGTAGGGGACGGAGCGCGCGCGTCTACTTCGACTTAGGCGCCAGCTTCGCCGCCACCCGTTCGAAGGGTGGGGGACGGCACGCGCGCGCCTACTTCGACTTCGGCGCCAGCCAAGATCGGAGAACAGCACATACGACCACCATAACTCGAGCAGGCAAAGGTCAATGTTGCGGCAAGAGCAGACATGATCTCGTAGGCAGATATGAGTCGCCACACCAGCGTATGCTCGTTCGCACGAACATAGCGTACGGATGACTCCATATCTGTCTACGAGAGCAAGTCAGGCCTTGCCATTTCCGCATCAAGCGGTGAAGCGTTCCCACAAGCGGGACGTATTTGGTTCACCGGCGCTCGCAGGCATTGACGCCGGTCGACGCAGTCATCAAACACAGGTGCACAAAACTTTTCCTACATATGCGAAGTTAACCATGAACAGGTACGGGATGAACAGTAAGGGATGTCTAGGGAGCGTCCCCCTGGCGCCAGCATATTTATACTCAGCCTCGCCAGGCGAAGAGTCGCCAGCATGGAGGCAGGCCAACCGACGGAAGCACAAGCGCAAGGCGTCGGGCGGTGCAGCTACCTGAGGCGCGTAAGAGCAACCGTCCGCACCTCACCGCGTGCTCTTCGGAAACCGTCGCACGCTCCCCTTACGAGAAGGCACACTGCATGATGCGACAGCCTGCCCCCCTGGCAAGCCAACCGTCATCGAAAAGCACCCAACCAGGCGGCAAGGTCGCAACGATTGCGGAATGCGCGCGCCTCGGAAGTCCAGACGCCGGGAGTCCGCCGTCACATGGACAGTCACGACGCCTCAAGGCCTGCACCGCGCCGAGCACGCTTCACCACGTGGACGGCCAGAAGAGCACGCAGCTGCTTCGGCCGCAGCGCAGCCCCGGGTCAAGTCTGGACAGGTTCACAGGCCGCGGGACGGAGGGGGCCAAAGGACTCGGCAGCATGGCTTCGGCCTTGTGAAGCCCTTTACCATGAGAGGCTCCTGTCGTAGGGGTGGCCCCCACCTAAACCCAGCAGGCCTGGTAGGAAGGTATAAGGCCCAGAATAGGCCATGTGTAATGACATAACTGCCCCCAGAGGGGATAACCAGATGTAAGGGTATAACTGTAAAAGCACTCCTCATGTGTATATATATATGATGAGAAGCCATGGGGAAGCGGCGGGCCATTACACTTATCTTCATCACTCTCCACTACCATCTCTCTCTCTGTTTGGTCTGTAGCCACAACACCACCAGTTCAGTCTGGTTTTAAAACGACACTTCATTGTTCCTCCCAGGACTATGGGATCTACTGATAGCCCATGACAAGCTGCCAGGACCGACCATGGAAAGAACATACGTCTAACCAAGAACCACAAAACCGATGGGAACTGACTGAATCCAGCAATTTCCGGTCAAGTCGATATGGAGCAGGATATGAAGTATCATCATGTTCAACACCGATTACGCAGATTTTCTCCGAGTAATACCAATTTTTGATCGATTTCTGGTTTTCTGTGTAAATTCTGGGAACCACCCGGTTTCAGACAAACGGTGGTGTCCGAGAACTAGCCCCACTCTAATTTTTGGAACCCTACATCTAACTAAAAACATACCCATTTGAGTGCACCATAAAAAGTTACAAACATTGTAACGTTAAGATAGATGTCTATAATGAGGTGATTTAAACATATGATGTGAGTTTTGCTGTACATGGTCTTTATTTGGTTTTGATGACATCATGACTCCGTTTTAACAGGATTACATAAAACCGGTCAATACCCGTTTTTATGGAAGGTTGGTTCAAGCTCTTAACCACTTCACTTGACTCTTGTTTTAGGCAGAATAAACGAATTTTGAATTGTTACATATGATCCGAACATCAGGATTTGAGTGTGACTAAGTTATTATTTTGAAAACCTCGATTCACTTGTTTGAGCCTCACCAAGAACTATTTGGTATATCACTCATGCAAGTCAATATACGGTTGCATAGGAGTTGCAGAACAAATTGCTCTGCTTTGGCCTTGAATTGGAGAGCTTGTTGCTACACTTCATGTGTTTTCCACTTTTTCTTTTGTTGATTATGTCATGTGGGGTATCCCATATGAACGGAGCAAGCCTAAAAGGATACTACCACCGCCACAGCAGACGGGTCAGACTACATCTCCTAATTCACATTAGCTATCCATCTATAGTTTGTTTACTTTAAATAAGAGATCAGGACACTAGATTGCTATTAATCTATAAAAGGGGAATCCCTTACCTCTGTATGTTATGGACAATAATCAATAAAGTTTCTGTTAAGGTCTTAAGGATATAATAGGATTGTTATTCGTTTTCTTATATGCGTTGGTTTCCTTATCTGTATATGGCATATTCCTCTGTATATCTCCTTGTATTCCCTATATATATTGCCCTTTTGGGCCTCATAAATATACATACACAATATTCATAACATAGTATCAAAGCTAGGGCTCTGACCTTGTTCTTCCGCTGCCTTCGTTGTCGTCCAAGCTGCCGCGGGGTGTGGGCCTTGGGCCCAAGGCCTAGTTGGGTTATTATTAGGAATTAGAGATTGGTTTCTATTTGAGTTAGAGATTGGTTTCCTTGTATTAGAGATATAGTTAGAGATATGATATTAGTTACTATATCTGTTAGAGATATGATTGGGATTAGATTCCATCTGTTAGGGGGAGCCATCTATATAAGGAGGCTACCGCATGCTATTGTTATGAAAGCAGAATAATATCAAGTCTTCCCCGTCTAAATCCCTAGTCTCTCTCCCTCTCGTGCTACGCCGACGCCATCCGGCCATCTCCTTGGTGGTGTTTACCCCGGTTCATGACAACTTGGTATCAGAGCAGTCGATCCCTTCCCACGACTTCTGCTACCATGTTTCCTGCGACTCGTCCTCTCGTCGAATCAATGGCCATAATAAAAGCCAACGCTGAGAAGGTGGCCAGCTACGACAAAGAGAAGGCCAACATTGTAACGTTAAGATAGATATGTCTATAATGAGGTGATTTAAACATATGATGTGAGTTTTGCTGTACATGGTCTTTATTTGGTTTTGATGACATCATGACTCCGTTTTAACAGGATTACATAAAACCGGTCAATACCCGTTTTTATGGAAGGTTGGTTCAAGCTCTTAACCACTTCACTTGACTCTTGTTTTAGGCAGAATAAACGAATTTTGAATTGTTACATATGATCCGAACATCAGGATTTGAGTGTGACTAAGTTATTATTTTGAAAACCTCGATTCACTTGTTTGAGCCTCACCAAGAACTATTTGGTATATCACTCATGCAAGTCAATATACGGTTGCATAGGAGCTGCAGAACAAATTGCTCTGCTTTGGCCTTGAATTGGAGAGCTTGTTGCTACACTTCATGTGTTTTCCACTTTTTCTTTTGTTGATTATGTCATGTGGGGTATCCCATATGAACGGAGCAAGCCTAAAAGGATACTACCACCGCCACAGCAGACGGGTCAGACTACATCTCCTAATTCACATTAGCTATCCATCTATAGTTTGTTTACTTTAAATAAGAGATCAGGACACTAGATTGCTATTAATCTATAAAAGGGGAATCCCTTACCTCTGTATGTTATGGACAATAATCAATAAAGTTTCTGTTAAGGTCTTAAGGATATAATAGGATTGTTATTCGTTTTCTTATATGCGTTGGTTTCCTTATCTGTATATGGCATATTACTCTGTATATCTCCTTGTATTCCCTATATATATTGCCCTTTTGGGCCTCATAAATATACATACACAATATTCATAACATAGTATCAAAGCTAAGGCTCTGACCTTGTTCTTCAGCTGCCTTCGTTGTCGTCCAAGCTGCCGCGGGGTGTGGGCCTTGGGCCCAAGGCCTAGTTGGGTTATTATTAGGAATTAGAGATTGGTTTCTATTTGAGTTAGAGATTGGTTTCCTTGTATTAGAGATATAGTTAGAGATATGATATTAGTTACTATATCTGTTAGAGATATGATTGGGATTAGATTCCATCTGTTAGGGGGAGCCATCTATATAAGGAGGCTACCGCATGCTATTGTTATGAAAGCAGAATAATATCAAGTCTTCCCCGTCTAAATCCCTAGTCTCTCTCCCTCTCGTGCTACGCCGACGCCATCCGGCCATCTCCTTGGTGGTGTTTACCCCGGTTCATGACAACTTGGTATCAGAGCAGTCGATCCCTTCCCACGACTTCTGCTACCATGTTTCCTGCGACTCGTCCTCTCGTCGAATCAATGGCCATAATAAAAGCCAACGCTGAGAAGGTGGCCAGCTACGACAAAGAGAAGGCAGACTCCTTCCTTAACATGTATGCCTTCTTCGAGAAGCACTTGAAGGATCGGGAGAAGGCAAAACAGGAGGCCGCTCGTAGAGCAGAAGAAGCGGCAGACATTGGTTTGCCGACTGCTAACGAAGAGGAGGAAGAGGTCTCTCTCGCCCCCCTCGCTGAGATCGCCGGCCGGGAGCAAAACAGCAGTCAGACCGGGAAACTAGGGTTTCCAGCGGTCAGACCGCCGCCTGCTCTGTTCCATGGGACTGCGCAACCGTTGCCGCCTGGACCCACAGTCGTCGCCGTTGCTTTTCGTCGTCGCCGCCGTAAGGCCGCGGGCGCCCGAAGCCGCGCCGCCGTCACCGCTCGAGGCCGTCTCCTCCCACGCAGCTGCCGTCGCCCGGGCTGTTCCCATCCGTGCCGCCGCCGTTGCCTGGGTCGTCTCCGTCGGCGCCGCCGCCTCCGTCCGAGCCACCTCTGCCCGCTACGCCGGCCGCCCGTCCGCCCGTCCGCCGGTTGTCGCTCCTCGCGGCTGCTCCGTGCTCGGAAACGCCCGAACCACACCGTGGGACGCCCGGAACCGCCGCCGCCGCCGCTCCTTCAGTCGCCGCCGACCGAGTCGTGTGCGCTTTGTAAGGTGTGGTGGCCTGGGGATCTCGGTCGGTTTTAACCGACCGGTTGATTAGTGAAGGCAAAAAAAATCAAAAAAAATCAAAAAAATCAAAAAAAAATCAAAAAAATCAAAAATAAATCAAAAATAAAAAAATTTATTTTGCAGGCATTAAATAACGGAAGGTGCTACTATTCGTCTAGCCTTGTTCCGTTTGGATTTGGCCGGTCGCCTCCATCTGCTGCAGCACCCCGCCACCGTTCGTCTTCTACATCGGCATCAAATGTCTTCCATTGGCCGCCATCTAGCAGCTCGAGGACGAGTTGCATGTCCGAGAGGGGTGTAGTGTCAGGGGTGTGGGCCTTGGGCCCAAGGCCTAGTTGGGTTATTATTAGGAATTAGAGATTGGTTTCTATTTGAGTTAGAGATTGGTTTCCTTGTATTAGAGATATAGTTAGAGATATGATATTAGTTACTATATTTGTTAGAGATATGATTGGGATTAGATTTCATCTGTTAGGGGGAGCCATCTATATAAGGAGGCTACCGCATGCTATTGTTATGGAAGCAGAATAATATCAAGTCTTCCCCGTCTAAATCCCTAGTCTCTCTCCCTCTCGTGCTACGCCGACGCCATCCGGCCATCTGCTTGGTGGTGTTTACCCCGGTTCATAACACCATCTCTGCCCGAGCAGCCGCTACTCAGGCCGCCGACCGTCGCCGCCCGTGCTGTCTCCGCCCGAGCCACCGCCGCCGTCCAGGCCACCTCCACCCAAGCCGCCATCGCCTGGGCCACCTTCGCCCGAGCCACCGCTACCGCCGCCGGCGGCTGGGCCTCCGTCGCCTGAGCCACCGCCGCCGCCAAATCCGGCGCTCTTACTCTATTTGACCCTGCTCGCTAGATCTAGCCGATCCATCATCGCCGTCGCCGCCGCTCGGGCCGCCGCTGTTGTCTTCATCCAATCCGTCCGATCGCTGCAGGTTGCCGTGTTGCTAACGACCCCTAAGCCACCGGTCAACGCTCCACCAGCCCACTCCGCGGTCAGCGCGACGAGTGGGCAAGTCGACCATCTGCTTCAGCTGAAGCGACGATCGAGTTTTTGTAGTTTTGTAAAAAAAGAAAGAAAAAAGAAAAAGAGAAGAATAAAATAAGAATAAAAAAGAAAAAATATATAACGTCGATCTAACCACCGCTCCGTCCAGCGCTGCCTGTTAGACTTCGTTGCCTTGCTCGCCGCGCCGTCCAGCG
Organism: Dendrocalamus latiflorus; assembly: GCA_017311315.1. NCBI lineage: Eukaryota > Viridiplantae > Streptophyta > Magnoliopsida > Poales > Poaceae > Dendrocalamus > Dendrocalamus latiflorus. Next base: position 20,742,613 of record CM029676.1, read on the forward strand.
CCGCCAACCGATGGCTTCCATTCCATCTGTTGTGATCCCATTCTCTGGAACAAAGCTCCGTGGAACGAACTACAGGTTATGGCCTCCTCTTATGGAGATCACGCTTGATGGGCTATACCTTTGGGGACATGTCACCGGTACACGCCCTGCTCCGCCACCGCTGGTTCAGCCTCCTACGCAATCTACTTCTGCACCTCCTACAGCAGATGAGGCTGCCAAGGAGGCAAAAGCTGCTGCTGACGCTGCTGATGAGGCTTTTCAGTATGCCACTGACGCTTTCGAGCGCTGGTGTACTCAGGTCGATGACTCCATCCAAACAGACATTGTTGGTCTACAGTCTACTCGACAGATCTAGGAGTACTTGCGTGAGCGATATCAGTAGAGCAGTAATGCTCAGTTCTTTTCGCTTCAGCATGAGTTGGAGACGCCTCACCAGGGAGATTCTTCTATTGAAGACTTCTTGTGGGCCCTAACAAGTCTTTGGCGCTAGATAGATGAGCTGGCCTCTCCACTTTGTCAGGAATGTCACAAAGTGCAGAAGACAGATCATGATTGCCTTCGCCTTTATGACTACGTCTGCCGCCTTCGCCCAGAGTTTGAGCCTGTCAGAGCTCAGCTGCTGAGCCGCTCTCCACGGCCGACCGTTACAAAGGCTCTTTCGACGCTTCGGGCTGAAGAGCTTCGTTTCGAGTTAGCAGCACAATTTGTTCTAACTGTGCTTGTTGCCCCTTCTTCGACTACAACTCTGATATCTGCTTCGACTACGGCCTCTCCCTAGGTGCCTATCTCCGCTCCTGTTCTCGCACCAACTGGAGTTCAGTGCAACTACTACAAGAACTTCGGGCACGACCAGCAGAATTGTGCTGTGTGGAAACAGCGGAACAAGGCACGTGGGGGTGGGCGACCAAAGGTGTTACGCCTGGATCTCAAGTTGTATGGATGCGTCACAGGAAGCCGAGAGCTGGAGGTCGTGGGAGGAGCCGTGCTGGGTGCGGTAGCCGGACCAGGGGTCCAGAGAAGGTCAGATCCGGCCAGGCCGGAAAGAATCTAGGGTTTGGGAAGAAAGGAAGTAGAGATTGGGGTAATATTCTTCTTCCTCTTTATTGCTTATGATATCTCCTCTTTATATATAGAGGGAATCCCCAACTGAGTCGGCTAAGCCTGAACTCACAGATCCTTAACCGATTCTAACTCATATTACGTAACTGACTAGGAAACTAATAGCATATTAGACTCTGAATACAATGGACTTCTGATTACAATACCGAATTACCTGGAGAACCTGCTGCTGCACCTCCTGGAGGCGGTTGCGCTGCAAGGTGTCTCCGCTCATAGACTTTCCCAAATCTCTTGGTCCTGACATTTCTCCCCTCCTCGGAAAGCAGCTCGTCCTCGAGCTGAAAATGAGGAAATTGGCGACGGAATTCCCCCAAGGACTCCCAAGTAGCATCTGAAGCCGGCAAGCCATCCCAATGGACGAGGACTTCGCTCACCCCATTGCTGAGTCTGGTACGGATGACATGATGTGGTGTGGGTGTAACTCGGCCATGGTGGAGCGGTGGCAAGACAGGCGGAGTTGACGGAGGATCGCCGACGTACGGCTTGAGCAAACTCACATGGAATACATCATGGAGACGGGCTTTAGATGGTAGTTGGAGGCGGTATGCCACAGTACCGATTTTGTCCAGAATTTGGTATGGTCTGTAATATCTGGGGGCCAGCTTGCGATTGATGTTCACCGCGAGGGACAATGCAAGGCGCTGGTGGAGACGAAGCCCTACCCATTGTCCAACCTCAAAGGAAAGCTCTCTGTGTTTGGCGTCATAGGCCTGCTTGTAGTGTTGTTGAGCCAGAAGAAGGCGGTCCCGAATCTCTGCAATCAATTGGTCTCTTTCCAGGAGGAGTTGATCAACTGCCTGGAGACGAGTAGACATAGGTGAATGTGGACGAATTGTCGGGGGATCGCGTCCATAGACCACTTTGAAGGGTGTCTCGCGTAACGATGTTTGGAAGGAAGTATTGTAGCAGTACTCGGCCCATGGCAACCAGCGCACCCACTGACGCGGACGATCCCCTGTGAGGCACCGGAGGTACATAGCGATAATTCTGTTGGTTACCTCTGATTGGCCATCACTTTGCGGGTGGAAGGCTGAGCTTAAATGCAGTTGCGTACCCGTCAACCGGAACAGTTCTGACCAAAATTGGCTTGTGAAAACGGGATCACGGTCACTTACAATGGAGCAAGGGATTCCGTGAAGGCGGACCACTTCATCAAAGAATACTCGTGCCACCGAATTAGCAGTATATGGATGCGCGAGGGGAATAAAGTGCGCATATTTGGAAAAGCGATCAACAACTGTGAGGATAACTGTTTTACCATTGACGCGAGGTAACCCTTCAACAAAATCCATTGCAATATCATCCCAAATCCTCACGGGAACTTGCAAAGGTTGCAAGAGGCCGGCTGGGTGAAGTTGGACTGATTTGTTGCGTTGACAGATCGCACAAGAGCGGACAAAGTCTTCTACTAATGTGCGGTCATGTGGCACATGGAAGTCAGCCCGAAGACGGTGGAGGGTCTTCTGTACCCCCTCATGTCCTGCCGAGTGAACTGCAAGCAAAATGGAATGGAGAAGTGGTGAAGTCTGAAGCACGTGAACCCGGTTGTTGTGCAAGATCAGCCCATCCACCAATTGCCATGGCTGCCCTATTGTCCCAGCCTCAATCTGTTGGCGTAAAGTGATCAAGTCCGGGGCTGATGCAATCTCACGTCGCAGGTCATCTAGGAGAGCGAAGTTTGGGCTGGATATAGCACAGAGTAGACCGTCCGGAGCGCTGAGTGCATCTGCTCCGTCTGCCGCAGCGCGGGACAAGGCATCTGCGACTGTGTTAAGCTTGCCTGGTTTGAACTCCACCCCGAAATCATACCCGAATAACTTACTAACCCAGCGATGTTGCGGTATTGTGGAGAGGCGTTGGTCCAGTAAGAACTTGAGGCTGTAATGGTCAGTCCGGACCAAAAAGCGGCGTCCCCACAAATATGGTCTCCAATGCCGGACCGCAAGGACGAGGCCCATCAGTTCTCTCTCGTAGGCGGCCAGGTGTGAGTGGCGAGTGGACAGAACACGGCTGAAGAATGCAATGGGTCCATGACCTTGATGAAGAACTGCTCCAATGCCGGATCCTGAAGCATCGCATTCCACCACAAATTCAAGCTCGAAGTTAGGTAGCTGTAAAACTGGGGCTGAAGTAAGAGCATCTTTGAGCGCGTTGAATGCCCCGGCTGCTTCGGGTGACCATAAAAAAGCCTCTTTCTTGAGTAGGCGAGTGAGTGGTTCCGCAATTGCTCCAAACCCTTGGATAAACTTGCGGTAATATCCTGCTAGTCCGAGGAACCCGCGAAGGGCCCGAACTGTACGGGGAACCGGCTACTCCTTAACGGCTTGCACCTTCGTCATGTCCATAGCAACGCCCTCTGCTGAGATGACATGCCCTAAGTAGGCCACAGATGATTCGCCGAAAAAACACTTGGAGCGTTTGAGGTACAGTTGGTGTTGATGGAGTAATCGCAGGACTGCCCGGACGTGGCGCAGGTGCTCGACCCACGACGGACTGTATATAAGAATGTCATCAAAAAATACCAAGACAAAGCGGCGCAGGTAGGGCCGAAGAATGCTGTTCATGAGGGCCTGGAATGTAGCTGGTGCATTGGTTAGCCCAAATGACATCACTAGGAACTCAAAGAGGCCTTCATGGGTACGAAAGGCCGTCTTCTCAATGTCCGGAGGATGCATCCGCACCTGGTGGTATCCGGAGCGAAGGTCCAACTTGGTGAAGAATTTAGCTCCTCGTAGTTCATCCAAGAGCTCGTCCACAACTGGAATTGGGAATTTGTCCTTTACAGTCTGACTGTTGAGGGCGCGATAATCTACGCAAAAGCGCCAAGTACCATCGTGCTTTTTGACGAGAAGGACAGGGGATGAGTAGGCTGACGTGCTTGGCCGAATGATTCCCTGTTGTAACATCTCCCCACATTGCCGCTCTAACTCATCCTTCAAGAGTTGGGGGTATCGATATGGGCGAACTGAGACCGGTGATGTGCCGGGTAACAAGTGGATGTGACTTGGTTCCTCATCGTCTGGCGCAGTGGCGATGTCAGCTTCATCGTCTGAGCCGCCGCTCGGGGCCAACAGGAGAAATAGTCGCTTACAGCGGTGTCCTAGAGTGAACTTCTCAACGCAATTGAAGCACAGACCCCCTGCCCTGCGCTGCTCCATCTCTTCCGGCGAAAGGAACCGGCGCTGCATCGTCCTGCGTGGACGGTTGGAACCCTGGCCAAGACCTGCCGTGTTCGGGGCGGGTAGGGCGGGTATGGTTGGTCTGCTGGTCAGCGCTGGTTTCATTAGCGCCGCAGGCGCCGCTGCTGCCGAAGGTGCGGTAGTTGGCTTCTTGTGCAGGGCGGCCGCGTCTTGTCCCGTGGCTTGTGCTCGGCGCTCGTAAGCCCTCGCTAAAGCCATGGCCATCTGAAGTCCCCCCGGATTTTGCAGTTCGACGTCTGTGCGGATTGGTTCGCGCAAACCTGACGTGAACAGCTGCACTTGTTGCTGAGATTTCAGATAGTCCACCCGGCACAGGATTGCAAGGAATTGTTGTTGATAATCTTCCACCGTGCCGATTTGTGTCAGTTCCCGGAGTTCGCCAAGAGGGTTGCGCCGAATCGATGGGCCGAAGCGCAGATTGACAAATTCCTTGAAGTGTGACCAATCTGGTTCTCCTTCGTCTCTTTCCAGTTGATAATACCACTGCTGCGCCACCCCAACCAAGTGGTATGATGCTAACCACACCTTCTCGCTTGATGGTGTCTTCTGTCCATGAAAAAATTGCTCGCAGCGCTGCAGCCAGTTAAGCGGATCACCTTGTCCGTCGTATGAGGGAAACTCCAACCTGTGGAAGCGAGGGGGCTTCTCCGGTGTTAACCCCACCCCGTTCCCATACTGGTGTGCTACCGGTGCTTGGCCAACCGGTGCTTGGCCAACTGGGAACGGCAGTAATCCGTCCCCTGTTGGTCGCTTTTCCAGCGTTGTCATCCTGTTGTGAAGCTCATCCCCTCTGATCTTCATATCTTCCATCTGTTTGATCAAATTTGCTGCCAAATCTTCCATCTATTTGGTCAAATTTGTTGCCAAATCTGCCACTTGATCATATGTTGCGTAGTTATCGTCAGCCATGTGCTCTGATACCAAATTGTTACGCCTGGATCTCAAGTTGTATGGATGCGTCACAGGAAGCCGAGAGCTGGAGGTCGTGGGAGGAGCCGTGCTGGGTGCGGTAGCCGGACCAGGGGTCCAGAGAAGGTCAGATCCGGCCAAGCCGGGAAGAATCTAGGGTTTGGGAAGAAAGGAAGTAGAGATTGGGGTAATATTCTTCTTCCTCTTTATTGCTTATGATATCTCCTTTTTATATATAGAGGGAATCCCCAACTGAGTCGGCTAAGCCTGAACTCACAGATCCTTAACCGATTCTAACTCATATTACGTAACTGACTAGGAAACTAATAGAATATTAGACTCTGAATACAATGGACTTCTGATTACAATACCGAATTACCTGGAGAACCTGCTGCTGCACCTCCTGGAGGCGGTTGCGCTGCAAGGTGTCTCCGCTCATAGACTTTCCCAAATCTCTTGGTCCTGACAAAAGGGGAGCAGAGAGGCCCTTCCTTCACAGGAGGATAGACCAGCTTATCAGTTTCTGCTCAGAAAATTGACTGTTCAGCAGCTCTGCCAGGCCCTACTTTAGCAGCTCTCTCACAGCTCAGCAGGTTCTGCCAGTCTAACTTAGACGTCTCCTCCATATACCTCTTGGGCTCTAGATTCTGGTGCCTCTTTTCACATGATACCGGACTCCGCATCTCTCACTTTAGTAGGACCTCCTGATTTTCCTATCTCTGTTCAGACAGCTGACGGTACTTCCTTGTCTGTCAGCTGTCGGGGCATTCTTTTGTCCACTGACTTTTCTGTTCCAGCTGTTTCTCATGTTCCCCAACTTACCATGTACCTTCTTTCGGTGGGACAGCTCACTGATCTTGATTGTAGGGTTGTTTTTGACTCACCTGTTTCGTCCAGGATCGATAGACAGAGACGGTACTTTGGGACTGGCCGGCGCCGTAGGGATCGTCAGGGTCTTTACATTCTCGATTGCCTCCACCTTCTATCCACTTCAGCTGCTCCTACTACGTCTGCCTCTATAGCCACTGCTGCCACCACCTCTGAAGCTTTTGTACAGTGGCATCATCGTTTAGGACACCTGTGTGGGTCCTGTCTTTCTTTATTAGTTCATCAGGGTATTCTTGGACGTGTTACTATTGACACGTTAATGTTTTGTCGGGGTTTTAAGCGGGGTAAGCAGCTACAACATCCTTATCATTCTAGTGAATCTATGTCTTCTTGTCCTTTTCATTTAATTCATTCAGATGTATGGGGACCTGCACCTATTATCTCAAAAGGCGGGTATAAATTCCATGTAATTTTCATCGACGATTATTCCCGTTTCACTTGGCTTTTCCCTATATCTAATTATGGTCAGTTTCTTGCGATCTATCGTAGCTTTGCCACGTTGGTTCATACTTAGTTTGAGTCCTCTATCCGTATTTTTCGCTGTGATTCTGTTGGAGAGTACTGTTCTGGTGCTCTCAGACAATATCTTTCTGAGCAAGGCACTCTTTACCAGTCTTCTTGTCGTGGTGCCTATGTTCAAAATAGGGTTGCTGAACGCAAGCATCGTCATCTGCTTGAGACTACTCGCATTCTTCTTTTTTCTCACGTTCCACCACAATTTGGGCGGAGGCTGTTTCTACGACTACATATCTCATCAATATGCAGCCTTCCACTGCTCTTAAGGATGTCAGTCCTATAGAGCGTCTCTACTCTAGAGCACCCATTACAGTCACCTTCGTGTTTTTGGCTACACCTGTTTTGTCCTGCTGCAACCTCGTGAGCGCACCAAACTGTCAGCCTAGTCAGTTGAGTGTGTTCCTTGGGTACAGTTCTGAGCATATGGGTTATCGCTGCTATGATCCGTCTGTTCAACGGATTAGGATCTCACGAGACGTTGTCTTTCATAAATCTCGACCTTTCTTATATCGAGATTCAGCTCCCCGTCCTGCTTCCACTATCGAGACGATATCCTAGTTATCTTTCCCTGACTCTTCACTCATTTCTTCTCTTTCACAACCATTCTCTAGCCTGTCTCCAGTGGTTCCTTCTATACCTTCACCTCCTGTGTTGCCTTCTGCAGCACCGCCTCTTGCTCCTGCAGTACCACCATCTCGTTTCTCTGGGGTGCACTACTCCAGACATCCTCGTCCTTCACCAGACTCATCTTCTGGTATTTTGTCGACACCGACGTCTGATTCCTCTGATGATGCTCCTCGTTACGCCCTTCGTGACCAGACATCCCTTCGACCTCCTGATCATCTTGGTTTCATTTCGACCGCTCATGCTCTCTGTCATTGAGCCCAGCTCTTATCGTGAGGCTGCTTCTCATTCTGAGTGGCAGCTCACTATGGCAGAGCAGTTTGATGCTCTTAGACAAACAGAGACTTAGGATATTGTATCAACACCTGTGCATGCTCGTCCCATCACATGTAAGTGGGTGTACAAGATTAAGATCAGGTCTGATGGTGCTATTGAGCGCTACAAGGCTTGTCTTGTGGCTCGTGGCTTCCATTAGGAATATGGTTGTGATTACGATGAGACGTTTGCTCCTGTTGCCCATATGATCACTGTTCGCACTCTTGTTGTGGTTGCTTCTGTTCGCCGGTGGTCTATCTCTCAGTTGGATGTTAAGAATGCCTTTAATGGGGTTTTGCATGAGGAGGTTTACATGCAGCCACCACCTGGGTATTCTGTTCTAGATGGCCATATTTGTTGTCTTCGTCGTGCTCTTTATGATCTCAAACAAGCCCTTCATGCCTGGTTTGCGCATTTCACCTCAGTGATTTCCGCTGCCGATTTCACTGTCAATGCCCATGATCCTGCTCTTTTTGCCCATGTCTCACCTCTAGGACACTACTTCTATATGTGGATGATATGCTCATTATTGGTGACGATTCCTCATTCATCACATACGTGAAGAAGCATCTCAGTGAGAGTTTCTGATGACTGATCTTGGTTTGCTTACGTAGTTCCTTGGGATTGAGGCTTCTTCCACTCGCACTGCTAAGACTCCTATGGAGCTCTCCCGTTATCGCCATCTTGTCAAGAGTCTGGTATACCTTGTGAGCACTCACCCTGATATCGGTTATGTTGTTCATATCTTGAGTCAGCTCATAGCTAGTCCTATTCATCTTCACTAGAGTCACCTCCTTCATGTTCTTCGCTACTTACGTGAAACAATCTCTCATCGCTATGTAGCAAACTACATAGGCTCTCAACTTTTTGATCTTGAGAAGGTTTCATTCCTAACTTACCCTAACTTGTTTGAGACAAAAGACTTTGTTGTTGTTTGTTGTTGTTGTTGTATTCATTTAAAGGAAAATGAAGAAAAAGAGAAAAAAATGAAAAACACTGTTATATCTCCACGGACAATGCAGAGGAAAAAGGAAAATGGAAAAGAAGCTACGTTAAGAAGCCAATATGTTCCAAACTACTTTTGGTTTCTGGAAGCTAGAAGCTAGAAGCCAAAAGCTGTTTGGAACAGGGCAATATGCATTTCTGATGCATGGTAGTTCGACAATTTTATGATGCATTCTCTTGGTAATCCAATAGTAAATGACCATTTATAATAATTTTATCATACATTACCGAGCATTCTCAGGGGTGTAAAAAGGAGGCCAAAGTTCATTACTACTACAAGGGCCAGGAGTTCATAGGCCAACCAAATAGCAAAATTATGAGACTGTCCAAGGACCTAACTTCCCACCAGAATAACAGGTCCACCAAGATTCCCTGCAGTTTTGTCACGACGTCGCCAAGTAGTCACCTTGGTGACGCCTAGGCATCATGGCAGTGCAGGGGGACGCCATGGAGCTTCACCGTGACTAACCAACCTCCCCCACTCTCATCGCGTGGCCGCCCATGTCTTCCTCAGCTGAGCTCCGGCCAACGGGAACAGTCAGATTTGGGAACAGTCAGATCCGGTTGGATTCGACGGAGACGGGCAAGGAGGTGCCGGGGAGGGGAGGCACCGAGAATGGGAGGCACTGAGTGAGGGGAGGCGTGGGGAGGCACCGGGGAGAGGAGAACGCGGGAGAGACAGAGGAGGTGGGTTTAGGAGAGAGGGGTCGGGAGTTTATATGAGGGGACCAGATTGTACGTACTCCATCATGTATGCATGTAGAGCGCACGCCTCACCGTTTCTCGCCGTGGCGTCGCCATTGTGTCCTGGCGTCGTGGTCGCCAATTACGCCGTGACAACCATGAACAAGAATAAATCCATGCGAATGAGCATCCAAAAACCATACCCATTCCCAAAACAATTTCCACCATACCCATCACCAGAAACATATGACTCGGAAGAACCAGCCAATGTGCATTATCCCAAAGCCATCAACTTCATCTGTCTATGCATTATCCCAAAGCCACAAAGCCATCAACTTCATCTGTCTACCTATGCTTTCATGACACACTAACACCGCCATGTATAGCACTTATACTAGTGTTTGAATTTAACAGGCATGGCCATCACTTAAGAAGATATTTAAGAATATATAGAAAGTGCATTGATGTAAAATGCTTTGATATTCATATTACCCATGTTGATTAATATTAAGCTATCAGCAAAAAGCCTAAATTGCTAACCCATCTTCATTTAGAATGCAAGCAGGGACTGACCAGAAATCACATTAGTGATAAGGCGTATCAAGGTCCTACAATATTATTTTCAAAAGCGCGCACACACACACATCTTATAGTATTATATTTATGTTCTTCAAGTCCACGCAGGTGTGACAAAAAATGTCTTTCATCAATTATCAGGAAAGATGACATCCAAATGAACGGACTTATTGTAATTTGTAACACCCCAAGTATGTCCAGAATACAACAGTACTTACACTTCCGCCCTTACTTTGCCTAAAAAGGTTAACCCGGTTGATATGGTTCCCAAGATGCATATGCAACTGTAACAGAAACACATCTAAAACTAAACCATGTGGACCTAAACCCATAAATATTAAATACCAAGCAGAACATGAGCCAAATTAGGACAGGGAGTTATACTTATCGAAGAACAGTGATTTCATGAGTTTTGTATAAGAAAATGGAAAAATTACCTTCTTCACATCAACAGTAATTAGTGCTTTTCACATTACAAAAAATATACTACGTAAGACTGATGAGTAAGTAGTGACCTACCTCTGAGTATGTCCCAGCTTCATCAGCTTTTTCTTAACCTGCACATCAAACTCTTTAGCCAATCTAAACCATTGATTAATTGGTTTCTGACAAAATAAACTTGAATACAATGGTACATATACACAAAATGGTATTAATAAGCCAAATAAATAAAGTAATTAAATAGATAGCACCATGGCGATTGAACCCAGGACCACGGTTTTGCACCCCGCACTCCACCACTGGGAACACATCAGTTGTGATCCTTTGTGATTGGACTACATATTGTTACCATTTGTTTGGCTATTGTGGGTTTGTGGCTAGTTTCCTCTGCTACCACACCACTGTATGTAATTTTTCCAGTAAGCAATATTTAAATTTTATTTTCTAACATGTGTAGCACTATCCGTATTAACGCACCGTATACCGGTATTGGTGCAATGCGTTAATATTCATGTTACCAAAAGTCTAAATTATCTGCAGGAAGGCAACAAGAACCAACAAATTCCAACACACCACATTTTAATGTAGACTTCAAATCATGATGGGGTTCTGAACATAATTTGGATGCCCTGAATCTAGCACCATAAGTTAACTGTAATAATAATTTGGTTGCAAAAACATGACCAATAGTCAATAGATGGCAAAAAGAGTTGACGGCATGAATTAGTATATGATTTAATGAATTACAAACATGTCCAAAATCAAATCTGATCAGTACAATATTTAATTGTAAACATGACAGACATCTAAGTTTTGGGGTTGCATATATATGAAATCAGGGACAGAAATGCAGAACCAAACATTTGAAAAGCCAAGAAACAACGAGAATATATAACCTATTCCACTCATTGTCTGACAAATTTTGTCCTAGTTTAGCATAAAAAATCTAACAGCCACAAACAAGTCGCACAACAACCATTTGCTCCACCATGTCGTAGAAGCAACTCAAGCTGAACCAGAAGCCGATAACAACCAAAGACACAAAGTGTTTCGGTTGCCTGAGCAACAACATGGTAGCCTAGATTAATAACTAAATTTTGACACATTAATCTCACCAGGTGATACAAACTTACAGGTAGAGACCTTGTTTTTACCCAAAAGAAATTGTGACCGCACATTCGATCAGTCAAGTATATGCTAATCCTATGTGCTTGTAGCAGCATTACTCTTCAATTTTTTTCTGTAAGATTTGTTCAAGTTATTATCTACAATCCTAAATTTACAAAGCAGTTAGCTCAGCAAACATTATGCAATTACCAAGGCAAAACAGTAAAGACAGGACACCACATAAATAATAACAATAATTCTTACATGACTTCACCTTGGGGTCCTGCATCGCAATCCTGGTCCTCTCTCGAATCCGCTGCAGCGTCTCTGCACATGCAATTTAATTCAGTAAATCATTACCATTTCTTCAACTCAATATGCCATTTCGTATCACCGCCTGCATTCCATTTGATTCCCACTCTCTCTCCCTTTACTGTATAAATTTTGAATCTTCATCATTGCATATCTTTCAATTTTTCTGCGACAGCCCATCCCGTTAAATTCGGCCATTAAGGAAGTTGAGTTCTCATGTTGCTAACACACAGTTTGAACCTACCAGTGAGGCAGTGACTCATCTACCCTCAATCAAACATTTCCCCAAAAATACCAGAATGAAACTAGGAAAGAGGAATGTAGGCTTAAACCAAGAGGACAAGCATACCTGGACTGTGCTTCCTGCCCTTGTTCCACGGCGTGTTCCCCTTGTTCGCCTGCGAGATCCGCATCCGCCTCAACCTTTCCCTCTCGTCCACTGCATCCTCCTCCTCATGCCTTAACACCTCCTCCTCCTCCCTCGGAAACTGGATCTCCACCGCCCCAGGGCGGCGGTCCAGGGCCAGCACCGGCCCCGAGTCCGCTACCACTCGGACCGCGCCTGCGCGGCGGCGGGGAGGCGCGAGGCGCAGCACCCTGCGGCGCTGGGCGTGGGAGGCGCAGGGCCACGGGGGCAGCTGCGGGAGGCGGGACGAGGAGGAGACCCAGCAGTAGCCCTGCAGCTGCGGCGCCATTAGACGGTTACGTTCCTCACGGCGGGGTAGTTATCCCAGAAGGACGCCAGCGTAGAGCGAGGAGAGCCGTCGGATCGGAGCGCCGCGGTCGGTGGGGAAGGGAATGGAGGATGGCGAGGCGGTGAAGGGTTTGGCTCCGGGGAGTGAGATTGGTGGTGGGATGCCACAGAAATTGGGGAAGAAGTGTGTCGTCGTATGTGGGGCGCACGTGGAGCGGGGCGGGGATAAGATGGGAGGGGACTGGGGTCTGGGAGGGTTTAACGCTTCCGGATTTTCGTTCCAGTCGCTGTGCTCGCCTGGCTGCTGGAGTGCTACTCGCAGCCTCACAAGCAGCCTGATTTTTCCCTTTTCTTTCAGGGTGAAATAGAATTTTTTTTTCTTTCGCGTTAAACCATCAGAGAACCACTACCACGGAAGGGGATCCCTCCTCTTCTTTCTCTCCTTCAATTTGGAAAAAAAAAGAAAAACTTTTAACTCAGTTCTTTGAAAACATTCAAATGATTCAAAATGGATTTCAATTTAAACTGAAAAGGTTCAAATTTCACTAAAAAGTCAAAGATTTACCTTTTTTACTAGAAATTCTATTGTTATCGGTATCGACATGTAAAATAAGACTCTTTATCCTCGTCCGATTAATCCATTTTTTAAAAGATCTCAAAAACTATGACTTGAAGGATTTGATTACTCAATATTTGATTGCAGTGGATTTACAATAGTTCTAAAAAATCTGAATTTTCTATTTCATAATCATTCCTAGTTTCACTCTATAAAAGAATAAAGAACATATATTATGATATGGGTTCTATGATTAACCGTTTGCTATGTCAGTATCTATATGTGCATATTAGATGTTAAACCCCCTTTACCAATTTAGAGGGATTTCCACTACCAAAAGAACGTAACCAACTTGATTCATTAGAATAGCTTCCATTGAGTCTCCGCACTTACCCCTTATTTTCTCAAAATACGGATTTGGCTTAGGATTGACCTTTTTTAATTCCAAGGTTTCCCTGAACTTGGAAGTTACCACTTAGCAGGTTTCCATACCAAGGCTAAATACAATCAAGTGAGTAGCGTCTAACGGGCCTGTTCTTTTCGGCTGTGGCTTATGGCATTTAGCTGAAATTTTTGAATTTTAGCTGTTTACAGTAGAGATTACGGAGAGACAGATACTCACTTGCGATTTTGGCTGGTACATATGTTGGGCTTTTAACGTGTAGATCATTTAACTTGTAGACCCTGTCTTGAGAAAATACTCCGTTTGAAAGTTAGGTATTGTAGTAAAAGCCAAAAGTCGCCGGCTTGTGAGGTAAAGAACAGGCCCAACGATTTTGCCATATCCCCCATTTCCTTTTCTTTGATATCCCCATTTTCCTTTTCTTTGAATGAGAACTAGATTGCTTGTATGATTTCAACCATCTCTTAGTTTTTTAGAAACGTTGAATTCATTACTCGATGTACTCTAGCAGTTTGTCTCTATTTGAGAGACACTGCTTGTTGCAAATCGATATTGAATTGATTCTATCGTTGATATATTTGCAATTTAATCCGAATCAATATATCCCAAAGTTTTCCTCTCCTCCCCACCTCTATTTTTGGAGTATTCAAAATCATACTATAACGCTTGATATTTATTTTTTTCTAATCAGAATTACCAATTTCATTTTCTATAATTATATGTTCTCCTTAGTGAAATATTAATAATTAAATTATTAAGAAATAACTAAAAATGTCTCAAAAAATGTCTATAACATCAAATGAAAAAGCCAAGAAATTGGCATTTTCTCTTTATTATATCTTCGAAAATGCCAATTTCTATAAGTACTTGCCCGAGCCATATCAAATTGTAAATATATGAAATCAAATTCAATATAGAAATTGTTTCCCATACTCAATAGCCAAGAAATTGATACTAAACCACTACTTAATTCCTTAGTTGATAGGCTCCGTTACATAAGTAGATTCCTGAATTTTGCCCACTATCATGGGATAAGTAAGCAGTTTTTTAGTTGTATGAACCCGGTCGCTCACTAATGGATCTTTATGGTGCTTTCCCTATCAATTTGGGTACTATCCATAGAGTAGTAGTATAGGCCATAATTTCTTCCTATTTTGATTATCATGAAGTGTCCTTTCTTCCAACAGCTAATAGGGCAAAATCGTTGTTTTCGTGATCCCTCTAGAGAAAGCCCTTTATTCGAGTTTCTTGATTTAGTTTCTTGCTAAAACTCGAATAATAAAATCAAAATCTTGATCAAGAATTAAGACTACAAAAATCATCCGGGAAGAATTTGAATTCCTTTGCAAATCCAAAATAAAAATCAGTATCCACAATCGAAGAGCAAAGAAATATTCAAAATTCGCAATCTGGTTTCTTAAGCCAAGTATTTGGAAAATTTTGAATTGGGAGTTCAAACTGAATTTTTGAAGTTTCGAAATCAATCAAAAGCAAAATAAAATTCATATCCAAAGTTCTGAGCTAAGTTTTTGAATTTGAATTTAGATTCAAATCTAAAAAATGGAACTCCAAAAGAAACATCAAAACTCCAAATCTTGCTATCAACTTCTCTCTTCCTCTATTTCATGCGGCCCCCACCTTTTGCCCCTCTCTCTTTTCTCCCCTGCTCTCTCTTTGCTTCGCTGGTAGCCGGCTGACCCTGGGCCCAACCGTGCGTGCCGCTCGTGCCTAGTGCCACGCTCGCCTATGTGCACCGTGCACACGTCGACCAAGCTTTGCTCCACACACGCGAAGCCGTGCGCTGCACCCTTTGCACTACCGCCCGCATCGCGCCTGACCATGCATGTGCGCTGCCTGTGCGACACGCTCCCGTGCCGCACGCACCCTCTATTCCCTAGCCACCGCACCCTACCCACCTCACCTGCACTCTATGTCTGCCGCCCATGAGTGATGTGTGCTACTTTGACTGCCTGTCAGCCCACGCATGACGCAACTGACTAGCATTACTCTGTCGCGTGTGCCTTCAATGCGCTCAACCGTCGCCTCCCAACCACCCGCCTATAAGAGGGCCTTGAGCTCACCTCTCTTGTCTTCCCCCCATTGCTTCTTCCTCCTTCTTTCCCCTCTTGAGTCGAGCACAGCCAAGCAGCCCTTGCACACGCGCCAGCCTTCGGCGCTCCTCGCCGTTCTAGCCACCTTGGCGAACCTTGTCGGCTTTCATTCATGACACAGTGTGTCCCACCTTCCCAATTGTTTCTTCCTCCATTCAATT
The DNA here is from genome assembly GCA_017311315.1 of Dendrocalamus latiflorus. Lineage (NCBI taxonomy): Eukaryota > Viridiplantae > Streptophyta > Magnoliopsida > Poales > Poaceae > Dendrocalamus > Dendrocalamus latiflorus. The sequence goes on from CM029676.1 coordinate 20,758,234, forward strand.
GGTGGCTGCCTTGCGGGAGCTCACCGTGACACCATTCTCCCCAAAGTCTAGCCAAATTGAGCCACAACTGCCACTACTCCTCCTCCGAAGCTTCTCTCGGCAATTCCTCCCTTCGGCAGCACCTCCTCGACGTCTCCTTACTTCCCCCATTGTTGGCTGAAGCTCCCCCTCCACGGCGGCCTCACTGCGCCATCCCTGGCTTCTACCGCTGGCCTCCTTCGAAGCTTCTCCAGCCACACGATAGCGAGGTGAGCTTCCCCAGCCCTACTCATGCCCATGCTCACCCTAGTTTACCCCCTCTCCTCTTCGGCTACCACCGACCCCATGACCTCCCTGTGCCCAGCTGCTCCTCACCGCCAATGCCCATCCTAGGCTCCGCCGGAGTCATGCCGTCACCTTCCCTAGCCTCATGACCCCCAGGGCGACCCATTTTGCCAAACCCACCACCCTTTAGTCGACGGCCACACCAGCGAACCTGCCTGCCCAGCACTGCCGTGTGCCCCTTCCCCTACTTTGTTTCAGCCTCCCCTTGGCTTCTATGGTATGGCCGATAGGGGCTTCCCCCTGTTTCTCTCTCTCTCTCTCTCTTCCTTTGACAAGTGAGCCCAGGTAAATATTTGGTATCCAGTCCATGTATGTCATTTGTGTTCTTTCAGTACATGGCTAACAACTTTGAATTTCATGCTTAAAGAAATATTCAAACAAGCATATAATAAAATGTGATTTGGAAGTAATAATGGGAATTTAATTATGAAATTATAATGGAAGTTCCTGCAAATCAAAAATACCTTGAGGAATAACTTAATTACAAATAAAAAGAACGTTAAGACTAAAAGTTAATTATGAAACTAAATTAACGGTTTGTTAAAAATACTAGCATTTAATTTTGATTAATTTTCATGTCAAGCAAGGAATTAGCAAGATAATGAGAGTAACTATTGTAAGAATTTAAAATTGCATGTTATCATAAAACGTGATTTGAAGCTTTCCAAAATATTTCTAATGCTCTCTGAGGCCAAGGAAGAAGTAGAAGAGAGAGTGGGGAGCAATGGTGATGTGGTGGTGCGTAGAGAGATGAGTAAGTGGAGGAAGAAGATGGCGACCGATGAAAGGGGAAGGTTGCGCCGAGGTGGCATGGTGGCGCAGAAGAGCTAGAGCTGTGGGTGGCCGAGAGGAGGTGCAATAGAGGGGCAGCAGTTGGCGAGATGGCTTGGCCTCGTCGGTGCCGTGGCTGGAGAAGAGAGGAGGGGAGCAAATGGAGGCCCAGGAAGAAGAATGCTAGGCTACCTTGGATATTGCAGCTGAGCTAGGGATATATGGAGCAGTCCCGGAATGCCAAATTTATCATTTATGTGCCTTGATCGCGTCAACCTGTGAAAAATTACAAAAAAATATATAAAATGTCCTAATTGAGCAATTATTTATAGAAAAATGTGTAAATGATGATAAATGGTCCCGAAATATGAAAAATACAAGGGTAAAATGGCAGGTAAATATATGTATAAATGATGCATGTCAACCATCTGATGGATCTTTCATTCTTTTATCGTATGTTTCTCTTGGTGCTTGATTATTGTACGTTTCTCTTGAGCAGCTTGACCCAGACATGTTTATAAATGTTTCTAATAACAACGCTAGGAACGTTTGGTGGGAACATGTTAGCTTTTTCAAATCTCTTTTTGTTTCCGAGATCTCGTGTTAATGTAAAGAGACTTCAGTGTCTCATATGGATTTTGACCAAATATGGCACCAAGAAATCGATCCTTTTTTTGACATCAAATAATAGGATTGCTATAGGGCTAAGGAGGTTTAGGACTCTTATTTATCTTTGAGTTCAAATAGCTAGAGATTAGTAAATATCACTCAGTGCTTTTGGCCTTTTGCGGTGGCCTTTTTGCTTTCAGCTTCTCCAGAAGCTGACATAAACGGGGCGGCTTCCAAATGGCTTTCCAAGCCCACTCATGTGTGCACCATCCACCTCAACGTCTTCACCATCTGTCACTATCTTGAAAAGTGTAGCCAAAAGTCATCAGCCATAATCAAAATCCATCAACCATAGATCAAAATAACATGGCTTAATTAATGGTTATGGTTTAATCATGTATAGGGTGCACCGAACGGAGGGCCAGCTATTTTCTTTTTTGAGAAATTTTTAAGCATATCTGTCGGACCTAGATTTTATAATCTAGAATCCTCTGTCATTCCACCGTACTATTCCCTAGATAAATAGATAGTGCTCATAGATACATTACCGAACATCAAAATACATATCACGTGAAAGCCGGTCAGGCCAAAACTTACACATGGGCCGGTCAGGCCAAAACTTTTAAAGACGGTCAGACCAAAACTTTTAAAGAGCTATAGCAAAAATGAAAACTTCACATAGGTGGGACCCTCAGGACATGCCCACAGGCAGCCAACTGGGGTTCATGACCTAGTCCTTGGCCTTTTCATCTTCTTCACCATCATGCCCAGGTGCATCATCGAAGCGTAGTAATTTGACTCACCTGATTCTGGGTTAATTGAGTGAAAAAGTGTGAGCACAACCACCGTGCTCCACGAGCCAACACACAAAATTGCAATTATATTGATGCATGGTCTACCAAAGGCAGGTTTGGGTTATTTCATTTTGCTAAATGCCTTAAAATTTACAATAATTACAAATTCCTAAGACTTAGCACATTTAACCAAAATAGGTTTTATAAATACGCAAGTGTTTGCAATAATAATATCATATGCAAATTTTTTAGTGTATTATTCACTTAATATCAACACTAGGTCGTCGCCCAGGACAAATCAAATCAGGGCATCCACTGCACAGTACTTCAACTTTCAACCACAAAGTTTTTAGAAATAGAACTATATCCATGTAAGTTTCTAAGTACATCCCTGATCGTGGACATGGCTATTTGAATAGTTTTCACTCTGTAGAGGTTGTACACATTATCCACAAGTGACAATCCGCTCATTTCGCTATACATGATTCCTTAGTCATGTAGCAAATCGTCACATCAACTGTTCAAAATATCTGACCCTCTTTTCTCATCTCACCCTATGGGCTGCTCCTACTTGCGATAGGTCTCCCACGTTACATGGGATGTTTACCACAATGATTAGCGTAGCCAGACTCCACTCTTCGCAATGACTAGCATAGCTGGCAAACTTTACCCTCCACTTGGTGTCCCTTTAAGCCTCTCCTGGCCCTTGCACTATACCACTTCTATCTATTACTAGTGAGATCAATCCGGGTCTGATAGATTTACTTAGCCAAGTTGCACTTTACAGATTTGTGGTTGCATGTTATACTTTGGGAGGTCAGAGTCAGATTCAGTCCTTAGGGTTATCTGGGCGGTTGTATCACAAATCACATATTCTCATGCATTCACTGCACCAATCACGCATACCATTCACCTAGATAATTAAGCATGTCAGGTTTTTGGGAAGCATAAAATATTAGGTTATAAAATGCTAACCATTATCCATCAATGACTTCCCAGATAGGGACTCGAATATTTAAAAAATATTAAGCGTGGCATTTAAATATAGACTTAGTACTAATATACTGCCATTACAATTTTCTAAGGTGACAAAGGTTGGATATTCAATTATTTCAAGGCATGGAATATAACAACAACATATGGATATGTAACTAAAACACTACAACGAATATAATTGATAATAAATAGCAGCATACAATTTGTTAATTTGAACAGAAATAGCTTGCATAAAATAAAGGTTCAATGTGATTAAAGTATTAACCTGCCAGGTTTATTTTACCGTAGTCTTGATCTTACTCAAAGCCTTCATAGTTGATGGTCTTGAGCATTTGGTCTTTACTTCTTTCTAAACCTCGACCTTATTTATTTTGTGTAATAGCCTAGCTGTTTATTTCAAAATTATTAGTTCAAAAAACTATTTGATTTAAAATAAAAACAAAGGTTATTTGGTTTTCCTTAGTTTTGGTTTTTATTTGCCTATTTTTCAGCTTTCAAAAAGGCTTCTTTTGGAAAGTAACTTAATTAAAAATATTATTAAATAAAGGATATTTTGAATTTTTGTATAAATCCTAATTCAAATTAATTATTTGAGCTCATTTGAGTTTTATCTAGATTTTCTTGAGCTTAAAATCTAATTTTAAATTTAAAAGTACTTTTAGTGTAAAAATGAAATAGTAACTTGACTTGGAAATAATTTTTCTAAGTCCAAAATGTATTCTGGAACTTCTGTAAATGTTTTCGAATTTTTCAGACTCTATTTGCTATTTCATTTGCATTTAATGGATTTCTCAGGCATTCTGAAAACAAAAAACTATTTTAAATCTCTCGCCCTCTCTCGTGGGCCGACAAGTGGCCGGCCTAGATTTCCCCGTTGCTTTCTCCCCTTACTCTCCTCTCACTTCCGTGTGGGTCCCCCCTTTTCCGCCGTCGACCACCCAAATCTGCACCGGCCGCCTTTCATTTCCCCATTCTCTTCGGTTTTGGAAATCATGCATCGCTGGGATCAATTTCCCTAGTCCCCGCACCCCTTCTTTCCTTTCTATCCCTCCTTCCTTTCTTCCCCACGCCGAGGATCTCACCACCATAACTCTGACGAGGAAATCACTCCTTCGTGTCCCCTCCTCGATCCTATAAAAGGGACCTTGAGCATTCCGAAACCACACCCCAGCCCTCCCTACCTCCAATTGTCCCTCCTGAGCCCAAAAGTAATCAACACGTGCAACCTCGCCCACGAAGCTCGGCGCAACTCCAGTGAGCCATCGCTGATGCATCAAAGTTGCACACCCTCGCCGACTTCATCTTTAGCATCAACGCCCTAGCTAACTTCTTTCGAATCTCTGTTGAGCTCGAGCATCGCCGAAGAAGCATCTTCACCAGGGACCGTAGCCGCCTTTCCTCACCACCGACTGCCTTACAACCTTATCACAGTCCGTGCCGAGGTGCCAACTCCCCTCTCTATTGTTATTTTGACTACCACATCTCTTTCGACTGCTACCATCTCTCCCAACCACTACCATTCACCACCATTCACGACCACCGACCACGTTGTCCGACTGCTGCTGCTCTCCCCAGCTTCGACCATCGACAACATTGTCTGATCACTACCGCTCTCCCAAGCTTCGACCACGACCGTAGCCATCTTCGACAACAGCTTTCTGACCATGTCTTGTCAACCACGGCTTTCCGACCATGTCTTGTCGACCATGGCTTTTAGACCACAGCTTCCGACCACTCACAAAACACAGCAGCTTCCGACCACTCACAAACTACTTTAGCTCTGACCACTCACAAACTACTATAGCTTTTGACCACCGACCATGCACTGTAGCTTAAGACCACTTTTCCTTCACAAAAATAATTCCAAAAATTTCTTTTATTCATTTCTTTAGAATTCATACTTCCAGAATCTCGTTCTCCTTCATCCTAGCTCCGATTGAACCCATTCAAATTTCTAAATTCACCCTCCTTATTAATATTTGGAGTTTATTTAAATTTATTTGGATTTTATTTGAGTTTAGTGGATTATTTTCACGTGTAGATTATGACGATTCAGAAGAGTTCTACATCAATGATTCACACCAATCCAGGGAGCAAGGCAAGTTACACACCTTGATCATGTTGAACTCAGATTGCAAATAAAATTATGTTATTTTAAATTATTCTGCATGCATATTTTTATTCAAAGTATTTCAATTCCAATTTTAATCTTAGTTAATACCTACTTGTTATGGCACCATTGACATTGCAAATCCTTACACCTTGTCACCCTAGAATCAAACTCTGATTAGTACACTAATATTGGCTAGAGAACTTTTGTAGCAATGCATAGACATGCTTAGAATAATTTTAGGCTTGGATGCCTTTTTCACGAAAATGATAAAGTTTTCAAATGTATTATTGACTTTAGTGAGTTAAGAAAGTCTATGGAATATTTCAAAATAGAATATAAAACTTGGTTTAGACTTAGGCAAATGATTATGTGGGGGTGCTTGCTAGCATGCATTGTTGTTTGGTGACACAATATTGATTGTCAGGCAAAAGGGGTATGTGGGATGTGCCTAAGTCAATTATGGACCGGTCTATGGGCTACTGCTACAAAGCACTAATGTACTACCTCAAGTCTAGTATGGGACAATCTTGGTTGACTAATTTGCAGGTCCCAACTGAGTCTCACTATGGGTTGAAAGTGAGCATAGTATAGGTCATGTGAAGTCTCACTTGGCTCAAAAGGGGGTCCCGGTCTGGTAGATTCCTTACCGGGGTGAAATCTTAGTGTTGGCTTGGCCAAGTTGAAGGCTTTGCTTTGTAAAGGCCTTGTTATGATTACTCAATCGCACGCTTATAGAAGCGTGTAGTGGCTGACATCATGAGTTAATCATATCTTATGAGTAAAATTATACAACCTTTGCAAAGTATATAAACTATCCTAGAGATAGCCGTGCCCATGGTCATGGGCAAGTTGAGTAAAGTTTTTCATGGATTAGACTTTGTTTTTCAAAATGATTTATCAAAGGCTTATGGATGAATGGAATCCATATGTGATCTTTTGGAAAAGATGGTCCAAGTGGGATGCCCGTGGTTAGGTTGGTGTCAGGTCAGTGCCTGATCCAACAGTATTATTTTGCTTAATTTACTGTCTTTACATATTGTATTAAATTCATCAATTTTAATCTATTTATTTAAATATTGTTTTTTGCTCAAATAACCCTATATGTCTTCCTTTGTTGCCTTTTATCATTATATTGCATTCTCCCGTGTGACTTGTGGAGTACAAGTTTGTACTCACCCTTGCTATCTCATCTTAGATGAGGACATCTTCAACTACGGTGAAGACTTGGACAGGTAGGCTGCGTCTTACTGTCATTTGCCTGTGGGCAGGCTCAATGGGCTTCTTCTGCTTTGGCTTTTCTTCCGCTGCTATTATTCAAATTTGGCCTATGGGTCGTGGATGTAAACTTTGGCCATAAGACCATATTATTTTAATTAATAAAGTTTGTCATTATACTTGATATATGTCCCTGTTACTATTGTGTGCACTAGCTGATCCTTGACTAGTGCGATTTACATAGAGGATCCAGGAGTTGTTACTCCAGGGTCCAACAAAGATGGTATCAGAGCCATGACAACTCTAGGGCATGGCCGTAGGTAGAATAGAATGGTCAGACCTTAATGACTTATTTTTAATAACTAGTAATTTCAAAAAGTTTTGCTTAACCTTATCACTCAATCTTTGCTTATCGTTATCTCTCAATCCTTTCTCATCTTTATGTCATTATTGGAAAACATATTTCTATTTCTTCCCTTATTCAAAATAACTATAGATAGACAACAGCTGGAATTCATTGACTCTGCCACCACTTCAATCTTCACTTTGAAGGAACACGCTTTGTACCTTAAGAACCGCGAAGGATCACACCAAGACAACCCTTACCTCTTTAGGTTAAATTGTTAAGCTAGATAGCAGACAAGGTTATGAGCTGTCAGTTTCTTCTTTTGTTGATAGCCATAACTATTACTTATTATTTGCTTAATAAAGGTTTTACTAAGTTAGTATTTTGAGTTGGGTGGTGCAAACGTCCCTTATTCCTCTGTTGTGGTTACAGACCAAACAGAGAGAGAGAGAGTATGGTAGTGGAGAGTTAGGTGAGCAATGGCTTAGGGTTTCTCTCCATGGCCTGTGTTGTATATATATATATATCCATATGGGGAGTGCTTTTACAATTATACCCTTACATCTGAGTATTCCCCTCAGGGGCACTTATGCCATTACACATGTCCCATTCTAGGACTTACAACCCTCTAACAGGCCTGCTGGGCTTAAGTGGGGGCCACCCCTACAACAGGAGCCTCTCATGGTGAAGGACTTCACGGGCCGAAGCCATGTTGCCGAGCCCTTTGGCCCTCTCCATCCCTGCGGCTTGTGAACTTTCCCAATGTTCGGCGGAGCCTTATTGCCTGGTGTAGTGTTCGCCCCGCCGCGAAGATATGATGCAGGGCGGGTTAGCGAAGTAATGGGATCGAGCTTGAACCGAAGGTGTTGGCAGAGTCAGATGCGTCAGCAGGGGCAGGCGAAGCGGGCCCCTAAGTCGTCCGTGGGCGCCAAGTGACAGCGGACTTCGACATCGAGCGCCCTTAATGATAAATGACTGTCGGTTTGCCTTGCGAGGCCCCGTGTTGCAACGTTCCTTCTTGTGGCAATCCCAATGGCGAAATATGCTTGGCGCGGCACAGGGCTTGAAGCGTCGTGGCCATACGATGCTTGCGACGCTCCTCCGCCCGTTGAGCTTTCTTCTCGTCGGTTGGTTTCCTGCTGGTTGGGCTCCTGCCTTCGCGTTCCCGAACTACGGGGAGCCCAAGCAGCTGGATCTCAGCTGACTTGGGCTGTGACGTTGTCGCGTGGACTCCAATTCGCTCGCCTACACCTCCTGCTGCGCCCGGGACGTCCTGCGATGCCGAAGCGAGGTACTTCCCTGCGAAGGTGGGGCCAGGAGCGACGTTGGAGTCTTACTGATGGGGCCGGGACATGGGACCGAGCCGAGGTGGGGGGCGGGGTTTCCCCGCTAAAACGGAGACTCGCCCGTCTTAGGCTGCCGAAGTCGGAGCGGCGTGGTTATGGCTCTGCGGTCCGGTAGTGCGCTTTAATGGCTCCTGGAATCGCGCCGACCCCTGGGATGGCCGAAACAGGCTGCCGCAGCCGTACGTGCTTTTCGACTCGGGGTGTACACGTGGTGGGCCATGATTGGCGCGTCGTGGGCTGTCAGTGGTCGCACGACCGCGGCCGTTCGCCCCTTCCCTAGAAGGGTGGGACACGTGGCAGGGTGCCATGGGCGCGTCGTGCGCCGTCTGCCCACCTACTAGCGCGCGCAGTTGCTAGCGGTTGCGCTTCCCGATCGTGGGCAGCCGAACCGCTGGGCTTCCGCTGGTCGCGCTTCCGATGTACGGCCGCCTGTTGAGGTTCCCGCCGGCTCCGGGGCACAGCGAGTATATATATATATATGTCGTCGCCCTGCGCCACCCTTCATAGGGCCACGCCCGGGTACGTCTGGAATGATCTTGGTCTCGAAAATAGGCTGCCTCTGTTCATCTGCATTCTTTGAGGGGACTGTTCTGCGGCGGGGTTAGCGCGGCTCGGCATTGTCATAGAATGTTGATGAACAGAAGGATGCCTATTTTCGAGTTTCAGAAAAAACTTGTCTTTGTCCTGGCGCCGGGCGCTGTGGTCCGCTGGCCATGCTGTGCTGCTAGGATGATCGTGCCGTCGTAGATAGGTCTTCCTCAGTCCATGCGCACTCTTTGATGTCAAAGGATGGCGACGGACTGATGCAGGCCTATTTATGAGAGTTCGGTCAGAGCCTACTGACGGTGGCCGGTCTCGCTTCTCGAGTGAGTGCACGGTTCATTTGGGCCTTCGGCTTCCGGGGGCTTAGTTTACTTGGCGGGGCCGCTAGTTGCCCTGGCCACCCTCCACCGATCATGAGGGGGTGGGGGTCGGCCCTTCGCTGGCGGAGGCCGAAGGGTTGCGCGGACCTCAGAATCGCAGTGACTTCCGACTTCTTCGTGGCGTCCCAGTGAGATGTCCCTTCGCGGGGACGGAGCCGAAGTCGAAGTCAAGGCCTCGCTGCTGGGACGAAGACGTCGCCGAAGTTGTTGTGGTTGATTGGTCCCGAAAACCGTGCCGACACATGCCGGGGGCTGCGTTGCGTCGTACGACCTGCATTTACTCCTGGCGGGAACCGGCACGCGACGGGGCGCTGTTGGCGCGTCGTGCGCGGACAGATCGTTGTACGACCGCAGTTGTGACCGACACGTGCGGGCAGTCGCGACGCTTCGGCTTCTGTCGTGGGGAGGCGAGCGGTTCGTCATCCGCTGGTTACGCTCACCCGCGGCACGGGAGATGAGGGGTCTTTAAATACCCCCGTGGCACTGCGTCTGCGCCTCCTCCACGCGCTTTCTGATCACCCGTCTCGTTTCCTACTTCTTTGGTTTCCTTGCCATCGCATTTCCTTTCCGTCATCGTCCAGCTCCCGGATAGCGATGGCGCCTGGCGGCGAGCATGCTCAAACTGTCAGGAAGTGCGCCATCCACTGGCGGTCCTCGCCGCTTGAGGTGGAGTACGCGCTCGAGGAGCGCGACGCGGCGGTGGCAGACAAATGGTGGGTGGCGACAGAGAGGAAGGAGGGCCCTTACTCCAGTGCCTTGGGCTCGACGCTCGTAACGGAGGAGACGATCCGCACCCTGCTGCTTGAAGGGAAGCTGTCGGGTCGCCAGGCGGTGCGGCTGCCCGCCGTGGACGAGGCGGAGCCGCATCCAGAGGAGTCGGAGGCGATTGTTTTCGTCGCCTACTTCGAAGCTGGGCTTCACATCCCTGCGGCGATGGTCGTTGGCGATGTGCTGCGAACCTTCAGGCCGGAGCTGGCGCAACTGACCCCGAACGCGCTGGGTTGCCTTGCCGTGTACAGCTGGGCCTTGCGCTCGGGGGCGTGCTGGCCCAGCGCCTTGATGTTCGCCTATCTGCACAATGCACGGTGCCAGCCGAAGGAGTGGAAGGACGGGACGCTGTCGAACTTTGGCAGCGTCAACTTCTTATTGCGGTCATCGTGCGGGATACTCTTCCCCGCAAACTCCACTCGAGCGAAGTGGGAGCCTAACTGGACAAGACGGTGGTTCTACCATCGTGTGGAGAGCGGTAGCGGCCTCAAGTGTACGGGCCAGCCGATGGCGTTCAACACCACGCCCAGTATAACGCTCAACCTCGAGGACAGGCGAAGGGCGCGAAGACTCGCGGGGGTCACCGCTCGCTTCAACATGCGCGACCTCGCCGAAGAGTATATCATGTATGGCGTGGCGCTGCTCGCTCATGAGTGGCGCCTCCCCGCCGGGAAACTTCAGGACGACAACGTTCACCCATCCGTTTGCTCGCTACCGGCGCCCCCCGGACTTCGTAAGCTTCGGCCATGTCCTCCTTTACATTCGTGCTCGCTGCATCACATTTGACCATGCTTGTCTCGCCTAGGAATGCGCTTGCAAGACGCGGAACGCGCAGTGAACATGTTCCTCGGGCCGTATACAGCCAGGGAGCACGAGCAGTGTACGGCTGCGATGTAACACCCCAGGACCCACATTACCCTGGGATGCTACTAAAACTGCTCTACAACTAGCCAATTTACAAAGAAAAATATACTGGCAATAATTATTAAACAAGATAATACAAACGGAAGCATAAACAACTAAGGGAAAACATAATAGAGATGACAATTCAATATTCATAATCAACTCCAAAATAATAACCAAAGGTAACAAATCCAAATTTAACATTATTAGGATGAAACAATCCTCAAGAAGATAACTAAGCAAAAGACTAGAATCCTTTCAACTTTATTTCAGCATTAAAATATATTCCAAGTGCATCAGTGTGGTGCCGCTCTACCCTTCCCATGCATGCTCAAAGTCCACCTGTAGGGAGGGGGAAACAAGGGTGAGATAAAAATCTCAGCAAGCAAACAGTTTAACAGGCTATTCAAACTACAAACAAGTATACAACATCATTTATAATTCCATACAACCACAATCACAATTCATGTCCACGATTATTAAACCACCACAATCCTCCATGATTCATACCTCATCAATTTTAGATTTAAGCATATGAATGCAGTCATTTTATCCACATTAAATGCATATGAATGCTTATGCTATGCTCCAAATCACTCTTTCCAGGGCAGGATTTGAGGTGCATCGTATTACGGCAACATACGATGCTTCCCGCGGGATAAGAGGTGCATCGTATTACGGCAATATACGATGTTGTACCAATACGGTCGCGGCTATGTGCGGCGAAATCCACATATGCATATGACATGATATGACATGAATTATATGATAATCATAAAACACATTAATCCATCTTCAGGGAGCATTATCATGCTCGCAACATATCCACATCCACCACATGTTATTTTCATGTTCCACATTATAGCACTAAGCAAGAATTCCACGTGTCTACTAGCAATTTATCAACTTATCAATGGATAAATACTTGCTACCATCTCCACAATTATGATATCATGCAATCATGACATAATGTATCGAATTATGATAATAATGTAAACTGAAAGTAGAAGAAATAACAAGTTAAACGGTAGCAACCACCGCTACGTTTACTTGCCTCAATCCGACGAAGCGAAGTAAAATCAAGAGCGCTCAGGGACAAGACCACCTGTCCAAAAGACATCTCTCAGCACAAAGCCACAGCATACAAACATGACATAAATAATTAAAGACGTCGCTAGAACCCCGAACCCGCACAAACTCCTCTCCGCTCAACAGTTCAGCAAATTACCCTCTGCAGCAGCGCTGCTTAACATTTTTGTAACTTTTAAAAAAATATTGATCCAAATACAACAAAAGACACCTCTCTGGATTCATCACTTAAAAACCTAGATTTTTCATGTAGAACACCTATTTTTATTTTAATAACAGCTAGGTGTAATTTAATGCCCAAAACAGAGGAAGAACTCTGTTCTGGCAGATTGGACAGCGATATTCAATTGCGTCTCAGAAACAGTACAAGGGTCTAAAACTTCTGAATTTTATACAGAAGCTAGATCTATAAATTATCTGCAACTTTCTAAATTACGGACATGACCAATAAGATCATTTACTACCTCAAATTCCCAGATTACCGTCGGTCTGTACCAATCTGCTCGCCTGACGAACAGCAGTATTCCCGACCCTGTAACTCCCAGATCCCACGGCACAAAAATCCGAAACAAATAAAAGAGATGCGTCTGGAAGTCCTCTACAACTTTCCTTTTGGGAGAGTCCGCAGGAAAATTCGTTTACTAGGTCAAAACCTCGCGAACAGACACGCTGCACGAATCGATCTACAGGCAAACAACAGCTAATCTCTAATCGGGCAATTAATCTATTAACTACCTTCAAAATCCGTGCCAAGAACCCTAATTATTCATAAGAACAGAGGGTTTGGGATGAGGAAAAAATTACCTAAATGAAGAATTACCCCATTGTTTTCCTCTTCTTCTTCTCCTTCTCCTTCTTCTCCTTCTCCAAGGGCAGCAATGGGGGCAACAATCCTTGGGAGGGGGCGGCCACCAGGGGGAATAGGGGGGGGGGGGTGCGGCTGGGTGTGGGGAAAAGGGGGAGGAGGGGAAGCCCTAGGGTTAATAAGAAAGGGGGAAAGGGGGGGGTGCGCCTCCCCCTTGGGCCTTGGCCCAAGGGCGGTTGGCCCACTCCCCAGGCAGCCCAAACTGAAAATTAAAAGTAATTTTTAATATATTTTATTCCTTTTTCAATGTTCTACAATTTCTTTATTTTTCCCTTCCCGCGATTTGCCGAAAAACCGGCGACTCCGCGATTGTTTTAGAAACTTACGCCGTAGCGACGTTCAGGATATTACATTCTCCCCACCTAAAAAGGATTCGTCCTCGAATCTAACTCCTCAAACCACAAAGCAACAGAGCAACAAAGAAAAGAGCAATCCACAGAAAAACAGAACCACAACTACGAGTACTCACCAGCCTCGAAGAGCTCGGGGTACTTCTTTCGCATCTGATCCTCAAGCTCCCACGTAGCCTCCCTCTCAGACTGAAACGTCCAGAGGACCTTCACATACTTGATAGTCTTATTCCTCAAGACCCGCTCTGAGGTATCCAAGATACGCTCTAGTCGACTCTCCACAGTGAGATCCTGATCCACCGTGACCTGCCCCAGGTCAATCTTGTGCTCGGGATCCCGCAAATACTTCCTCAGCATAGAAACATGAAAGACATTGTGCACACCACTCAATGAGCTCGGCAACTCCAAACGATAAGCCAAACTACCCACACGAGCAACCACTGGAAAAGGACCAATGTACCGCGGACTAAGCTTCCCGGTGGTACCAAAATGAACAATGCCCTTAGTTGGCGACACTCGAAGGAGCACCAAGTCGCCAACCGCAAACTCCAACTCACGGCGTCGAACGTCCGCATAACTCTTTTGTCGGCTCTGAGCAGCCAACAAGTTCTGACGAACCTCCCGCACTTTCTCAACCGTTTGCTGAACAAGGTCTGGACCAAGCAAAGACCTCTCACCCACTGCATCCCAACAAAGAGGGGAAACACACCTTCGGCCATACAAAGCCTCAAAAGGAGCCATCTTGATACTTGCCTGATAACTGTTGTTATACGCGAACTCTGCCAAAGCCAGATGGTCCTCCCAACTGCCCTTCCATGACAGTACACAAGCACGGAGCATATCCTCCAAAGTCTGAATGGTCCGCTCTGACTGACCATCCGTCTGAGGATGAAAAGTCGTACTAAGGGAAACTGTCGTGCCCAACGCAGCCTGAAGACTCTGCCAGAACTTAGAGACAAACTTGGCATCCCGGTCAGAAACAATTGACTTAGGCACACCATGTAGTCTCACCACCTCTCGGATATACAACGGAGCCAGATCCTGCGCTGTATTGGTCGTCTTCATCGGAATGAAGTGTGCGGACTTGGTAAGCCTGTCCACCACGACCCAAACTGCGTCTCGCCCTCGAGGAGAGCGCGGCAATCCAACCACAAAGTCTATCGTGATAAGCTCCCACTTCCACTCAGGTATTTCCAAAGGCTGCAACAAACCCGCAGGCCGCTTATGCTCGGCCTTCACCTGCTGACAAATGCCACAAGATGCGACATACTTAGCAATGTCCACCCTCATGCGTTTCCACCAAAAGACCTGCTTCAGATCTCGATACATCTTGGTCTCCCCCGGATGTACAGAGTACGGAGTCCGGTGAGCCTCACGAAGAATATCATCCTTCACCTCTGACTTTTGGGGTACACACAGCCGGCCTCTGAAATGAACTGCACCACTCTCATCCACACTGAAATCTCGGGAACAACCCTCCGAGATCCTCTTCCGCACCTCTGTAAGGAGCCGGTCGTGCTGCTGAGCCTCTCGAACACGCTCGGGAATGGCGGACTGGATAATCATCTGTGTCTCTGCCCGTGCAACTCCAGTGAGGCAGAAAAGAGATACCCATCCACTCAAACTCTGAGATCAAGGACATCGCTGTCTGAGGTACTCCTGTCCTGCTTAAGGCGTCAGCCACCACGTTGGCTTTACCAGGGTGATACTGGATAGTCAGATCATAATCTTTGATCAACTCCAACCACCTCCGCTGCCTCAAATTCAGCTCTCGTTGAGTAAATATGTACTTAAGGCTCTTGTGATCAGTAAAGATGTCACACTGTTCCCCGTACAAGTAATGCCTCCAAGACTTCAGAGCAAAAACAACAGCTGCCAACTCCAAGTCGTGAGTAGGATAGTTCTGCTCGTGAGTCTTCAACTATCTAGAAGCATAAGCGATAACTCGCCCATCCTGCATCAACACACAACCAAGACCAATTCGTGAAGCATCTATGTACACCGTGAAGCGCTTGCCACTCTCGGGCAAGGATAGGATAGGTGCATTCACCAGCTTGCTCTTCAAGGTCTGAAAACCAGACTCACAATCATCTGTCCACACAAAAGGAACACCCTTTTGCGTGAGTCGGGTCATTGGCTTGGCGATGATAGAGAAATCCTGCACAAAGCGCCGATAGTAACCGGCAAGACCAAGGAAACTCCGGACCTCTGACACATTAGTTGGTCTCCGCCACTGCACCACCACTGCCACATTCTTCGGGTCCACTGTAATACCATGCTGACTGATGGTATGACCAAGAAATCCCACCTCGGACAGCCAGAAAGCACATTTCTTCAGCTTCGCGTAGAATTTATTCCTCCGAAGGGCATCTAGGACCAGACTGAGGTGCAACTCGTGATCCTCCTCCGTTTTGGAATAAACCAGAATGTCATCGATGAAAACCACCACAAAAGAATCCAGGTACTCATGGAGCATCCTGTTCATGGCTTCCATAAAGACAGCAGGGGCATTTGTTAGTCCAAAAGACATAACGACAAACTCAAAATGCCCATACCTTGTGTTAAAAGCTGTCTTCTCTATATCCTCCTCCCTGATCCGCAGTTGAAGATAACCAGACTGCAAATCAATCTTTGAGAATACCTTGGCACCTCTCAGCTGATCGAAGAGATCTTCAATGCGAGGCAATGGATACTTGTTCTTGATCGTCACTTGATTAAGTGCTCGATAATCCACACAAAGCCTCTTGGTGCCATCCTTCTTTCCCACAAACAAGACCGGAGCAGCCCAAGGCGACGTGCTCGGTCTAATAAACCCCTTAGCTAGGAGTTCATCCAACTGCTTCTTCAACTCCACCTGCTCCACATGTGCCATCCGATACGGGGACTTGTAGATAGGCCGCGTACCCGGAACAAGGTCTATGCGGAAATCCGGTTCCCGTTCTGGTGGCAGACCTGGAAGCAAGGCCGGAAAAACATCTGGGTACCTGCAAGCCACAGGTATATCCTCTAGCCTCAAAACATCCTCGTGTCCCTCAACCATGGCCCACAGAAAACCTGACCTCTGCATTCGCCGATTGGGGAACAACTGGCACAGCAGCGAGAGAGAGTACTGCGGGGCACTCCCTTGGAAGACAACCTCACATCCAGACGGAGACTGCAAAGTGACTGTCTTCCAGAAACAAGAGATAACAGCCTGATACTGCGCGAGCCAATCCATGCCAAGGATCACATCGAAAGGCTCCAGGGGTATAACCACCAAATTTGCCACGAACTCCTCATCTGCTAGAACCACCACACAACCAGGGCAAATACGAGCACTGGAAATAAGCCCACTGGAAGAACTAACAACCACAACTCTCCCAACAAACTGCACGGACAGACCTGCCCGCTGAACAAAAACCTCTGAGACAAAGGAGAAACTAGCCCCTGAATCGAAAAGTACAGAAGCATCGAAAGAATCAACAGATAAGGTACCTGTCACCACATCTCCACGATCCCTGCCATCAGACGCTGGCATGGCATACGCCGCAGGAACAGTTGAAGAAGAAGAACCTCCCACACCCTGGAAAGTCGGCGAAGGAGTCCACTGAGGTACAGGCGCCGCAGGAGTAGCAGATGCTGGACCCAGTATCCTCCAGGTGGAGGCACCGGGGCGAGCGACAAAGGTGCTGAAGGCGACGGCAAGTATCGCGGTGTAGGGACCGCGGGCAAGAACTGCGGGTTAGGAGCCGTGGCCATCATCTGCACGGTGCCATCAAGTCGGGTAGAGCCTGCTGAAGGTGTAGGCGCCAACTCCCACTGCAGCTTCCCCTTGGGATTCTGCCTGCACACCACATCCCTGTGGCTATTACCACAGATAGAACACTGTCCACTCCAAGTGCAGTCGCTCCGCCTATGCGGGTCTCCACAACGAAAACACACCAAGCCCAGCCCGGGCTTCGCTGTGGCACGGTACTGCAGAGAGCTCCCTCCAGTAGAGCTGGACTGCCCTGTACTACCACGGTAGGGCTGGTGGCGACGACTCTTCGCCTTCTTGTGCGCAGGGCCTCCAGAAAAGCCCTTCTTCTCGCCATGGCCTCGAGGCTGATCTCCTCCAGTGGCCTTGCGGATGTCATCTGTATAAGCCTGCTGCATCTCGATCCCCAAAGCCTGCTCCACCAAGGTACGAAAATCTGTGATCGGAAAAGCACCTAGCAGGTGGCGGATCGAAGGTCTGAGCCCCTGACGAAACTGCCTGGCCTTCTCCGCATCATCCCGAGCCACATGCGGAACAAAGCGGACGATCTGGTTGAAGCCCACCTCATACTCTGCCACAGATTGCTTGTCTTGTGTGTACCTGCTCAGATCGATCTTCATCTTGTCCAGAAAGGTCTCTGGGTAAAACCTCCTCTCGAACTGTCGAACAAACTTGTGAGACCCGGAGTAGAAACTCCCGGACCCCCCCTGTGCATTTCAGTACTAGTCCCAGATCAAAGCTAGTACACACAGATAACCAGAAAAACGGTACATTGTCATCCACGATTTATTACAATAATAACTGAAGGTTTACAAAGGTCATTGCCTTACAAAGGTTCACAGAACCTTAAAACGAAAATAAACACAGCGGAAGCAAAAAGTAAATTAATCGACCCATCAATCTGCCACAGGCAATTGACTGGGGAAACGAGTCCTAAGCATCCGGGAAGAAACCACCGCATCCACACTCGGCACAGAAGTCGTAATCTCCAGCTTGAGCTTCTTCATCCTCTGTTATTATATTTATAGAGCAACAGGTGAGTACAAAAATGTACTCCGCAAGTCTTGGGAAAGATGCATAGATGCAAGGCTTTACAAAGGAAGGCTATATGTTTCTTTTGCAAAAATCAGCATTTTATTTCAAATCTACATAATTACTTCAAAGGCCATTTGATAAACATCTTGTTTTTCATAAATGAAATTAGATAAATAACTTAGTGAAGGTTAAACCACCAACACTAATATCTCAGGCTATCTGCCAATTTTCAAAACTCAGGTTAAACCACCTGATCTGGTTACACCACCAGATTTAAATCACGAGAGTTACACCACTCCCGAGTTTGACAAACCATTTTATTTTGAAATAAAAATCAAACTTCTACCATGTGAATGCATTCCTTGCCCGCCCTTGACCGTGGGCACGGCTATTCGAATAGTTTTACTCTGCAGAGTTTGTACACTTTACCCACAAGAGATAAATTATCTTAATAGTCAACATGCTTCCTTTGGCATGAGACCCAGATAAAATATCACAAAGCCTTTCACCTACTCCAGTATAGCTAGATACCACCCGCTAAGGTTTCACCACAACTCGAATCCACGAGTCGGAGCCCCCTCTTGCGCCGTATGAGTACAGTAAACCCTGTCCCTCACTATGAGTAACCAGTACACCCTGGCACTCAATACACCACTGGTGATATCTAAACTACACCTTTATAGGTTAGTTAGCTAGGTCGTACCCATATAGACTTGTGGTTGCACTGTTTTGCTCAGTTTGGACAAACACAAGCGTCGGTCCTTAAACGACCAGGGTGGTTCATTCACAATTCCAAAAATTCTCGTGCTAACTGCACCAGCCAAACCTTCCATCCACCCTTGTCAACTTTTCACTTTAAAGTTCATTTTTACTTTTAAATTAACAGTGGTAACATCCATTACCACTTTTCAAACAAATCATTTAACAATGGTAACATTCATTACCAATGTTCGAACAAATCATTCATCAAAACATTTAGCAAACATGCTACTCATTTGAGCATTATTACATTGATTTGCTACGCTAAGCATTTGCTAATATTTAAAAATTCAACAGATGTAATACTAACTCATTATTGAGTCAAAGGGATATTCTAAGTTGACAATGGTACAAGGTAAACAATTTTCAATGGAAGGTATAACAAATTGGGTATTTAACTAAATTTTCTAAATCAAATTATCACTTGATATAACATAAGCATGCAATAATTTAAAATAACCACCTAATCATTTTATAAATCATTTGAGCAAGTTGATCAAAGAAAACTTGCAAAACATAGGATCAAAATGATCAAAGGAGACTTGCCTTCCTGTGCTGGGTTGAAATTTTCTGGGGCTTGCTCTTGAAGTTCCTCGGACAAATCGGTCTCTACACGTAAATCAAGAAATCCAAATAAATAAAATAAAATAAAAATTCAAAAATTGAAACTAAATATACCAATTGAAAGATTAGAATTTTAGATGAATTTAGAAATTTGAATGGATCAATTTGGATTTAAAATGAGCAAGTTATGGCTGTTGGAAGTTTGAAATCAGAGAAAATGGAAAAAAAATAATTTCTGGAATTATCTTTTAACTGAAAATGAATTATGACGTCAGCATAGATTTTCTGGGAATTAATTTACAGAAGAAAATTACAATTATGACGTCAGTATGGAATTAAAAATAAATTACAGAGGCTGACATGTGGGGCCAGTCTACGGTGGACCGCGTCCACGGACAACTACAGTTGCTGACGTGGCAGACCGAGAGTGACACGTGGCATGCTGACGTGGCAGTGCTGACGTGGCATGGGGCGAAGGGTTTCGGCTGACGTGGCGCTGACGTGGCAAACACGTGTCTGCCACGTGGCTTGACACGTCGGATAGGACTGACGTGGAGGCTGAGGTGGCGGAGCTGACGCGGCGGGTGCGCGGCTGTCGGCGGAGGTGGATCGGACGGCTGGGATTTCGAACGCGTGGCTCGATCCCGAGCGTTGGCTCAGATCCAGATGAGCGGCGGTGATGAGGCGGCGGAGACGCGAGCGTCCGGTGGATGGATGCCGCGTGGCGCGACGCGGGCGACGGGGCCGAGGCGGTGCGGACGTGGACGGCCGAGATGAGGACGCGTAGGCGCATCTGAGCCATCGAGGAATTAACGGTGGAGATGGCGCGGTGCGAAGGCGGGAGTCCGGGCGATCGACGACGCGTGTCCAGGCGCGTCGCACGAGGCGTCGCGGACGCGAGCGCGCACGGGCGAGCGCGGACGCGGGCGGCGCGACCGAGGGAGCGGGCGTGCGGGAGCGTCTCCCTGGCGCGCGGACCGAGGGGCAGCGCGAAACGGAGGGCGCGGCGGAGGACTCACCGGCGGCGACCAATTCCCACGGCGGCGACGGTTTGAACGGCGACGACACGCACGCGAGAGAGGAAGAGAGTGGGAGAGAGCGAAGGGGTGAGAGTGGTGGCCGGGGCTCGTTTTATACACGGCGGAGATGGAAACGCCCGCGCGAACCTCGCCGGCGTAAATGCGACGGTTACCGACGCTTCGCGGCGGAAACGGGCGTCTCCTCGGGTGAAAACGGGCGCAGTTAACGGCGGCGACGAGCGGACGCTCCCGGTTCATTAAAGGCGAAGAAGTAACGGCCGAGGAGGCGAAATGCGAGCTCGGCGGCGGCGCGATAATGGCGGCGATGCGCGAGAGAAGGAACGGTCGCGCGGGGACGAAGGCCTGACAGGTGGGACCCACTGGCAGTGACCTACTCTGACCGACGGTCTCTGACGGGTGGGGCCCGCTTGTCAGCGCAAAAACAAAAAGAAACTCAACCTCGCGCGCGGAGCGGGGCTCGAACGCGCGCCGAGGGAGCGGGGAGGGAAGAGAGCGGCGGAGTAAACCAGTCGGGCGGGGAGGCACTGCCTACCCAATAAGGGTAGGTAATCCCTTTGAGGATTAGCTGCGGGGAAGCCGTCGGATGTACGACACGTGGCGCACGGAGAGGGAGGGAAGGCGGGATGGCGCGGACGGCGGGGATCGATCCGGGCGGAGATGGACGGATGGATGGCTGACAAGTGTCAGCCCGAGGAAGGGTTTTGATATTAAATTTTTTTTTTTTTATATTTCAGAAATCAGTAGGAGGCTTTAAAATAGTCAGAAAAATACCAAATAAATTCCAAAAATTGCAGAAAAATTCACATAATTCACTGATAATATTTTGAACATATGAAAAATATTTCCAACCTATTTTGATATTAAATTTTTATTTTTTTTAAACAGAACTTTATATTCTGAAAAATCCAAATAAATTGAGATAAATAATTTAAAATTATTTCTTCCAAATAAAACAAAAATTGGGATGTTACAAACCTACCCCCCTTGGAAGGAATCTCGACCCCGAGATTCGGAAGGACTGAAAAATAGATCAGGGAACTCTGTTCGAAGATCCTCTTCACGCTCCCAGGTTGCTTCCGATTCTGGATGATTATTCCACTGCACTTTGCAAAATTTGATAGTCTTGTTTCTTGTACAGCGCTCTGCTTCTTCTAAAATCTTGACAGGAAACTCTGGATACGTCAAGTCTTCTTTTAAATCCACCTCTTCTAAAGGTATTAACTCCTCTGGTACTCTTAAGCACTTCTTCAACTGTGATACATGAAATACATCATGTACATCTGACAACTGAGGAGGAAGCTCTAACTGATATGCAACTTCACCTCTTTTGGCTATAACTAGAAATGGTCCGATATATCTTGGAGCAAGCTTTCCACTGACCTTGAAACGTCGCATCCCTTTTAAAGGTGACACCTTCAAATACACATGATCCCCTGGTGCGAATTCCAACATTCTGCGACGATTATCTGCATAACTCTTTTGTCTGGTCTGTGCTATCTTCAATCGGTCTCGTATTAATCGAACTTGCTCTTCGGCTAGCTTCAAGACATCAGGTCCGAATACTTGACTTTCTCCAGTCTCTGACCAATATAATGGCGTTCTGCATTTCCTGCCATACAAGGCTTCAAACGGAGACATCTTCAGACTAGACTGGTAACTGTTATTATAGGAAAATTCCGCATAGGGTAAACTTTGATCCCAACTAACTTTGTTGGCCAATGCACACGCTCTTAGCATATCTTCCAATATCTGATTCACTCGTTCAGTCTGGCCATCTGTTTGAGGATGATAAGCAGTACTGAAATTTAAATTGGTGCCCAAAACTTCATGCAGTTTCTGCCAAAATCTTGAGGTAAACTGTGTTCCTCTATCCGATACGATCTTCTTTGGAACTCCATGCAGACATACAATTCTTGACATATAGAGCTCTGCCAATCTATCTCCTGAATAGGTAGTCTTTACAGGTATGAAATGTGCAACCTTTGTTAAGCGATCCACTATAACCCAAATTGAATCATACCCTGACTTGGTTCTTGGTAGTCCTGTTATGAAATCCATTCCGATTTCCTCCCATTTCCATTCAGGTATCTGCAGAGGTTGCAAAAGACCGGCAGGTCGTTGGTGCTCTGCTTTAACCCTTTGACATATATCACACAAAGCTACATATTCTGCAATTTCTCGTTTCATGCTGGTCCACCAATAACTTTCTCTTAGATCTTGATACATCTTTGTACTTCCGGGATGAATGGAATATCCTGATTCATGTGCTTCCTTTAGAATTAAATCTTTTATTTCCTTTCTCTCCGGTACTAAAATCCTTTTTCCAAACCAAAGAATTCCTTCTTCATCTTCTGAGAATCCAGGTGCTTTGCCTTTCTTCATGTTATCCTTTATTTCTTTAACATACTCATCTTCTTTCTGAGCTGCCTTAATCTGATCTTCCAAAGTGGGTTGGACCTTTAATGTAGACAGAATTCCTTCATTTATCACTCCCAAATTGAGACGCTGAAATTCTTCACGAAGAGTTGACTGACTGTCTTGAATCAACATATTGCTAACATGGATCTTCCGACTTAAAGCATCTGCCACTACATTAGCCTTTCCGGGATGATAGTGTATTCCCACATCATAATCCTTTATTAGTTCGAGCCATCTTCTTTGTCTCAGATTAAGATCAGGTTGAGTGAATATATACTTTAAACTTTTATGATCCGTATATATCTCACACCGATTACTAATTAGATAATGCCTCCACAACTTCAGAGCATGCACTACAGCAGCTAGCTCTAAATCATGAGTGGGGTAATTCTCCTCATGTGGCCTTAACTGCCTTGATGCATAAGCAACAACCTTTCCTTCTTGCATTAGTACACATCCAAGACCTTGTTTTGATGCGTCACAATAAACTTCAAAATCTTTTCTAATATCCGGTAATCGCAGAACTGGTGCTGAAGTTAACCTCTTCTTTAACTCTTGAAAACTTTCCTCACAGGATTTACTCCATTCAAATTTCTTCTCCTTCTTTAACAGCTGGGTTAAAGGTCTGGCAATCTTGGAAAAGCCTTCAATGAATCGACGATAATAACCAGCTAATCCCAGAAAACTTCTGATCTCGGTTACTGTCTTGGGTGGAGTCCAATTTAATACATCCTTAACTTTTCCAGGATCTACAGATACTCCTTCTGCTGAAATTACGTGTCCCAAAAACTCAATTTCCTTTAACCAAAACGCACACTTGCTAAACTTAGCATATAACTGGTGTTCACGGAGTCTTTGCAACACTATCCTTAAATGATCCTCATGTTCTTTATCGTTTTTCGAATAGATAAGAATGTCATCTATAAAGACAACAACAAACTTATCTAAATAATCCATAAATACTTTATTCATTAAATTCATGAAGTATGCCGGGGCATTTGTCAGACCGAAAGACATCACCGTATACTCATATAGTCCATATCTTGTGGCGAAGGCTGTCTTTGGTATATCTTCTGGTCTAATCTTCAACTGGTGATATCCTGACCGAAGATCAATCTTGGAGAAGACGCTTGATCCTTTGAGTTGATCGAACAGATCGTCGATCCGGGGTAAGGGATACTTATTCTTTATAGTTACTTCATTTAAAGCTCTATAGTCCACGCACATACGCTGACTACCATCCTTCTTGTTTACCAAAAGTACTGGGGCTCCCCAAGGTGAAGAACTTGGTCTAATGAAACTTTTCTCTTGTAATTCTTGAATCTGCCTCTTGACTTCAGCTAAATCATCAGCTGACATCCGATAAGGTCTTTTTGATATTGGGGCTGTACCAGGTACCAGATTTATAACAAATTCAATCTCTCGATCTGGTGGCAATCCTGGCAATTCCTCAGGGAAAACATCAGGGTATTCGCAAGCTACCGACACATCCTCCAACTTTTTTCCTTTTAAGTTGGTTAACATAATGTTCTTCTTTGAATGCATAACTGCCTCGTGTCTTATCTGACTTCCGTCAGAATTGGTAAGAGTAATGGCACGATTGGCACAATCTATATGTCCTTTATACTTGATCAACCAATCCATACCAAGTATTATATCTATGCCATCGGAGTCTATTATAATGAGGTTCGCTAGGAACTTTACTCCATTTATAATTATGGTTGCACTAGGGCTAACCAATTTAGTCCTCAATTCTTTTCCAGGAGATTGAACTATCATAAGGTTCTTTAGCATACAAATATTCCAATTATTTCTTTCAGCAAAAGCTTTTGTTACGAATGAATGTGTAGCTCCAGAATCAAATAATATAATTGCTGGTACTGAATTAACCAGGAACTTACCCAGAACTACGTCTGGTGCATCTTCCGCTGCTTCTGCGGTGACATGGTTGATACGCCCTCTGTTGAATGGCTGTGGAGTCTGTGGAGTCTGAGGGCTTCCACGTCCTTGACCGGTAGTTGGAGCTCTTGCTGGTGTAGGATCCAGGTTGAAGCGGACCGGGGTTACCGCTTGACGCTTCTGTGGGCAACTGCTGGCATAGTGTCCCATATTTTTGCAATTGTAGCATTGCACTCCTGCAGCTACATTTCTATTCTGCTGTTGTTGGGCTGCATTTCCAGTTCTAGGAGTTTGGGGCAAAGGGCGAGGCGCAGAAATGGGTGTCCTTGGATGATTATGCACTGGAGGCCGGTTGTACTGTTGTTGAGTAGGGCGTTGACGGGAACTGCTAGCAGACTGTTGGGCTTGAAACTTCCTTTTCCTAGCATCAAAAAGCTGACGCTGGGCATCTTCTTGTACTAAAGCTTTGTTCACCAGATGTTGAAAAGTAGGGTAGTCATTGGAGACTAACTGAACTTTGAGGTTGGGGTCCATTCCTCCCATGAACCTCCAGATCCTTGCGGCATCATTCGCCACATCTTCCGGTGCATATCTTGATAATTGGATAAATTTACTCAGATATGCGGAAACACTAAGGTTTCCTTGTTGTAGCTGATGAAACTCCTTCCTCTTCATTTCCATAATACTCATAGGAATATGAGCAGTACGGAAGGCTTCCAAAAATTCTACCCATGCAATATTCTGAGCATCTTGATGTGCGGCACAGTAGTTATCCCACCAATTAGCAGCAACTCCCTTGAGTTGGTGGGCGGCGTACAGAACCTTCTCATGCTCTGCACATTGAGCCAAATTGAGTTTCCTTTCTATTTCTTTAATCCAATCATCCGCCTCCAAAGGGTCAGCAGATCCTGCAAAGGTCGGAGGTCGGGTTCTCATAAATTCCCCAAGTTTAGACTGTGGCTGTTGAACTGGTGCTTGCTGGACTTGTTGGACTTGATTTTGGGCCAAAGCTTGAAGTAGTTGCAACTGCATGGCCATCATCTGTTCCATGTTGGGAGCTTGAGCTGGCGGAGGTGGAATGTTGTCTTCTGGTTGAGCATTAGGGTTACGGCTACTGCCCGGGTTGTTCCTTGTGTTCACCATCTGAAACGGTTTCCAGGGTTAGCAAAAGGTAAGAGGGAACTAGCATAGATAAGAGGTTAGGGGAAACTAAATAACATCCCAAGCCAACACACAAGAAGAAACCAGCAACCACTTAGGGAAAACTTTATTGAAATCAAGATAATTTTATGAATGGCTGCACCACAAGTGCACATAGGCTTGGTACAGTCCATCCAACACACCAAAATATGATAAAGCGTTCTAAAAAACGTGGATAATTATTTGGGTACTACTGACTCAACTAACTACTCATCCTCCACGATGATGCGCTCCTCCGGATCCTCCTCGGGGTCCTCCTCTGAATCAGATAAGTGTCTCTGTCCACAACCACGGCAGTTGTTCGGCGAACGCGACCGTGATCGACTCTGACTAAAGTCGGAAAAACCGGAGCGAGATAGCTGGCGTCCCCGGCTAGATCCTCCAATATCAACGTCGGGTGGCGGACTGGAGCGTCGCACACTCTTCCTCGCAGTAAGCCTAGTGCGAGGTCCCGTAAACTGGACTGGAGCAGCAACAGGGGCTGATGGAGTCGGTGTAGTGGTAGCAGCTCGAAGACGCTCTACCTCTGCCTCGGCAGCAGTCCTCGCCTGAACGGCGTCGGCGTGGGCAGCCTCACTCTGCAGTAGCTGGGCTCGGAGAGTGTCGGAGTGGTCGTAGCTCGACGTAAGCAGCCTCCGAAGAAGTCCGATCTCCTGCTGAGCTCTGGCGTAAGTCGCTGAAGCTGCCAGGGTGTGCTGCACCTGGTGAGACAAGCGCGGGTCATCCACCACCAGCTGGAAAAGCTCTGGATGAGTCTGTCCTGCTCTCGTCGTCGGGAAGAAGCAAAAAGGTGACTGTCGTAGCTCCTCCTTGTGCCTCCTGCACAACTCCGAGATCGCCAACTGTGCTGCATCCTGGATCGCATCTGAGCAGAAGGTCCGTGGATACTCAATATGACGCTCAACTGGGTCAATCCTTCCGTCTGGAGCGTAAATGAACACCTCCATGCTCCAGGAGTCCGTGCTCATCACTCGCGTGTTCCGCCCTCTGAAGATAGGCTGTTGGGTGTACTTCAGATGCTGCATTAGCTGCCGTAGAAGAGTCGCAAAAGCTCCCTCGCTCTCGCCATGAGAATGATGATCCCACGGGGCTGATGACGATGAACCTGCCATCTACAAGTTTGGGAAGAGGAGAGATCAGTAAAGATTTTTAAATAGTGAAAAGGAGGACAGAAACAAGATACTAAGTAAGAGGAGAGTAGAAGCAAAGAAACTTATATATTTTTAATATATTCTTTTTAAACATAAGTCCTTAAAACTTCCCAATACCTAGGGTTCGTCCTACAGTCAAGATGGCTCTGATACCACTTCTGTGAGACCCGGAGTAGAAACTCCCGGACCCCCCCTGTGCATTTCAGTACTAGTCCCAGATCAAAGCTAGTACACACAGATAACCAGAAAAACGGTACATTGTCATCCACGATTTATTACAATAATAACTGAAGGTTTACAAAGGTCATTGCCTTACAAAGGTTCACAGAACCTTAAAACGAAAATAAACACAGCGGAAGCAAAAAGTAAATTAATCGACCCATCAATCTGCCACAGGCAATTGACTGGGGAAACGAGTCCTAAGCATCCGGGAAGAAACCACCGCATCCACACTCGGCACAGAAGTCGTAATCTCCAGCTTGAGCTTCTTCATCCTCTGTTATTATATTTATAGAGCAACAGGTGAGTACAAAAATGTACTCCGCAAGTCTTGGGAAAGATGCATAGATGCAAGGCTTTACAAAGGAAGGCTATATGTTTCTTTTGCAAAAATCAGCATTTTATTTCAAATCTACATAATTACTTCAAAGGCCATTTGATAAACATCTTGTTTTTCATAAATGAAATTAGATAAATAACTTAGTGAAGGTTAAACCACCAACACTAATATCTCAGGCTATCTGCCAATTTTCAAAACTCAGGTTAAACCACCTGATCTGGTTACACCACCAGATTTAAATCACGAGAGTTACACCACTCCCGAGTTTGACAAACCATTTTATTTTGAAATAAAAATCAAACTTCTACCATGTGAATGCATTCCTTGCCCGCCCTTGACCGTGGGCACGGCTATTCGAATAGTTTTACTCTGCAGAGTTTGTACACTTTACCCACAAGAGATAAATTATCTTAATAGTCAACATGCTTCCTTTGGCATGAGACCCAGATAAAATATCACAAAGCCTTTCACCTACTCCAGTATAGCTAGATACCACCCGCTAAGGTTTCACCACAACTCGAATCCACGAGTCGGAGCCCCCTCTTGCGCCGTATGAGTACAGTAAACCCTGTCCCTCACTATGAGTAACCAGTACACCCTGGCACTCAATACACCACTGGTGATATCTAAACTACACCTTTATAGGTTAGTTAGCTAGGTCGTACCCATATAGACTTGTGGTTGCACTGTTTTGCTCAGTTTGGACAAACACAAGCGTCGGTCCTTAAACGACCAGGGTGGTTCATTCACAATTCCAAAAATTCTCGTGCTAACTGCACCAGCCAAACCTTCCATCCACCCTTGTCAACTTTTCACTTTAAAGTTCATTTTTACTTTTAAATTAACAGTGGTAACATCCATTACCACTTTTCAAACAAATCATTTAACAATGGTAACATTCATTACCAATGTTCGAACAAATCATTCATCAAAACATTTAGCAAACATGCTACTCATTTGAGCATTATTACATTGATTTGCTACGCTAAGCATTTGCTAATATTTAAAAATTCAACAGATGTAATACTAACTCATTATTGAGTCAAAGGGATATTCTAAGTTGACAATGGTACAAGGTAAACAATTTTCAATGGAAGGTATAACAAATTGGGTATTTAACTAAATTTTCTAAATCAAATTATCACTTGATATAACATAAGCATGCAATAATTTAAAATAACCACCTAATCATTTTATAAATCATTTGAGCAAGTTGATCAAAGAAAACTTGCAAAACATAGGATCAAAATGATCAAAGGAGACTTGCCTTCCTGTGCTGGGTTGAAATTTTCTGGGGCTTGCTCTTGAAGTTCCTCGGACAAATCGGTCTCTACACGTAAATCAAGAAATCCAAATAAATAAAATAAAATAAAAATTCAAAAATTGAAACTAAATATACCAATTGAAAGATTAGAATTTTAGATGAATTTAGAAATTTGAATGGATCAATTTGGATTTAAAATGAGCAAGTTATGGCTGTTGGAAGTTTGAAATCAGAGAAAATGGAAAAAAAATAATTTCTGGAATTATCTTTTAACTGAAAATGAATTATGACGTCAGCATAGATTTTCTGGGAATTAATTTACTGAAGAAAATTACAATTATGACGTCAGTATGGAATTAAAAATAAATTACAGAGGCTGACATGTGGGGCCAGTCTACGGTGGACCGCGTCCACGGACAACTACAGTTGCTGACGTGGCAGACCGAGAGTGACACGTGGCATGCTGACGTGGCAGTGCTGACGTGGCATGGGGCGAAGGGTTTCGGCTGACGTGGCGCTGACGTGGCAAACACGTGTCTGCCACGTGGCTTGACACGTCGGATAGGACTGACGTGGAGGCTGAGGTGGCGGAGCTGACGCGGCGGGTGCGCGGCTGTCGGCGGAGGTGGATCGGACGGCTGGGATTTCGAACGCGTGGCTCGATCCCGAGCGTTGGCTCAGATCCAGATGAGCGGCGGTGATGAGGCGGCGGAGACGCGAGCGTCCGGTGGATGGATGCCGCGTGGCGCGACGCGGGCGACGGGGCCGAGGCGGTGCGGACGTGGACGGCCGAGATGAGGACGCGTAGGCGCATCTGAGCCATCGAGGAATTAACGGTGGAGATGGCGCGGTGCGAAGGCGGGAGTCCGGGCGATCGACGACGCGTGTCCAGGCGCGTCGCACGAGGCGTCGCGGACGCGAGCGCGCACGGGCGAGCGCGGACGCGGGCGGCGCGACCGAGGGAGCGGGCGTGCGGGAGCGTCTCCCTGGCGCGCGGACCGAGGGGCAGCGCGAAACGGAGGGCGCGGCGGAGGACTCACCGGCGGCGACCAATTCCCACGGCGGCGACGGTTTGAACGGCGACGACACGCACGCGAGAGAGGAAGAGAGTGGGAGAGAGCGAAGGGGTGAGAGTGGTGGCCGGGGCTCGTTTTATACACGGCGGAGATGGAAACGCCCGCGCGAACCTCGCCGGCGTAAATGCGACGGTTACCGACGCTTCGCGGCGGAAACGGGCGTCTCCTCGGGTGAAAACGGGCGCAGTTAACGGCGGCGACGAGCGGACGCTCCCGGTTCATTAAAGGCGAAGAAGTAACGGCCGAGGAGGCGAAATGCGAGCTCGGCGGCGGCGCGATAATGGCGGCGATGCGCGAGAGAAGGAACGGTCGCGCGGGGACGAAGGCCTGACAGGTGGGACCCACTGGCAGTGACCTACTCTGACCGACGGTCTCTGACGGGTGGGGCCCGCTTGTCAGCGCAAAAACAAAAAGAAACTCAACCTCGCGCGCGGAGCGGGGCTCGAACGCGCGCCGAGGGAGCGGGGAGGGAAGAGAGCGGCGGAGTAAACCAGTCGGGCGGGGAGGCACTGCCTACCCAATAAGGGTAGGTAATCCCTTTGAGGATTAGCTGCGGGGAAGCCGTCGGATGTACGACACGTGGCGCACGGAGAGGGAGGGAAGGCGGGATGGCGCGGACGGCGGGGATCGATCCGGGCGGAGATGGACGGATGGATGGCTGACAAGTGTCAGCCCGAGGAAGGGTTTTGATATTAAATTTTTTTTTTTATATTTCAGAAATCAGTAGGAGGCTTTAAAATAGTCAGAAAAATACCAAATAAATTCCAAAAATTGCAGAAAAATTCACATAATTCACTGATAATATTTTGAACATATGAAAAATATTTCCAACCTATTTTGATATTAAATTTTTATTTTTTTTAAACAGAACTTTATATTCTGAAAAATCCAAATAAATTGAGATAAATAATTTAAAATTATTTCTTCCAAATAAAACAAAAATTGGGATGTTACAAAACTCTGCCCACGACAGCGGTCCATGTGCAGCCGTGCGAGCAGTCTGCACTCCCTTCCACCAGATCTGAGCCTCTCCCTTCAGAAGTTGCGCCAAATAGCGCACACGATCGGAGGCAACCACCTCGAATGCCTCCATCTTGTCCTCCACATAGGACAGCCAGTCTGCGGCCTGAACAGGAGTGGCCGCACCGCTAAAGCTGTCCAGCCTCAAACCTACCCACTCACGGAGCGAGAGGCCGCTAACTGCTCCATCTGTCGCAACCTCCGGCACCGGATCAGCATGAACACCAGGGGCCAGCTGCCCCTGCCTCAACGCACTCAGCTCTTGCTGCATGGCCCTCACAGTGGCCAACAACTCCTCCTGACTACCACCCGCTGACTGAGTAACCTCAGCCTCCTCGACCGCTGGCTGCGCTACTGGCGTAGCTGCACGGCCACGGCTACTACGCCTAGGCGGCATCCTGCAGCCACCACAAACCACATTCAAACAAGAACATTATCAACAAGCCAAAAAGGCACAAGCATTAATGCAATGAATTCAACAGGGTATATACAAAATATACAAACCCTTCCCCAACCTACATGTGCAAGTGTGTCAATTTAATAGTTTCATTACCACGGACCTAAAGCCCGCTCTGATACCAACTGTAACACCCCAGGACCCACATTACCCTGGGATGCTACTAAAACTGCTCTACAACTATCCAATTTACAAAGAAAAATATACTGGCAATAATTATTAAACAAGATAATACAAACGGAAGCATAAACAACTAAGGGAAAACAGAATAGAGATGACAATTCAATATTCATAATCAACTCCAAAATAATAACCAAAGGTAACAAATCCAAATTTAACATTATTAGGATGAAACAATCCTCAAGAAGATAACTAAGCAAAAGACTAGAATCCTTTCAACTTTATTTCAGCATTAAAATATATTCCAAGTGCATCAGTGTGGTGCCGCTCTACCCTTCCCATGCATGCTCAAAGTCCACCTGTAGGGAGGGGGAAACAAGGGTGAGATAAAAATCTCAGCAAGCAAACAGTTTAACAGGCTATTCAAACTACAAACAAGTATACAACATCATTTATAATTCCATACAACCACAATCACAATTCATGTCCACGATTATTAAACCACCACAATCCTCCATGATTCATACCTCATCAATTTTAGATTTAGGCATATGAATGCAGTCATTTTATCCACATTAAATGCATATGAATGCTTATGCTATGCTCCACATCACTCTTTCCAGGGCAGGATTTGAGGTGCATCGTATTACGGCAATATACGATGCTTCCCGCGGGATAAGAGGTGCATCGTATTACGGCAATATACGATGTTGTACCGGTACGGTCGCGGCTATGTGCGGCGACATCCACATATGCATATGACATGATATGACATGAATTATATGATAATCATAAAACACATTAATCCATCTTCAAGGAGCATTATCATGCTCGCAACATATCCACATCCACCACATGTTATTTGCATGTTCCACATTATAGCACTAAGCAAGAATTCCACGTGTCTACTAGCAATTTATCAACTTATCAATGGATAAATACTTGCTACCATCTCCACAATTATGATATCATGCAATCATGACATAATGTATCGAATTATGATAATAATGTAAACTGAAAGTAGAAGGAATAACAAGTTAAACGGTAGCAACCACCGCTACGTTTACTTGCCTCAATCCGACGAAGCGAAGTAAAATCAAGAGCGCTCAGGGACAAGACCACCTGTCCAAAAGACATCTCTCAGCACAAAGCCACAGCATACAAACATGACATAAATAATTAAAGACGTCGCTAGAACCCCGAACCCGCACAAACTCCTCTCCGCTCAACAGTTCAGCAAATTACCCTCTGCAGCAGCGCTGCTTAACATTTTTGTAACTTTTAAAAAAATATTGATCCAAATACAACAAAAGATACCTCTCTGGATTCATCACTTAAAAACCTAGATTTTTCATGTAGAACACCTATTTTTATTTTAATAACAGCTAGGTGTAATTTAATGCCCAAAACAGAGGAAGAACTCTGTTCTGGCAGATTGGACAGCGATATTCAATTGCGTCTCAGAAACAGTACAAGGGTCTAAAACTTCTGAATTTTATACAGAAGCTAGATCTCTAAATTATCTGCAACTTTCTAAATTACGAACATGACCAATAAAATCATTTACTACCTCAAATTCCCAGATTACCGTCGGTCTGTACCAATCTGCTCGCCTGACGAACAGCAGTATTCCCGACCCTGTAACTCCCAGATCCCACGGCACAAAAATCCGAAACAAATAAAAGAGATGCGTCTGGAAGTCCTCTACAACTTTCCTTTTGGGAGAGTCCGCAGGAAAATTCGTTTACTAGGTCAAAACCTCGCGAACAGACACACTGCACGAATCGATCTACAGGCAAACAGCAGCTAATCTCTAATCGGGCAATTAATCTATTAACTACCTTCAAAATCCGTGCCAAGAACCCTAATTATTCATAAGAACAGAGGGTTTGGGATGAGGAAAAAATTACCTAAATGAAGAATTACCCCATTTTTTTCCTCTTCTTCTTCTCCTTCTCCTTCTTCTCCTTCTCCAAGGGCAGCAATGGGGGCAACAATCCTTGGGAGGGGGCGACCACCAGGGGGAATAGGGGGGGGGGGTGCGGCTGGGTGTGGGGAAAAGGGGGAGGAGGGGAAGCCCTAGGGTTAATAAGAGCATCTCCAACAATGTCCTCTAAATCTCATCCTCTAAATCACTTTTTAGAGGACACAATCTAGAAAATAGAAAACTAAAAATATGTAACCTCCAACAAATTCCCTAAATGTGGTTCCCTAAATTAAAATGTGGGTCCACAAAAACTAGCAACCAATCTTCTCATCTCCCCCCCGTCCCTTCCTCCCGACTTGCTACGTGAAGTCATCCGTGAAGTCTCGTCTCGCTACGTCCTGGATCTCGACTCCGAGGCGGCACGCACTGACCTTTTCTTCACCGACTCGATCTCGGGACCAGGCGCCGTGAAGATGAGAAGCTATCACATCTACTAGTCAAGACAAGAAGCTTTCACGTGAAGACTTTTCCATCCATCTCCAGGAACACGAATCAGTGAATCAAGCTTCAAGATTTTGCCATCCAATCTCGATTTCCGTGCAAGACTTTTCCATCCAATCTTCTGACTAGAGAATTGAATCACGCGGGGAGTTGTTTTGATTTATCCATTAGGTTTCGGCGCTGCGAACTGTGAAGCTGCAGGCGACTTTCGTGCGGAAAAGATTTTGTCAGGAGATCACCGTAGCGCGGGACAAAACCGTCGAAGGCTTTTGGGGGATGGATTGCGTCCTCCATATTTGGGGGACGAAAATTTAGGGATGGAGTCCTCTATATTTTTGGGGATCATTTAGAAGAGCTATTGGAGCTTTTTTTACCTCTTCTTCTAAAATATAGGGGATATGAGTATTATAGAAGATTTGTTGGAGATGCTCTAAGAAAGGGGGAAAGGGGGGTGCGCCTCCCCCTTGGGCCTTGGCCCAAGGGCGGTTGGCCCACTCCCCAGGCAGCCCAAACTGAAAATTAAAAGTAATTTTTAATATATTTTATTCCTTTTTCAATGTTCTACAATTTCTTTATCTTTCCCTTCCCGCGATTTGCCGAAAAACCGGCGACTCCACGATTGTTTTAGAAACTTACGCCGTAGCGACGTTCAGGATATTACATGCGACCGCGGAGGCGGGGCTAGGGCGGATAAACCGCGTGTGTGAGGCCCTGGGCGTTCGCGTGCCGGAGTGCGCCACTCCGGCCCCGAGCCAGCCGCGACATCCAGATGACGGTGCCCAAGGAAAGAAGGCACCGCCCCGCGGGAGGACTCGGGCTACCGCAGCCGCGCCCAGCACGGCGGCCGCTGTTGCCCCACCGCTGCAGCCAGCGCTGAGTCTGATTTGGCGAAGTACGCCAATTCAAACCTGGAGACGGGCGCAGATGACGGGGGCGAAAGGTCTCCGGGTGGTGGCGGGGGTCGAGGTTGCGCCATGGGCATGCAGGAGGGGGAGGCCTCGTCACCCGTGACAGCTGAGGTGGTGGGGCCCCCGTCTGCTGGCGGCGCCGGGGTGAAGTCGCCGCCTGCGACAGCGATAGTGTCGGAGCTGCCCCTCACGGAGGCTGGTCGAGCGAGGTCTCCACCAACCGTGGCTGCTGAGACGGAGGTGCCTCCCGCGGAGGTTCTTACGGTGGGGCCCCCGCTCGCGAGTGTTGCTACCGTAGAGCCTTCTACAGTGGCTACCAAGGCGGGGCCCTCACCTTCTCTTCCCAAGGCGAAGCGGCCGCGCCTGCAGTCCCCTCTTATCGGACTTCGAGAGGGTTTGCCGTGGCGAGCTGTGTTGGGAGCTTGTGGGATTCCGACTCCGATGCCGAAGCTCTCGCACGCGGCGTCCCTTCGGCCCCCTCGCAGGTCGCTGCAGCCAGGGGGCGGAGGTTGCCGGCGCTAGGCCCCGATATGGAGAGTCCCTGGCCCCTAGAGCCAACTCCGCCTGTGGGGGCTGGCGCCCCTGTTAACCCACCCACGGCTAGGGGGATGTCCCGGCGAAGTCCGCCATCAGCCACCGAAGGTATGTTACCCTGCCGCACCTTGGTGTAGCTTTGCGGTGTCCTCGTAGGACTGACTAGCATATCTTCATGCAGCGGAGCTCATCCCCGAGGACGGGCGATCCCCAGGGCGCGCGGGCGTTCCTTTGAGAGGGTTATTCGGTGCACCCGATTCTACCAACGTGAACTCTGCACCCCCGAGCCTAGCGGACTTCGTTCCTCCCCCGGAAGCATGGAGGGCGTGGCGCGGGATCGTAGACAACGCGGCCGCCAGCATTGACCGGCAGGCGCTGTCAACCTACGGGACGGGGCGCCTTGGTGACGCGCTGGAGGTATCGGGAGTGCGAGTAAGTACCTGATCTTGTGGCAATACGCGGTTGTGTAGCAGCTCGCTGACTCCTTTGTCGCACAGACCCTCGTCTTGGGCCAAGCATTGCAAGCTGCTCACGCCCGCGAGAAGGGGGCGCTGGAAGACCGATTGCGGGCTGCCGAAGAGGCCCTGTACATAGCCAGGGGGACGCACTCCGCCAAGGACGATCGCATCCGTGACTTGGAGGCAGAGTGCGCGAAGACGAAGTCGTACGCCGAGGCGCTCGTGGCGGCAGCGCGGTCATCAGCCACAGAGGCGGCGCGACAAGAGGTCGCAGAGGAGCGAGATGGCCTACTCCAGCAAATCTCTGCGCTAAAGAAGGAGAGAGGCGAGCTTGCGAAATCT
Organism: Dendrocalamus latiflorus; assembly: GCA_017311315.1. Lineage (NCBI taxonomy): Eukaryota > Viridiplantae > Streptophyta > Magnoliopsida > Poales > Poaceae > Dendrocalamus > Dendrocalamus latiflorus. Next base: position 20,794,614 of record CM029676.1, read on the forward strand.
CTAGCGGAGCGGGACCGGACCCTGGGCGATGCTTCGGTGGCTGCGTGGGATGCCATGCTGGCCCTGGAGGTTACCCTTGAAGGTCTCATCGCCGAGGTACCGCCCCGCTCCTTCGAACCCGAGGATCTGTCGCGGACGCTTCGGCGGATCGGGGATGCGGCCAATATTGCCCGCAGCTCCGCGACGACCTTCGGTGACCACTGCTCCTACGTGACCTTATGCCTGGTATGCGCGCTCCTGCGACACCGGGGTTGCCAGCACATCAGCGAGCTGGCTGATCCTCGTTTGGAGTTGCCGACCGGGGCCGGGGTGATGTCCGATGCCGTGCACGCTGTTCGCCGCCCCGTGCGATTTTTCCATGAGAGGATCTGGGAGTACATCGGGGAGGCTACGGCGAGGGTGGAGTTGCGGAACAGCCTGTACAACGAGGGGAACCTTGGCGTGTGGTTGGATGAAGTCCCAACCGCGACGAGGGCGGCCCCGCGAATTCAGGGGGCAACGCATACCCTCAGGTGTGACGTCATGGTCTCCGCGCATTGGTGTGCGTTGTAAAACAAGCCCTTGGCCTTATGAATAAAATGCTAGTTGCCTCACCAGTGCTGACTTATGTGCCCGCATGTCTCGAGCAGCTACCCGATCCGGGTCGGCTACTAGTTTCTGACCGTGTGATCCGACGACGTCTTCGGCGGTGGCGGAGGGCCGAGGAGTCACTGGACTTCTGGGCAAGCCGAGCTTCTTCGCGTGAAGCTTTAACGCGGACGCACGTTAAGGAGGAGCCGACCGAGTAGCGAGTTCGTGCCCCCGAGGCTATTTGTACATTTGTATTGCCTGCCTTTGTAAACATCTTCCGATGAATGTAACAGGGGGGGAAGGGGTTTAGCTGAAAAAATCTCGCCCGTCTCCATCCTTGTTTGCGACGTCGAGGTGTTCCCTACTCCTTGGTTAGCCTCTGTTACGGCTTGTCGGTGCTCTGCGTGATGCCCGCAGGTGCAAGCTGCTGCCACGTCCCATGCCGACTCTACAGGGCGCGTGCGAAGGCGAGCCTTGATTGCCTTTTGCTCGATCGCTGCGAAGTGCCTGCGGAGGCCAGCCTCTAGTGCGTCTTATCAACTCGTAGCGTAGGAATCGTAGACCGCGCGCTGTTTATACTCCGGGGGGTACGCATAGAATATCTATGCGTGCGCGGGAGTATCCGCGGCTTGTTTATACTCCGTATAGTGCATGGGACAACCAACCACACTTTGTTTATACTCCGTAGAGTACGCATAGGGATAATACCCAGGCGTGCGCGGGAGCCTCCGCGTCTTGTTTATACTCCGTAGAGTGCGTGGGACAATCAACCACGCTTTGATTATACTCCGTAGAGTACGCATAGGGATAATACCCAGGCGTGCGTGGGAGCCTCTGCGTCTTGTTTATACTCCGTAGAGTGCGTGGGACAATCAACCACGCTTTGACTATACTCCGTAGAGCACGCATAGGGATAATACCCATGCGTGTGCGGGAGCATCCACGTCTTGTTTATACTCAGTAGAGTGCGCAGGGACAACATCCGCATCTTATGTTATACTCCGTAGAGTGCGTGCGGAGGTGGACCTCGGCGCTACGTCTTTTTAAGAGTTCATGGACTGCGCGCAGAGGCAAGCTTCCGCGCGTTGTGGGCGGTGAAGTTGCGTGCGGAGGCGGACCTCGACGCTACGTCTTATTTAGAGTCTGTGGACTTCGCGCGGAGGCAAGCCTCTGTGCGTTGCGGGTGGTGAAGTTGCGTGCGGAGGCGGACCTCGACGCTACGTCTTATTTATACTCCGTAGAGTGTGCGCGGAGGCGTCCCCCCACGTGTCCTTGTTTATACTCATACCCGTGTTTTTCACAAAGAGTGCGCGCGCGAACGCGTGTCTTTGTTTATACTCATGCCCGTGTTTTTGACGGAGAGTGCGCGCGCGAACGCGTGTCTTTGTTTATACTCATGCCCGTGTTTTTGACGGAGAGTGCGCGCGTGAACGCGTGTCTTGTTTATACTCATGTCCGTATTTTTGATGAAGAGTGCGCGCGCGAAGGCGTGTCTTTGTTTATACTCATGCCCGTATTTTTGACGAAGAGTGCGCACGCGAACGCGTGTCTTTGTTTATACTCATGCCCGTATTTTTAACAAAGAGTGCGCGCGCGAACGCGTGTCTTGTGCAGGGAACAAGGAAATTTGTGCAAACGGTGAACTTTATTAAATTCCCATTTGCGCGGGTGAGCGATTACAAAAGGTGTGATATTAGCCACTGACCGCTTTAAGGACGGGAACAGCCGCAACTGTCATCGCTTGGTGATGAGGCGGGGCACGGTGTGAGCCTCTGCTGCTGAGCCTCTACTGTTGGGGTAATCCGCGCGGGGGGCCCGGCGGGGCGCTTTTTGGAGCCGCTAAGGATCTTCGTGCTTGCACACCCGGCCTAGGCGCTTCGCCGAGCCTCGTAATGCGAGCCCCTGGTGCCGAGCTCTATACGCTGAGCCATATCCTGGTCGCCGTGGACAGTGATGATGGCCCGCGGTCCGGGGAGTTTCATACATAGGAAGCCGTGGTGCGGGACTGCCTCGAGAGAGTTTAAGGTTGGCCGCCCCAATATGGCGTTGTAGGGGTACGAGATGTCGACGACGTCGAAGGTGGCGTCCTCGCTCCTCACATTGTCGTCTCGGCCGAAAGAGACTTGGAGGCATATCTGACCCAATGCCCGCAGGGGTTGTGATGAGGACATCCCTTCCATGGATACGACTCATCCACAACAAGTGTTGCAAGGACCACTTACTCGAGCTCGTGCTCATCAACTTAATTACCAGGTGAACTCATTTCTAGGTTCATATGTTACTGAGAATAGACCGCTACCTAATGCAAGTGATTTAATTATGCTTAAAAACTTGGGAAAGGATGAAGGAAAGGGACATGGAGTCATGGACATGCATGGAAGGAATAATGGAGGTCACCACGTCACTTTGGGACCAAGTCAAGCACGAATTCGAGTTGGACACGTTTTGGAATCAGACTCGGACTGCTGCGATGGTACCTAGTTTAAACGGGCATAACTTCCTCATACAAACTCCGTTTGGGACGTTCTTGTACTTCATGGAAAGCTTATGAAGTCTACTTTCCAACGGATCCAGCCTCATCTTCAAATTCTGTCTGAGACGGCCGTAATCATTAAAATAGTCTACATTGATTTCTGAGTCCGAGTCAAAAAGGGTGCTGCGCCACCACCACTTGGGCCCATGGGCCTTGTAACCCTAGGGCGTGCAGTTAGACGCCACCCCTAGTCATTCTCCCTATAAAGGAGCCGCCGCCTCCCTTGCTAGGACTTGGATTTCGTTGAGTTTAGGTTTAGCTTCGAGATCCCATCTTTGTTATTCGCAATACAATTTATGCTTCATTCATATTTGCAATATCAGATTGCCTACGTCTTATTCTTGCTAGTTCTTCGATTGCTCGCAGGGATTGAACTTCGTGTTCAGGTTGATCGTGCCTCCAGCGTGGTCAATAACACTTCAGAGTTGGTTCAGTGATTGCTAAGGCGCAAGCGTCGTCGTACGGTTGTAGTCGGATCGTGAGAGTCACCTCCACCAAAATCGATAGTTATCAATCTCATCGAAAGATCGGGCACCTCGTCTTCATCAAGTGGTATCAGAGCCCAAGGTTGCTCGGTGAGAAATTTCCAGTTTACCATAGATTAGGTTACTTTTCCTTACCTAGAGTACACAAAAACAAAAAAATTAGCAGTAGATCAATCCGTCCAAACCAGTCTTAGCCTCGCAATGTTTCTTTTCAGTACATTGCATTGTTGAACTTTCGATTGCATCGTCGTGTCCTTTGCTGGTCTTAGTGTCTAGTTCCTCTAGAGTTTCGAGTTCTGTTCACGTTTTGGTCTCACCGCTGCAGTTAGATCCGAACTGCCACGGTGAGGGAAGGAAAGGAGGAGGACTCGGTTTCTAGGGAGGCTTTGCCCTAGTTGGTTTCGGAGTAGGACACGATCTCAGAGTTGGTTTCGGAGTAGGTTTCAACCGCATTGTGTGTGAAAAAAAGAGAAAAAAAGAGAAAAGAAGAAACAGGTAGCCGCATTTAAAAGAGCCGCGGCAAAAAAAAGAGGAGAGAGAAACACCTAACGTTTGCATACGACCTCCGATTGAGGCGATTTTTGATCCGTTGGAAAGCAAATGAGAAGTCCAAAAAATTTGGAGATTTCAGATCCGCGTAAGCCTCCAAGCACATACGCGGCAACTTCGACCCCCAAAAAACGTCGTTTAGGCCCTCAAAACGGGCCCGCAAACTGAGGTAAAATAAAGTTTCTCAGAATTTGCTCAAATTTGACAGGAACCTTGTACAGGTGATTTTAAGGTTCCCCGTGTAGACGGCATCCTTTTTTGAGCTCCTGAACTCTGTGTGCAACGTTATCTAGTTTCTTTCTGCGCGGTGTACTCGTTTGTGTTCTAGGCTCGCGTCTCTAGTACGGTCTAGCCTAGGGCCAGCACCAACCGGCGTTGAACGATTTTTCAGCTTGCATTTTATGAATTGATTATTGCTACTCCTTGCTACTAAACTTGAGCCTTCCCAGCTACACCTATTCTACACCGTACAGGCTGAGCTTTACCTGGCAATCGCTCCATCCAATCTTCGAAGATATATTGTCATCACTGGTTGCCGATCACCCCTGTGTGCTTGGTAAGAATTGCTAAGAATTCGATAGAAGGTTTGAGACGAGCGACTTTTGAACCACCATACCCTAGTACTTGTTAGGGACACATTCTTGTGTTTTTTGCTAACAATGGCAGGATCTGGAGAGTTTACAAATCAGGATACATCTCATTCTCCTCGTACAAAGGGAATCATACAACATTTCACTCGCGAGATGAATCATCGTACGGAGGGCCTTGAGGAGGACGTTAGAGTCACAAATGAGCGACTTGCTCAACTCGAGAGCGCCCAGATTGAGACAAATGCAACGCTCGCTGCGATGGAGAAAGCACAAGGTATCACTAACTCTTCTTTGGCAGATATTATGGCGCGCCTTGAGGAGATTGCCCAAGCTTCGGCTACTGTTCCCCCTGCTGTGACGGTAGAGGGACAATATGAAGTTGACAATGTGCATTTTAACCGACAAGGTATACGAAGAGAACCCCCACGACGTGAGGTACGTGACCACGATGATGCTTTTGCTAAGGTTAAATTCACTATGCCCTCTTTTAATGGTAAATATGATCTTGATGGTTATCTTGATTGGGAACTAGCTGTTGATCAAAAATTTACTTGCCATGATTTTTCTAAGAATAGACGAGTTAGGGCTGCTACTAGTGACTTTACCGATTTTGCTTCTATTTGGTGGAAAGAACATTGCCGTCAACATCCCAATAACATACCTAACACTTGGGAGGCTTTAAAATTGCTCATGCGCCATCGATTTGTTCCCTCATATTATGCTCGTGATTTGTTAAATAAACTGTAACGCTTACAAGAAGGTGCAAAGTCTGTGGAAGAATACTATCAAGAATTACAAATTGGTGCAACGTGGTGCAGCCTCCCCGCGTAGACCTTCCGCTGCCGTGCCGAGGCGAACCCCAACGAGGAGCCCCCGGAAATGACGTTTATGACCCTGCGCAGGGCTCCTTCCGGGGCTTGCAACTGCAGGAGGCCCTCCCGAGGTTGCTGCACGTGGGCCTGAATCCGCAGGGGGCCTTCCTGAGGTTGTATTCCTTGGTCCTGGGGGTGTTGGACGTGAGCCACGACAGGCACGCGTGCCTCAGGGTTTTTGTCTCTGGCAACGCTCTGCCGGAGCGCTGCAATAGTGGCGCACGCACGCGTGTCGTGGTTGCCCCGACCGTGGACTTCGCACCACAGCCCGTGGTGCTGGTCGTTGTACTCTTTGTTGGAAATATGCCCTAGAGGCAATCATAGAGATGATGATATTTCGTTGTATCCATGATTTAATAAATGTTCCTTGAATATTGCCTTTGTGTTGATTAACAAGTATGTGACTTGTTTGTGAAACTCTTTACTTATATGGTTATTCTAAAGTTGTCCCTAGTCGGAGTTCATGTGAGGACACACGTGAATAATGGATTAGCACATGTATCGGTTGATGACCATGTTTCACAGGTCATAGACATGGAGATGTCAAACCAATAATGTGGACACATGTTTAGAACATGGGGTTGGACCGACCCAACATGAGACATAACATTTATACTTATGGTTCTCTCTCTACACAATGTGTACGCCTTGTCCTTAGACCTGAGATTGTCGCATGTACTTGAGATGTGAATCGACCTACTTAGGGGCTATCAAACGCTACTCCGTAACTGGGTAGTTATAAAGGTAGTTTTCGGGTTTGTCATGAAGCATGCTACGAGGCATGGTCAGTCGAGATGGGATTTTCCCCTCTCTACCTGAGAGAGATATCTCTGGGCCCCTCGAGTGATCGGATCCAGAAATGCATGGCCATGCTACTTAAGGTTAAGAGTTAACCTAGTAAGGGATTCCGGATCACAGGATCGAGAAAGAGTGGTCAGCTTGGAGCTCGACCAAATATCATGAGGCAAAGGGATTGGCATGTACATAAAGTTGTGATGGTTCGTTCGATATGATCTTTGTGTATGTTTAGGAGTTGGCACGTCTTGCTAGAGGCCGCTACCAACTATTGACCGAGTAGGTAAACTCGTGTCATGTCTAAACATACGTGAACCCATAGGGTCACACACTTAAGGGCTGAAGCCTAATTCGGATTGGATCCGGGTTAGACTGGGTATTGAGTCCTAATGGGCCTCCATTCGCTGAAGCCCATTATAAGGACGTCTATAAAAGGAGGGCAAGGGCGCACATGGTTGTGAGAGAATTTCGTGACCTCCACAAACCCTGGCCGCCACCCCTCCCACGCCCTGGGCGCTCGCGCGGATCTAGTAATCCGGCGTGCGTCGCTTCCTCCCGTACGTGTGGATACCTTTTGGCGGCGCTGCATCTGTAGCGTTTGGACGAACCGCAAGAGAGGAGTTGTACGTTGGACGCCGCGACGAGGACGAGGAAGTAGTACGACTACTCTGCCCCGACGTGCTGCATCGACGTAGTACGACTACACTGCCCCGACGTGCTGCATCAATTCCGCACCTGCGCGTCTAGTGGTAATTCCGTGATCTATAACTGCAGTGATCTTGGTTTACGGGCAAAATTTTTATTAATTTGCGCTAGCGTAGCCTACCCGTAGTCCTTCACTCTTCGCGGGCTCTGTCGTCGCTACCCCGCCCGCGCCCCCGTCCCCGGCCACGGCGCCCTTTGCTGCCACGACCAGCAGGGGTGTTATCTTCGGAGCTACCCTCGATGTCAAAGACGTAGCGAGATTTCCGAGATTTGCGTTGGTCACGTTTGGGCCTGTCGGCTGACGAGTCCTTGTGCTGGGGATCCTTACGCTCGGAGGCGTCCTTCGACTGTTCCTGCTTGCGCTTGCCTTTCGAGGAGCCTTCCTTCGGCGAGCCATCGGTTTTTGCCGACCCTTCCGCCTGATTGGTGTCGGAGTCATCGCCGTGTCACCGCCGCGCGTCCTCCTCCGCTCTGGCGTACTCTTCCATCTTGTCGAAGATCTTCGCCACCGTCTTGATTGGTTTGCGCGTGTTGTATTCAGCCAGCGGTCCCGGGCGGAGGCCTTGTATCGCTGCGTTGATGACGGTTGTTTCATTGACGTCTTTGACCTGGCAGCGTACCTTCGCGAAGCGCTTAAAGAAATCCTGGAGCCTCTCCGTAGGTTTTTGCTTGACTGCGAATAGCTGGTCCGCGTCGATGCGCTCGATGTAGTTTCCCTGGAAGTTGTTGTAAAGTCGGTCGCGGATCTGCTCCCACGCGTAGATGGAGTGCGGCTCGATGGTGAAGAACCAAGAGAGCGCCACCCCTTGCAATGTGAGGGGGAGTCCCTTTGCCTTCGTGGTGTCGTCTCCGCCAGCGGCTTCGATGGCGGTCTCGTACACGCGCATGAACTCTCGCGGGTCCGTGTCACCTTTGTACCGCGAGGGGCGCTGCCCCTTCGAACCCCGCGGGGGGAAACCCCCTCGACCCCCTTATCCGGTAGATTGCGAATCTATGCATAACTTGTTTTTGCAGGATGTATGTGACCAGTATGGCCTAATGTGTATGGGATGCATGTTTGTAATATTTTCATGACCTGCGTGTCGTGGGTTCGGCAACACGGCTGGAGCCATTGTGTTGTCAAAGTATTGTATTAACGGCCTGCGTGCTGACTTGTGATGATGCCTTGTATCCATGTATTTTATTACTAGCTGTTATGAGTAATAGCTTATATTAGTACTTGGAGGACACATCACTTGGAGGGATGGCACACATTGACCATGGAGATGGAGATCATCATGGTGGACAGATTCTATGGCGATGGAGATCACCATGAGAAAAGGGGCCATACTGAGTCACAACTGTGTGAATGCTATTCCTATTGTTTTACTCCTATGCATGTTTGAATGGTAGAAGTATAACGATCCCTCACAAAATGTTAAGTTAAACATATGCCCTCCCAACTAAACTCTGCACCATCCCATGTCTTGTAAATTGATGGTGGGTCTATAAAATTAGGGCACCATCGACTTTCCTTGACTAGATGGGTTTGTATCGGATACATACATGCATAAGGGTTGGTGAACTTAACAAGGTTATCATAAAGGTTATGGACCTTGGGGCATAAAGGTTGGGCGCCGAGGCATAGAGATGTCACCCAACAACAAGAGTCATATAGAGATATGATTAGTAAAGGTGTTACTTACCGAATTACCTTGTCTCCTAGCGGTGATGCAAAAGCTCACTAGTAGACTAGTTAATTGCGGATCTTGAATCGCTAAGAATCAATAGAGGGATATTGATTTTAGTGGGAGTACATTCTATTAAATTTGTTTAATACAGTTTACTCTATCATGGTTTTATTTGTCTTAGTATTTTGCATTTTCTGTTGTAGATCAATGGCATCTAACAACCGCGCACACCCTTTTGCTTTGCGATCGATTCTTGAGAAAGAAAAATTAAATGGAACAAACTATTTGGACTGGGTCCGTAACCTGAGAATTGTTCTCAGGGCAGATAAAAAGGAAAACGTTCTGGACACCCCAATCCCAGAAGAGCCTGCTGACAATGCGGCTGCTGCTGTTAAAAATGCCTACAAGAAAGCATGTGATGACTCTCTTGAGATTAGCTGTCTTATGCTTGCATGCATGGAACCTGACCTTCAAAAGCAGTTTGAGGATCAGGAAGCGTATGATATGATCATGGCGCTTAAGGACATGTTCCAGACACAGGCCAGGACTGAAAGGTTCAATGTCTCTAAGGCTTTTCTGGAATGCAAGTTAACAGAAGGTGCACCCGTAGGCCCACATGTGATCAAAATGGTTGGTTACAGTCAGACTTTGGATAAACTTGGTTTTCCAATTAGCCAAGAGTTGGCAACTGATTTCATTTTGGCGTCTCTTCCACCTAGCTATGGACATTTCATTTCGAACTACCATATGCATGGGGTGGAAAAGGGCCTTAATGAGCTTTGTGGGATGCTCAAAACAACAGAGAGTGACATCAAGAAGTGTGCAGGGCCTAGCCATGTGATGGCTGTGCAGAACAAGTCTAGCTTCAAGAAAAAGGGTAAGAAGTCATGGGCAAAGGATAAGGGCAAGGTTAAAGATATGATCTCGAAGCCAACGCCTAAGCCTAATGCTGGACCTGGAGCTGAGACAGTATGCTCTATTGTAAAGAGACTGGCCACTGGAAGAGAAACTGCAAGAAGTACATGGATTCCGAGGAATGCAAGAAGAAGGCTGGAAGTAAGACTTCCACCCATGGTACACTTGTCAGAAATGTTTTAGACATTTTTCTTGCTGATTCTCCTATTAACTCTTGGGTATTTGATACCGGATCAGTTGCTCACATTTGCAACTCGATGCAGGGGCTAATAAGAAGTAGAGGAGTCGCAAGAGGTGAAGTTGATTTTTGCGTCGGAAATAAAGCAAGGGTTGCTGCGTTGACCGTCGGCACCATGCAACTTCAGCTTCCTTCAAGATTTATTATGGAATTGAATAATTGTTATTATGTTCCTAGTATGAGTCGAAACATTTTATCCCCCTCATGTTTGATGAGAGATGGTTATTCATTTGCAAGTAAAGACAATGGTTGTTTGATCTCTAAAAATGAAATGTTTGTGGCTTTTGCGCCCATTGTGAATGGGTTATTTATTTTAAATCTTGATGATGCGCCCATCTTTAACATAAATGCTAAAAGACTTCGACCTAATGATTTGAATCCCACCTATGTTTGGCATTGTCGTTTGGGTCACATAAGTGAAAAGCGCATGAAGAAGCTCCATGATGATGGTCTTCTAACTTCGTTTGATTTTGAATCATACGAGACATGTGAAGCTTGTTTGCTTGGTAAGATGACCAAGTCACCTTTCAAAGGTTCTTTTGAGAGGGCATCAGACTTGTTGGAAATCATACATACTGATGTATGTGGACCAATGAGCACGACTGCTAGAGGTGGATTTCATTACTTCATAACTTTCACTGATGATTTTAGTAGATATGGCTATGTCTACTTAATGAAGCATAAGTCTGAAACTTTTGAAAAGTTCAAAGAGTTCCAGAATGAGGTTGAAAATCAACGTGCCAAGAAAATTAAGGCTCTGCGATCTGATCGTGGTGGCGAGTATTTGAGTCATGAATTTAGCAATCATCTGAAGAGTTGCGGAATTGTTCCACAGCTAACACCGCCCGGAACGCCTCAAAGAAACGGGGTATCCGAGCGGCGTAATCGGACCTTGTTGGACATGGTTCGATCGATGATGAGCCAGTCAGATCTACCATTATCATTTTGGGGTTACGCTCTAGAAACAGCAGCTTTCACACTTAATAGGGTACCGTCTAAATCCGTAGTTAAGACACCATATGAGATATGGACTGGGAAGAGTCACAGTTTGTCTTTTCTAAAGATTTGGGGATATGAGGCGTTTGTCAAGCGACTACAGTCGGACAAGCTCACACCCAAGTCGGATAAATGCATTTTCGTGGGATATCCGAAGGAAACCTTTGGATATTACTTCTACAACCGACTAGAGGGCAAAGTGTTTGTCGCTCGAAGTGGTGTTTTCCTAGAGAAAGAGTTTCTCAACAGGGAGACAAGTGGAAGAACGGTGCAGCTTGAAGAGGTTCAAGATGAACCAATCGGGGAAGACTCGACGAATGATGCCCACGTGGCAGAACAAGTTGAGGAACCCATGGCAAAGGAAGCACCACCACCACGAAGGTCGGAAAGGCTCCGCAATGCGCGAGATATGTTATTGTTAGACAATGATGAGCCTACGACCTATGCGGAAGCAATGATGGACCCAGACTCTGAGAAATGGCAAAGTGCCATGAGATCCGAGATAGCTTCCATGGGAGACAATCAAGTTTGGAACTTGGTTGACCCGCCTGATGGTGTTAAAACCATAGAGTGCAAATGGATCTATAAAAAGAAGATTGATATGGATGGAAATGTTCATATCCATAAAGCTCGACTTGTCGCAAAAGGTTTTCGGCAAGTTCAAGGAGTTGACTACGATGAGACCTTCTCGCCTGTAGCGATGCTTAAATCTATACGGATCATTCTAGCTATTGCTGCATATTTCGACTATGAGATATGGCAGATGGATGTCAAAACGGCTTTCCTTAATGGAAATTTAACCGAGGACGTGTATATGATACAGCCCGAGGGTTTTGTCGATCCAATCAATGCTAGAAAAGTATGCAAACTTCAAAAATCCATTTATGGATTGAAGCAAGCATCTCGGAGTTGGAACATTCGTTTTGATGAAGTGGTCAAAGGGTTTGGCTTCATCAAAAACGAAGAAGAATCTTGCGTTTACAAGAAGGCAAGTGGGAGCTCGCTCGTATTTCTAATCTTATATGTAGATGACATATTACTGATTGGAAATGATATTCCTATGCTCGAGTCCGTTAAGACCTCACTGAAAAATAGTTTTTCAATGAAGGACTTAGGGGAAGCGGCATATATTTTGGGTATTAAGATCTATAGAGATAGATCAAAAAGGCTAATAGGATTAAGCCAGAGTACTTACATTGACAAAGTGTTGAAACGGTTCAACATGGAGGAGGCAAAGAAAGGGTTCTTGCCAATGTCTCATGGCATAAATCTTGGCAAGACTCAGTGTCCTTCGACAACTGATGAGCGAGATCGCATGAGTAAGATTCCATATGCTTCGGCCATTGGATCTATCATGTATGCTATGATATGTACTCGCCCAGATGTTTCCTATGCTCTAAGTGTTACGAGCAGATACCAGGCTGATCCCGGTGAGAGTCACTGGACAGCGGTTAAAAACATCCTCAAGTATTTGAAAAGAACTAAGGATGTGTTCCTAGTCTACGGAGGTGAGGAAGAGCTCGTTGTAAATGGTTACACCGATGCAAGCTTCCAAACCGACAAAGACGATTACAAGTCGCAATCGGGTTTTGTGTTCATTTTGAACGGTGGTGCGGTCAGTTGGAAGAGTTCCAAGCAGGAGACTGTTGCTGACTCTACAACGGAGGCCGAGTACATTGCAGCTTCTGAAGCAGCAAAGGAAGGTGTTTGGATAAGGAAGTTCATATCTGAACTAGGTGTGGTTCCTAGTGCGTGCAGTCCTCTGGATCTTTACTGTGATAACAGTGGGGCCATTGCGCAAGCCAAGGAGCCAAGGAATCACCAAAAGAACTAACACATACTGCGGCAGTTTCATCTCATTCGAGAGATCCTCAATCGAGGAGATTTAAAGATATGCAAAATACATACGGATTTGAATATTTCAGATCCTTTGACGAAACCTCTCCCACAGCCTAAGCATGAGGCGCACACAAGAGCTATGGGTATTAGATATCTTCTAAATTGACTCTAGTGCAAGTGGGAGACTGTTGGAAATATGCCCTAGAGGCAATCATAGAGATGATGATATTTCGTTGTATCCATGATTTAATAAATGTTCCTTGAATATTGCCTTTGTGTTGATTAACAAGTATGTGACTTGTTTGTGAAACTCTTTACTTATATGGTTATTCTAAAGTTGTCCCTAGTCGGAGTTCATGTGAGGACACACGTGAATAATGTATTAGCACATGTATCGGTTGATGACCATGTTTCACAGGTCATAGACATGGAGATGTCAAACCAATAATGTGGACACATGTTTAGAACATGGGGTTGGACCGACCCAACATGAGACATAACATTTATACTTATGGTTCTCTCTCTACACAATGTGTACGCCTTGTCCTTAGACCTGAGATTGTCGCATGTACTTGAGATGTGAATCGACCTGCTTAGGGGCTATCAAACGCTACTCCGTAACTGGGTAGTTATAAAGGTAGTTTTCGGGTTTGTCATGAAGCATGCTACGAGGCATGGTCAGTCGAGATGGGATTTTCCCCTCTCTACCTGAGAGAGATATCTCTGGGCCCCTCGAGTGATCGGATCCAGAAATGCATGGCCATGCTACTTAAGGTTAAGAGTTAACCTAGTAAGGGATTCCGGATCACAGGATCGAGAAAGAGTGGTCAGCTTGGAGCTCGACCAAATATCGTGAGGCAAAGGGATTGGCATGTACATAAAGTTGTGATGGTTCGTTCGATATGATCTTTGTGTATGTTTAGGAGTTGGCACGTCTTGCTAGAGGCCGCTACCAACTATTGACCGAGTAGGTAAACTCGTGTCATGTCTAAACATACGTGAACCCATAGGGTCACACACTTAAGGGCTGAAGCCTAATTCGGATTGGATCCGGGTTAGACTGGGTATTGAGTCCTAATGGGCCTCCATTCGCTGAAGCCCATTATAAGGACGTCTATAAAAGGAGGGCAAGGGCGCACAGGGTTGTGAGAGAATTTCGTGACCTCCTCAAACCCTGGCCGCCACCCCTCCCATGCCCTGGGCGCTCGCGCGGATCTAGTAATCCGGCGTGCGTCGCTTCCTCCCGTACGTGTGGATACCTTTTGGCGGCGCTGCATCTGTAGCGTTTGGACGAACCGCAAGAGAGGAGTTGTACGTTGGACGCCACGACGAGGACGAGGAAGTAGTACGACTACTCTGCCCCGACGTGCTGCATCGACGTAGTACGACTACACTGCCCCGACGTGCTGCATCAATTCCGCACCTGCGCGTCTAGTGGTAATTCCGTGATCTATAACTGCAGTGATCTTGGTTTACGGGCAAAATTTTTATTAATTTGCGCTAGCGTAGCCTACCCGTAGTCCTTCACTCTTCGCGGGCTCTGTCGTCGCTACCCCGCCCGCGCCCCCATCCCCGGCCACGGCGCCCTTTGCTGCCACGACCAGCAGGGGCGTTATCTTCGGAGCTACCCTCGATGTCAAAGACGTAGCGAGATTTCCGAGATTTGCGTTGGTCACGTTTGGGCCTGTCGGCTGACGAGTCCTTGTGCTGGGGATCCTTACGCTCGGAGGCGTCCTTCGACTGTTCCAGCTTGCGCTTGCCTTTCGAGGAGCCTTCCTTCGGCGAGCCATCGGTTTTTGCCGACCCTTCCGCCTGATTGGTGTCGGAGTCATCGCCGTGTCATCGCCGCGCGTCCTCCTCCGCTCTGGCGTACTCTTCCATCTTGTCGAAGATCTTCGCCACCGTCTTGATTGGTTTGCGCGTGTTGTATTCAGCCAGCGGTCCCGGGCGGAGGCCTTGTATCGCTGCGTTGATGACGGTTGTTTCATTGACGTCTTTGACCTGGCAGCGTACCTTCGCGAAGCGCTTAAAGTAATCCCGGAGCCTCTCCGTAGGTTTTTGCTTGACTGCGAATAGCTGGTCCGCGTCGATGCGCTCGATGTAGTTTCCCTGGAAGTTGTTGTAGAGTCGGTCGCGGATCTGCTCCCACGCGTAGATGGAGTGCGGCTCGATGGTGAAGAACCAAGAGAGCGCCACCCCTTGCAATGTGAGGGGGAGTCCCTTTGCCTTCGTGGTGTCGTCTCCGCCAGCGGCTTCGATGGCGGTCTCGTACACGCGCATGAACTCTCGCGGGTCCGTGTCACCTTTGTACGCCTCGATGACACTCGGGAACTTGAAGTTCTCAGGCCATGCCGCCTGCTGCAAGCCCGCTGAGAGCGGGGACTCCTGGTCCACGCATCGCAGTGGGACGCGGCTAGACGTGAGGGCGTCGCGGCTATCCGCCCTCTCCGGAGTGGGCTCCGACACGACCACCGGTGGGGCTTGTTGGCTCCGAGCCTCTTGTATGTCTCGCACGTCGCCAGCTGGGCGTTCTCCACTGTGGACGTGGTTGGGGCCATCGGTGCGCCCGGCGGCGCGACCGGAGCAGCGGCGACCACGTCCTGCGCTCCCGGGCTGCCCGCAGCGCTGTCGTGAAGGACCCTAGGGCCGGCGACGAAGCTTACGTTGCCGCTGGAACCGCTCACCGTTCCTGCGCCAGGCGGGAGAGCAGACGCACCCGCATTGCCACCTCCGACGACCCGGGCGGCGCTGTTGGCGATTGTCACGGTACCTGTTGTGGGGTTACCTGCTACGCGTGGGGCGGTTTCGGCTGCCGTAGCGACGATGGCGGGATCGGTCATCGTGGCAGCGGTGGCGGGGTCGAGCGTCGTGGCGATGGTGGCGGGGTCGAGCGTCGTGGCAATGGTGGTGGGGTCAGTCGTCGTGGTGGCGGTGGCGGGGTCGAGCGTCGTGGCGACGGTGGCGGGGTTGGTTGTCACGGCTGTGGTGGCGGGATCGGGCGTCGCATCGTGAAACTGCCAAGACATGGCATCCAATTTGAGCAAATCCTTTGCTTTTATCGAGTGATTATGGATTAATGCTGTGCTGTTAACCATCCCCATTCAACTCAACTTCTATTGAAATAGGTGTAATTTCCCTACTTCAAATGGTCGTTTTTAGCCGAGACATTAGAACACGGCGGAACTTCATTAAGCACGATATGCACGGATAGCGTTAAGAGTTACCATTGGTAATGGCTAAGAACGACGTTAAAATGATCTAATCAGTTCCATTCTAGTATTAGAATTACTCATATAAGTCATAAATCAGTGTCCGTTTGTTATACATGGTTACAAACTACTCGCGGTTGTCGCAGATTTGAGCATATACATGGCGCCTCAACCAAAAACAAATCCTACTCAAAACTCGCAAAGCTCCAGAGGGCTAAGCCCATGCTCTTTTACGACCAACTACGCAACAAACGTATAATGCATCAGAAATTTAGAACAAAAGAATCGCCTCTCAAGTACGTAGTATGTAATTCACACGAAGAAACTACTCTCTAGTTATCTATGGACAATTATTTGTATTTGAATGATGGACTTTGTTAATTATCTATCATGCATGTTGCAATTTATGGGACAAAAGGATGGAATTATTTGACCAAAATATTTGTTTTTTGGTTTTCTTGAATACATTAATTGTGATTATAATATTTTACATCATATTTCAATTAGCAACAAAAAAAATTCAGTTACATATGCTCCGCAGACATCAAAACATACACCAAACATCATTCAGGGGCACATTGGACCTTTCTCAGGGAAACCTCACATTCCTGGAGTTGGAGCTAGCTGCGTGCCAAACAGGACCACCTGCTCCAGGAACTCCACAGTGGAGCTGCTCCATAGTGGAGTTGGTGGAGCAGAGCTGGAAAAACTGGAGCAGAGCAGTCCCAAACAGGCCCTAACTAGGACTAGCAGAGGCAACTACAGCCTACAAAGGAAGGGACTCGTTCGAGAGTGTGGCGGCGGTGCTGCCGCGCATGCGGTGACTCCGTGACTAGTGAGACCGTGAGACGACGAGAGCCTAGAGCAACGGCCAACGCAGGAGTAGAGGGAAACGACTTCTCTGTGGACTGACCTCACGCGCGCTCAATAGGGTCTGCGTCGGATGGCCGACACGTCGCCGCGCCGCACCGATCTCTGCGCGCGAGATGGCTCTCCTCTTTCCTCCGCGCGATCGGCCCGCGTCGGTGTATGAATTTTCTCAACTCATTATCTTCCTGTTCAAGGCATACTTGAGTAGAGTTTCGAATAAGTTGAAAAGGTGCTGATAAATGCTGTTCATCATGATGTTCCATGTTACGCAAGCCAACTTAATGCTTATGTCCAAATTGTAATCAAAAGATGTATTATTGACTTTATAGTTGATTATTATGTAACGTTTGCATTTTAATTGGAGTTGAATAGGAACTCTGGGTTCTTGAATTTTTCAGGATACCAATTGACTAATTTGTATAGGCTTGGGTTCACTAAGTGCCAGTATGAGTGTATGACATGGCATTTTGAACATCTTAGAATAAAAGGTAGCTGAGGTACTCATGGGTAAAACTTCTCAAAGATACATCATCATCAAATTTGAAGGTCCTTTAATTAGAAGTATTCAATAGCTCCAAATAATCGAAACATTATATAAGCTTATAAACTATTGATACCATGGATCCAAATGTAAAGCATATTACACGTATTATGGTGTAGTGCTAATGTGTAGTGCTATTTTTGTTTATCAGGGCATTTGATATGTCTTCTCATTTTCAATTGACCCATCCTACATGTTGGTACATTTTCTGTTGACCCAGCCATCAGGGAAATTCTTGTCTAACAGGGCATTTTGTCTGCCAGGGCATTTAACATATCTTCTCATTTTGAATGGATATGGCAATACTGCAATACTGCAATGCAAATTGGCTGGAAGGTCATTATTGGCTGCAATGCAAATTGGCTGGAAGGTCATTATTGGCTGCAATACTGCAATGCAAATTGGCTGGAACATTGTGTCCATGGCTACCCTCCAGCTACCAAAGTGATCTTTTACAGAAATCAGCAATAAACAATATCACAGGGCAATACTGTCACATATGAACACATTAGCAGCACTCCACATCTGAAGGTATGATTTTTTGGCAAATTGGCTATAGATCTCCACTGTCAATTTCAATTTGTATTTTGTCTTCCATACAACATGTGAGCTGATTGGCAGAATTCTTGCCTCAACAGAAGAACAAAATTTGAGCTCAACCACATAGGCTTTCAATTACACAAATTCTGCATTACACACAACCTGACAACAAACCCAACCTGACAACAAACCTTCAATTTGCATTATACATTCATTCAATTTCCATCTTTACAAAACTTACAGACCATTCATACAAGTTACATTCACCACAAATTCAATTCACTACAAATTCCAGTCACTGTGCCAGATCCTTCTCGTCAGCTTCTTCAATTTGGGCCGAGCACAGGGCGGCAGCCAACCACAGGAGGGAGGTGCCAGCGGCGGCGGACGGATCGGTGAGGGACCACCGGCGAGGGCTCGGGGAGGCCACACGCTGCTGCTACTCGGGGAGGCGACGCGGAGGCGTCGGCGCCGGCCTCGGATCTGGGAGGGGAGGGCGGGCGGCGGGCTCGCTCGGATCTGGAAGGGGAGGGCGGGCGGCGGGCTCGCTCGGATCTGGGAGGGGAGGGCCGGCGGCGGGCTCGCTCGGATCTGGGAGGAGCGGGCGGGCGACGGGGCGAGGGGAGGGCGGGCGGCGGGGCGGGCGAGGTCGGTGTGTGGGGTTCCAGAGAAGGATGAGAAGGGGAAAGAGGAAGCGCCAAGCGAGCGGGCCGATCGCGCGGAGGAAAGGGAGAGCCATCTCGCGCGCAGAGATCGGTGCGGCGCGGCGACGTGTCGGCCATCCGACGCAGACCCCATTGAGCGCGCGTGAGGTCAGTCCACAGAGAAGTCGTTTCCGGAGTAGAACGGGGCAGGGTGAGGGCAGCAGCCAACAAGTGGCGGTCAGCGCCTTGAGCCTGTGAGTAGCCAACGAGTGTGAGCTGGATGGCACGACACACAAGCGGCTTGTCAGTCCCTCTGTCTCAGTCTTCATTTGATTTAGTCATTTGGTGTTTCTCAGTTAGACGAATCTTGATTCGAATGAAATGAAGAGATGTGTAGGAATCTTAGTCTCCTAAATGCACTATTGCACTGTTCTTACTTCTTAGGGTGGTGAAATTAGGCATATCATGTTTCAAATGAAATGATCTTTTTTTTCAAAATATTAGTTGATACATGATTTATTGGGCTGTTCTTTTTAGAAAAAGAGGGTGGATATCCTAGGCCCATTTTACTGAAATGAGACTTAGTTTTCAGTGTAGTACAAATGCACAATTTGATCTCATTACATGAAAGAAAGTAGCAATGTTGCCCATAGCACATTCATGTTTCATAATCTTGATTCAAATGGAATGGAATGATATATTCGTTTGCTGTAGGTACAACTACTAATTCTAGGCTTATGTTGCTGGTGCTGATGTCGGAACATATGCTTGGAAGATGCTTAGAAACATTTTGCTGGCATTTCTTGGCTCCACAGCACAAGCATGGTGTGTATTGTATAGGGGAAATAACTATAGATTCCATTTTGGAGATGCTTAGAAACATTTTGCGGGCATTTCAGTTTTCATGCATATATTTTTATTCTAGTCATGAGGTGTCTGTATTACTTCAACACATTTTCAAGCAATCATGTTCTCAATGGCATAGTAGGCAGTGGAGTGCGGAGAGTAGTGCAGGCACTATCGGAGAAGCAGAGAAATAGGTTACAACTACTCTATCCAGTTGAGGACAGTACTATTTTATAAATTGTATTATTGTCTAACTATCTTAGGCTATCCTTTGCTGATTATCAAGGCTTAATTAGTTAATTTTACTTTTTACATGGAGAAGTAGTATGTTGTCCTCATATGGACTTCTTGTTTACTGACGGATGATGACCTGTATAATATTTCTCTTATGAGCCTATAAGGGATATGGTATGACATATTTGCTAACCAGTAGAAGTAAGAATCGATAGTGCTAATTGATGTTGTTTTTTTATTGTTTTGTCAGATAAGTTACTAAGTTAGATTTTAGCATGTAAAGTGTTTCACCATATTACTAAATGCGATCTACAGAGACTACGCGTCGGCCGTTCTCCTTGCCTGAGGCAAGGCCATATGCCCATCAGTATTCAGTGATGGCGAGCCCAATCCGAACAGCGCTTGCGTGGAGACGATGACTAGCGATAGGGGATTGATCTGGCTGTGGTGCACACGAAGGCGTGCCCATTGCTTTGCTCCGGACGACTGCAACGCGCACGTGAGGCGTGCTTGTCATCAGCTCCGATGGGGGTGGCCAACGACATGCCTGTAGAAGTGTGCGGCCGGATAACCCATCAGTGGCGGCGATCAATGGCACACAACATTTCGATCTCGATGTTGACTAGTGGCTCAGTTGCAGAGGCATACGTCCATTCAGCCCAATGACCTCAGTGTTCACACGATCGGTGTTGATGGCTTGCTGACACGTACGCGGAGGTGTTTGGCAGGATGACTTGGGGGAACACCGCAGTTAGTGTTAGTGTGCATGTGAAGGCATGTTGATGTGGACCAACTAAGTATTAGTTGATGCGTAGGGATGGTCCGATCTTTCTCAGTACGTTCAGCGAGGTTCCCTCTCCTTGTATAGAGGCTCTGGCCTTATATCAGTGCACAATGCACGGCCTTGACTAAAACTCACGCACAACCTGGCCTAAGGCCGAAACAAACTCCAATAAAATTAAAAAAGAAAATATCTAAACTACTACCACCAGATTCTCTCTCAATTTGTGACATGACCATGAGGATTACATGGCTAGCACCTTATACATTGTATGGGGATTTGAAATAGCTTTCCAACGAGTCCAAGAACGCCCAAATTGGACTCCGTTTGTGAAAGTTATGGGTGTTTTAGTGTTGGACTTCCTGTCTGATCCGAATCGAATCCAAACTGAATTCAAATTTCTATGTGTTTTCTTTTCTTGTTCAAGGGGCTTCCAAATCCATTTGGAACCTGAAAAGGAATCCTTCTCAACCTTTGGAAAATCATGGTGTGGTCGGATTTTATCATTACTTGCATTGCAATACTCGGACTCTTTATGTTTGGCAGGTCTCGCGCGTCTCTCCGGACAGCTCGTGCAGCATCCAATGAAGTTACTATAACTTTGTGTAGGAAGCTCCAAATCAAGAGCTGTTTGATTCGTTGGAAAGTAGACTTCATTAGCTTTTCAAATATATATTTTGTGTGTATTAGAAACCTCAGAATTGACATTGAAAAGTTCATGAACATTGTGGACAGAACTGCAATCACGAGAACTTGATTGATCTTGTGTCTTCCTCTTTAGCCAAACTAAGTTTTTTCTTCTCCATCCACACCACTAATTCCATGCATTGTTGTCTTGTTTGCACTGCATAAAGGAGGAATCATATAAGCATCCGTACGAACTAGGATATTCTTCTCTCTCCCATAACCGATTGCTTCTTTCTCCTTGCGCAATTTAGCACTACTAAGCCTTTTAACTTCATATTGCATAGATGAAGCATAAATCAATGTAGTATTCACACTCTTGGCCACATCATCCCCTCCCCCTTCAAGCGAAACCGTCCTCGGTTTCGTGGTAATCTTCACAAGCTCCTTGCCCTTGATGGTAATGTCAGAAATAATCTCCTCATCTCTCTTGGGCAGCAAAGATTGAAATACACCTTTATGTATAAAAGTGAAGCGATTGACTCTCCCTTGGTGTGTAACATTGCGATCAAACTGCCATGGACGCCCTGTAACATCCCAATTAGGGAGCTAGTGCAATTTCAAAAAAATTTAAAATCTTTTAATCGTTTCTTCGGTGCTTCTCAAAAAGTTTTTGGCGAAGTTCAAATTTCTCGAGTTGGATTTCGTGCCAAAAGCCCGATTGATAAAAATCCAAACCCTGGAATCAAGATCTAGAAATTAAAAGTTTAAAATTTAGAAAATCCAAATATCCTTGGAAGTATTAATTTCAAAATCTAAAATTTAAATCTGGCCATTCAAAGCCAAGAATGGAAATTGAAAATTGATATAAAATCATTCCATCCAATTTGCATATCCGAACATTTTAAAAAAAATTCAGAAAATTAAGAATCATTTCTCAAAACTTGAAAAAAATCAAAATTCAATTGCTGAATCTAAAAAATTTGAACTTGGCTTTCAAAGTCAAAAATCTAAATGCAAAACCAAATCTGAAGGAACAAAAATTCGGAAATTCATAAATCACCGAAATCCCTCTAGGCCGGCCCATCCTCTCTTTCCTCTTCTCCTCGGCCTGCTATTTTTTTTCTCCAGGCTGTCTCCTTCTCTTTTCCTGGTTCAACCGGCCCGATTCTTTTTTTTTCTCCTGGCCTGGCCGACGCGGTCGTCTCCTTCCCCTCCCTCTGCTTCTTCCTCCTCCCGCCACTGTTCCAGGGGCCGCCGCCCAGGCCGACGGCCCAGCCTGCGCCGCCCGACCCCGCCCCCGGTATTACCTAGCTCCGCCCCGGGTTCGCGCGCCGCCCCTAGTATTTTCCCCGTCGCCCATGCCTGCAGTACACACGGTACACCTCGCCCATGCCGCCGGACGCGCCACCATGCCCGGGGTACTCCTTGCCATACCGCCGCGCATGCGACCTATGCCGGCCGTACTCCCCGAGCGTGCGCACCAGTGGAACGACTGCTCCCCTTCCTCCCCTATAAGTAGCCGAGCGCGCTAACCCTTTTCTCCATTCCGGCCAGCCGGCGCCATTCCTGCCGCCGCCTCCACCTCAGTCGGCCCCGGGCTGATTCCGCGCGGTGGGAGCAGCACCTCGGCGCCCTGAGGCCTTCCCCACCGTCGGTCGCCGCCCTCCGCCGCCCAAGTCTCCCCAGCACAGCGACCCGGCCGCACCACCGCATGCGCTCGCCGCTGGCTCACCTCCGTTCCCCTCCGTTCGATTCAACCACTCCGGTGAGTTCCTTGCGCTCTAACCGTGCTCACGCTCACCTTAATCTGCTCTTCTCTCCCTCCGGCCACGGGTGCTCCGATCGGCTTCCCGTACCCGACCGCTCTCCATCGCCGTCGGCCCGCCACCGCGCCTTTCGACCAGGAGCGGCTACCCTAGGGTCCTCTCCTCCTTCACGGGGTTCCATTTCGCAGGTCGCAGCCTCCTCCTCGGCCGCCCTTCATCGGCGCCGTCGCTGCCATGCTGGCGCCTTTCCCTCCCCTGTTCTGCTCTGCTTCAGCCGACAGCTCTCCTTCTCTGTCTCCCTCTCTATATTATGACAGGTGGGCCCAGCTAGCAAGTGGCTTAACTCCTCACCCTCTGGCTCAATGGTAACTTTGTGTGTAAGACATATACATGCATACATTAAAGTAAGCTGTGAATGATAATAAGAATAAGATTGTATATATAAATTTATAATGAAAAGATTCATGCAACTAAATTTGAAACTTAACAATGATTAATTAATTTACCAATCAAGATTAATTCAATGGTCCTCGTATAGAAGATTAATAAGTCTATGACATGAACTATTTTCCCATTATTAAGAAATTAACATAAAGTTAATAACCTAATAATAATAACAATACTATCATGACTAAAGGATCTAATCATGAAGCTTAGGATTTATACCTTTTCTTTTTGCCTACATTCATGGCAAATAAGACATTGGTAACAAAAGTAATTAATATAATAATTTGAATGAATGTATAAGCTACCCTGCTTAATGAGTTTAACCCTCAAAAATCAATTGCATGCCACATAAAATATCAAGTGTGGCTTACTTATCTCGAAAAAAATTCACGAAGGCTATCTTTTCAAAAGTGCTTAAAGATATTTGTAGTAAAGACTTTAACATTATCTTAAATACTAAGATTTAAGATGACAAATAAAATATGATTAAGAAAGTCTTGAATAAGAAATAGCAATCCTTAATCTTTGTCCCGCATCCAAATTGCCCATCATTATCTCGGGGTTTAAATTTAATGATCAAGAATAAATAATAATAAAAGAAATAGCTTTACTAAGAAGATCCTTGTAAGAATCCTAACTCTCCTTTCTGACAAATCACAACCGACGATCCTATCGTATAAAGTTATTAATCAAGCAAAATAACTGACTTTAGAATGGGCAGTTGCAATCTCAGCAAAATATTGCCATATGAAATATCAAAGTTACACCGCATATTTAACTATACTCACCTTACGTATCCGTATCCTAAAATCATAAAATCATGTTTCTCTTTACTACCGTCGATACTCCCTTTTTATCTATCCCTAATTTCTTCCCGACTCATAGAACTTCCTTGATAAATATAAATTAATAAAGAGGAAGTCACCAAATAAAAGGTCGAGCCTCGCCCTTCCCCAATCGGCTGTGTTTGGCCACTTTCTTTTCCAAAGCAGGTAATTCCTGTAAAATACTCCTTCACCCTGGATCCCTACTTATCCTAATTTTCCCTCACGATAAAGCTACTCAGCCACCTCAGTCCTTCGCCCAGTTCATCTACCACTATGTTTACAACACACTAATCCGAATCATCTTTCTATTCTCAAATCGTAATAATTTATAATTTAAAGTTAAATCGGGCACCTAAAGTATTTGGATTTATTTGGTCTTTCTTTTCCTTGCCGCGTATTAGAATTTGAAGACTCGACGAAGCGACAGATTCGAACGAGATCAAGACTCGGGTAAAAGCGATGACTAGGGAGTAGAGATTGCTCACTGAGCAGGCTTTGAGTTGGATCAAGGCCATGGTAAACCGAGCAAGGCAAGTCATCACTTTGATCATATTGATCCTACATTTTATGCAAAACTATGTTCTTTTAAACTATCAACCTGCATGCCTACTTTGTTATGCAAATATATGTCAAAGCTTAAGGTAGCTACATGCCCACTTGATGTTATATTAAATTTATTATGCCATCCCTTGATACTTGAATCACCTGACCCTTGTCACCATAGGTATTAATGATAATCTTACTAGCTATAAGTCGAATTAAACTGCCATGCTAGTCTTGTCAAGTCCAGGGCGCTAGTTGCCCTGATCATCAATCTTCAAAAACATAAGAACTTGTTTTGGGGCAGTCACGGGATGTACGTGACTGAATACTTTGTGACTACTTATTTTATGCTTCTCAAAACCCTCAAACCTGCTATACCTGTCTGGGTGAGTGGTAAGAGTGGTTGGTGCGGAAGTAGCACGAGAATATGTGGTTTGTGGACTGAACCGCCCGGACGCATTAAGGACTTAATCCTGTGATGACTTCTCCGTGTAAAACAGTACAACCACAAGTCTGCAAATTGCAACTTGGCTAAGTAAATCTATCGAACCCCTGGAACTCATCTCACTGGTAGGGGAAAAGAGGATGCTACAAGGGCAAGAGAAGGCCTAAAGGGACACCGAGTGCAGGGTGAAGTTTCCAGCCGTGCTAGCATTGTGGAGAGTTGCAGTCCGAATGCGCTAGTTTCCGTGGTTACATCCCGTGCAAAGTATGGGACCCACCGCAAGTGCGAGCAGCCCATAAAGTGAGATGACAAAAGGGGCTCGATATTTTGAATAGTTATTGTGATGATCTACTCAACCGCATGACTAAGGAATCGTGAGAGACCATGTGGAGAAAACCCCATGTTTGTGATGAGTAATTGACTGTGTCTCTGGGAGATTTAAGTTTGTCTTGGTCGTTTACTACATAGTCGTAGCTTGGCCATAGAGTCGAAATGACTCGTACGACCACTTTGCCAGCGGTTGGAACTCAGCCGGAATGTCTACGACCACGTTATGCAGTATCGAGAGCCAGCCAAGTCGTTTACGACCACGCTGTACGTCATCGAGAGTCAGCCGAAGTTCATACGACTGCATTGACCGTTGTCGGATGATAGCGATGCTCCATTCGACCCCTTTGCCAGCAAACGGAACCAGTAAAACCTTTTCTTACTCTTCTTGGTTGTGGTTGTAGTCTATCGGGAGGCGGTACGACCACAGTGAAGCTTGTACGACTATGTTGGTCGCGGTCGAAACTGGGTAGAAGAATTGAACGAGTGGTCGGAAGGGTTTTCGACCACGATGGTCATGGTCAAAAGCCATGCGCACTGTTTACGATCTTTTTGAGTGTGGTCGTATGTCTTCAGGAAATGTTTCGACCACATTGGCCGAGGTTCGTAGTCGGAAGAGCTTAGGACCATGTTGGCCTTAGTCTGCAGACGGTGGTCGGTGCTCGGGCGTACGACCACGTTGGGAATTCGACCACATTAGGAGGTAATCGAACGTGGTCAGATCGCGCGCAGTTGCAGGTGTATTCGGTCGGTTGTGGTCGTAGCCGGTCGGACGTAGTCGTAACCCGTCAGAAGTGGTCGTGGTTGTCTAGCGTGCGGTTGAACGGGCTCGGACTTGGTCGGATGCGATCGGAAGCGCCCGAGAGAATTGAACGTGGTCGTAGCATGGGTTAGCAATGGTCGTAGCCTCTTGGATTTGGTCGTATGGTCTTCTGGGCTGGTCGTAAGACCTGAAATGTGGTCGTAGGATTTGTGATAGTGGTCGTATGTCGCGTGCAATCATTGTTCTATGGTTTCGATCGTTTGCAGGTACGACTTGGTAAGAGTATGGTTTAAGCTTTGTTCTCCTCTGGGGATGTCGGTACATAATGTTTTGTGCGGTGCTATGTATGTTTGCTTGTCTGGCATGTTTTGCAGGACTTTGAGACTAGTCGTGGCGATGCATGGAGGGCCGAGACTAAGCACGGGTGGTGCTGAGGTCAAGAGCGGCCGGGAGATGCCGAAGACGACGAGGTCTACGAGGTGGTTGCAAGACTTGAGCAGCAAGACAGGAGGAAGCTTCCGAGAAGGCAGCGGGATGGCATTTTGGTGAAATGTGGAAAGCTGCAAAGGAAGCTGTGTCTCTGCGAAAGCATTGGAGTAGTTAGCGTTAACGGGCAAAGCAGTGAAGCCGATGGGTGTAACGAATAAAGCACTGGATGCACGTTCTCGCTAAAGGGTAAAGAGAGTGGTAAAACCCGGTGTTAGTTGGGAGTAACGGGTTCTCCCCCTGATATCTTGAGGCTATAAATTGAGAGGTAGAGCTCGGGTGTTGGTTGAGGCTTTGGTTCTAGAGTGACTCTGAGTTCTTGGTTACCAGTTCGTGTGAGTTGTCTCTAGGTAGAGCAAGGTTTCCTCCATGTATGAATAATCGAGAAAGAGAAGAGGTGTGAGCTCCTCTCTATGCTCTCCGAGCGTATCGGGACGTGGCAATGTTATGTTTCATCTCTTTGATTCTATCGGGCCTCTTTTCTCTTGAGATGTTTTGATGTTTGTGGTTGCTATCAGTTCTCTATTTAAGTTGATCTTGCTTTGAGTTGGTCTCGGCTTGCTCTGAACTGGGATTCATCCTTAGGCCATTTGGCCAGTTCTTCCCGAGAGCAGTAAGTGGTCGGAGGAGTCCTTCGGTATCGGTTGAGTGTGCACCTTAAGTTCCTCTGTAAGTGCGGTTGTCGGACGAGATTCTTTGTGTGCCGTTTGGGCTTGTTCGTCTTTCTGCCTCTCGGTTCCAGTAGCCGTTTATTCAGACTTCTTAGCTCTTTAGCTACTGGAGTCTAAACGGTTTGTGTGGTTTCTTTTGGGGGCAAGATTTAAAAGATCGACATTCACCCCCCTCTGTCACCATTTCGATCCTTCAATTGGTATCAGAGCCGGTTAGCTCTTTTCAATAGATCTTAACCGGTCTCAAGAGCCATGGCGACACACAAGTATTCCACCAAGCCGCTCGTCTTTGTTGGCATCGATTACCCCTTCTGGAAAAGCCGAATGGAGACATACATCCAGGCCCTGGGGTACGCCATTTGCTCAAGGTCAAGGTCCGGTTTGTTGTTCCTGCCGATGAGAACATCAATGATGGAAATATGCGTGATGTTGAGGCAAACGCTAAGGCAAGGAACATCATAATCCAGGGCCTAAGTCGTAGCGAGTTTGACCGCATATCTCATCTTTCGTCCGCATACCATGAGGGCACCACCCAAATAAAGACGGTGCGACAGGACCAGTTCAAGCGAGATTACAACAAATTTGAAATGCTCGCTGGTGAGTCCCTTGATGAGTGTTTTGCGCATTTTCACAAGATCTTGAGCAACCTCCGAGCGGTCGGTCTCACATACCCCGACTTGGATAATGCTCGACAGATACTTGCTGCACTCGACCTTCGTGTTTGGGAGATGAAAGTGACGACCATCAAGGACACCACGGACCTCTCGACTTTGACTCTTGATGCGCTTTACTCGCGCCTCAAGACTCACGAGATTGACATTGTCTCTCGCAAGTCGAAGTCACAGTCGATGGCTCTAGTCACCGATCCCAGTGCTGCTTCTAGTTCCTCTTTCGATTCACTTTGCGGATTCTCCCTCGCTGCTCTCTGTGACGTAACTGATGATCAGTTAGAGCAGCTTGAGGATGAACAACTGGCCCTCCTAGCTCGGAAGTTTTCCCATGCTTACAAGAGGAGGAGGGACAGAAAGAGGGGAGGACCCGTGATTTGCTTCGAGTGTGGCGGCCCCAACCACATTCGCGCAAACTGTCCCAAGCTGGAGAAAGGCAAGAACGACTACGGCGGTTCGGGCAAGAACGACTACACCGACAAGAATCGCAACAAGAAGCCTCCAGCTCCTGCACAAGGCAAGAAGAAGTTCCGCAACTTTGGCAAAGCCAAGAAGCTCTTCCACCGCGTCCTTACCGCCTTCGACGACCTCGACCTCAGCGAGGTGGAGGGATGGAGCGACGACGATGGGACGGGTGACCAAGAGCCCAAGGATGGCGGCGACGACTTCTCCGGCATGTGCTTCATGGCCCTCGAGGGAGAACTGAGCGACAGCGAGCTGTACTCCGACTCGGACGAGGTATGCCCCACCTACGACCAGCTCAATCATGCTTTTCTTAAGCTGGGTGGTTTTCATGCTAGAGCTAGGGCTAGGTGTACTGAGTTAGAGAAGGAAGTAGATAGACTATCACGGGAGCTTACTTCACTTACATCTGCTCCCTCCCGTGATGATTGTGATACATGCTGTGCTCTGTTGGGTGACATGGAGAAGCTAAGGACCTCGCATGATAGTGTGTCCTCCGAGCTTGATATTGTTAAGGTGGAGAATGTTAGTCTACTTGCTGAGTTAGAGTTGAGTAGGATGGCAGTTACCCTACTTACTACTGATGAGACTACTTCTCCCACCTCATGTGAGGTTAAGGACATTGCTGCTAGAGGACCTTATGCCATGCTCCTTGATCTGCCTGAGTCTTGTGAAAATTGCAATAACTTAAAGATGAACTTAAAACGGGCAGATCATAAAATTGCTGAACTACAAGCTTCCTTACTTGAACCGATTGATTCATGCTTGAACTGTCCTAAATTAATTGCTGAACTTGAAGCTGTCTCCAAACAGTTTCAAGATATGATTGATCATGATAGGAAGTTGGCTTAGTTTGCTTCTAAGGACCCTGTTAGCTCACCATGCATTAATTGTAACAAACTAAAATCTGACTTGATTGCATTGGATGAGAAATGTGTGAAGCTAACTAAGGACCCTCTAGAGAAGCCACATTGTGCTTGTAATGTGACTGTGGAGAAGGGGGAGAAGCCCCAGGGTAAGGTTGAGACGCTTAGCGACGTGAACCAACTGGCTAGCAGTAGGACTGTCCCTTCAGAGTCAGCTGTGCGTGCACAAGCCATTCTTCCCTCTGCTGTTGGTTCTTCTTCTGCTCCCTTACCTTCTGCTGTCTCTTCTTCCCCCTGCTCTTCTTGTACCTCTCTCTTTCGGGAGTGTCAGTACCTTATGAACACTCTCAAGAGATTTGTAGGAGGCAAGAAGAAGCTTAATCTTATTCTAGACCAATCCAAGATTTGCAAATTTAATCAGGGTCTAGGATATGATTTCTATGAGGATATGAGGAAGCATCCACCTGCCGTGCTCAGACCCATAGCACCAGGTGTGATCGAGACTGAGCCCAGGACCGAGAAAGTCCAATTTAAGTCTGCGGGCTTTGTCCAAGGGATTTCTAACAGCAAGGTGATTCCACTTGCAGCTTCGGCCTCTCAGAAGGCGAAGCCTTACCATGTTACTTCTGCCTCTCAGAAGGTGAAGTACCACTGCACCTTCTGTCAGAAGGACGGACATCTGATCGATCGATGCTTCAGGCGCGCCAAGATCGCGCGTAGAGACCGTGTTGAGTCTCATAGGCGTATTCAGGGTCAGCCCCAGACCTTGAGTGCACCTAAGACCAACACGAGGTCTAGGATTGGTTCACTTGATGGGTTTGGGCAGGATCGAGGACTTGGTTTTTCTGAGTTTTCTGATTTTCGTCCTCATGCTCCCTTTGGTCGTGACTTCCGCCATCCAGAGGGTAGACCTCGCTTTCTTCGTCGAGATGGCTACCCGCGGCGTGATCAGCGTGTTGCTGGTGACTTGACTAGCTCCTTCGTAGCAGTCAAGCCCAATAAAAGCTTCAGGTCTGTTCACAGACTTTCTGCTTCTTTGAGTCACGGAGAGCGTAGGGTAGATAGAGGTCAGTCGTGCTTGACTACTTCATCTGCTCGACGTGTTACTCAGTATTGGGTGCCAAAATCACTCTTGATTTACCCCAGTACTGAGACTTTACTCTCTGTTTGACTCAGGTTCGCCGGGCAGGGAAGGGAAAGGTTTGGCTTGTAGACTCCGGGTGTTCACGACACATGACCGGAGACTCCCGTTGGCTTTCTTCCCTTGCCCGTGCTCCAGGTGATGAGACGATCACCTTCGGAGATGCTTCATCTGGGCGTGTCATCACCAAAGGTACTGTGAGCGTTAATGATTCTTTCTTTTTGAAAGATATTGTTGTAGCTACTGGCTAAACAGAGAGAGAGTGAGGGGACTAGTAGAAGGAGAGGAGAGCTACCGCCAGGAGGATATGTGGAGAATAATGAGAGGAGGTCCCCCTTTGCCCCTCCTAGGGGGCTTATATATATGCGAGTGGGGTAGAATGCGAAATCCCCATTCTACCCCTTAGTATTTACAAAGGATGGGGGTACACTGGTATATTTACATTGTTATATTCCTCTACACTATTGGGCCTATTACATGTTGGACTAGTTGCACGGCCCAGTCACGGGGGGTTGGGCCACCCCTACAACAGTACTCCCTCGACAGCAAGCGCTGAGGTCCCGATGGTTATGTATTCATTTCTGTTTAACTGTGTGCACTAGCTTTGATCTGGGACTAGTGCAGTAACACACAGAGGGTTCGGGTTCGGAAATCCGGGGTCCCGACACGATGCCTACGAGGTGGACGGCGGAGTCGAGCGCCGAAGGCGTGTCGTCGAACGCCGAAGACGTGCCGTCCCGCCGAGGCGATGCCTACGAGACGGACGGCGGAGTCGAGCGCCGAAGACGTGTCGTCGAACGCGGAAGACGTGTCGTCGAACGCCGAAGACGTGCCGTCCCGCCGACGCGATGCCTACGAGGCGGACGGCGGAGTCGAGCGGCGAAGACGTGTCGTCGAACGCCGAAGACATGTCGTCGAACGCCGAAGACGTGCCGTCCCGCCGAGGCGATGCCTACAAGGCGTACGACGGAGTCGAGCGCCGAAGACGTGCCGTCCCACCGAGGTGATGCCTACGAGGCGGACGGCGGAGTCGAGGCCGAAGACGTGTCGTCGAGCGCCGAAGACGTGCCGTCCCGCCGAGGCGAAGCCTACAAGGCGGACGGCGGAGTCGAGCGCCGAAGACGTGCCATCACGCCGAGGCGATGCCTACGAGGCGGACGGCAGAGTCGAGCGCCGAAGGCGTGTCGTCGAACGCCGAAGACGTGCCGTCCTGCCGAGGCGATGCCTACGAGGCGAACGGCGGAGTCGAGCGCCGAAGACGTGTCGTGCAACGCGGAAGACGTGCCGTCCCGCCGAGGCGATGCCTACCAGGCGGACGGCGGAGTCGAGCGCCGAAGACGTGTCGTCGAACGCGGAAGACGTGCCGTCCCACCGAGGCGATGCCTACAAGGCGGACGGCGGAGTCGAGCGCCGAAGACGTGTCGTCGAGCGCCGAAGACGTGTCGTCGAGCGCCGAAGACGTGCCGTCCCGCCGAGGCGATGCCTACGAGGCGGACGGCGGAGTCGAGCGCCGAAGGCGTGTCGTCGAACGCCGAAGACGTGCCGTCCCGCCGAGGCGATGCCTACGAGGCGGACGGCGGAGTCGAGCGCCGAAGCCGTGTCGTCGAACGCCGAAGACGTGTCACCGAACGCCGAAGACGTGCCGTCCCGCCGAGGCGATGCCTACAAGGCGGACGACGGAGTCGAGCGCCGAAGATGTGCCGTCCCACCGAGGCGATGCCTACAAGGCGGACGGCGGAGTCGAGGCCGAAGACATGTCGTCGAGCGCCGAGGACGTGCCGTCCCGCCGAGGCGATGCCTACAAGGCGGACGGCGGAGTCGAGCGCCGAAGACGTGTCGT
This sequence comes from Dendrocalamus latiflorus, assembly GCA_017311315.1. Taxonomy (NCBI): domain Eukaryota; kingdom Viridiplantae; phylum Streptophyta; class Magnoliopsida; order Poales; family Poaceae; genus Dendrocalamus; species Dendrocalamus latiflorus. Next base: position 20,826,915 of record CM029676.1, read on the forward strand.
CGAACGCGGAAGACATGTCGTCGAACGCCGAAGACGTGCCGTCCCGCCGAGGCGATGCCTACGAGGCGGACGGCGTAGTCGGGCGGCGAAGACGTGTCGTCGAACGCCGAAGACGTGTCGTCGAACGCCGAAGACGTGCCGTCCCGCCGAGGCGATGCCTACAAGGGGGACGACGGAGTCGAGCGCCGAAGACGTGCCGTCCCACCGAGGCGATGCCTACGAGGCGGACGGTGGAGTCGAGGCCGAAGACGTGTCGTCGAGCGCCGAAGACGTGCCGTCCCGCCGAGGCGATGCCTACAAGGCGGACGGCGGAGTCGAGCGCCGAAGACGTGCCGTCCCGCCGAGGCGATGCCTACGAGGCGGACGGCGGAGTCGAGCGCCGAAGGCGTGTCGTCGAACGCCGAAGACGTGCCATCCCGCCGAGGCGATGCCTACGAGGCGGACGGCTGAGTCGAGCGCCGAAGACGTGTTGTCGAACGCGGAAGACGTGTCGTCGAACGCCGAAGACGTGCCGTCCCGCCGAGGCGATTCCTACGAGGCGGACGGCGGAGTCGAGCGCCGAAGACGTGTCGTCGAACGCCGAAGACGTGTCGTCCCGCCGAGGCGATGCCAACAAGGCGGACGACGGAGTCGAGCGTCGAAGACGTGCTGTAGGGACCCAGATATTACATTCTGGATTCCTCTGTGATTCCACCGCACTATTCCCTGGATCAGTAGATAGTGCTCACAGATTACAGTTCTGAATATCAAAGTACATATCATGGGGAAACGTAAATATAATAGTAAACTTACACATGGGACGATTAGGCCGAAATCAATAAGTTGCAGCAGCGGAAGAACGAAGCACACAGGTGGGACCTTCAAGACATGCCCACAGGCAGCCAACTGGAGGTTCGCGACCTAGCCCTTGACATCTTCATCTTCTCGGCCAGCTTGTCCAATCTTGTTGCTGAGGCGAGGTGATTTGATTCCTGATTCTGAATTTTGTCGCAAAAGCGAGCGTGAGCACTCCGACCCCGTGCTCCGCGAGCCAATACACAGAATGCAAATAAATAGTATGCATGGCTTAACAAAGGAGAGGCTCGGGTTGTTTTATTTGTCATAAACGCGTTTAGTAGCATTTCTGTTATTAAATCATATTGTTGTTTTTGCAACCTAAATACTCCTCACCGCGATTGACATCATTGACTTAATCCACCAATGATTCACTCTCATTGTTAGCTGCTGTCTAAGACTCCCAACAGCGATTGCCATAATTGACTTAATCCACCGAAATTACACTTTCTTTAATATGTGCTGTCTAAACTCCAAACAGCATGTGTCATCCTCTATTCAATCCACCGATCATATTCTTTCTATAATGGTTGCTGTCTAAGACCCCAAACAACGAGTGACATCATTTAAATGATCCACCGACTACACACATTTTATATTGATTGATGTCTAAAACTCCAAACAGCGTGTGACATCACCTAATTAATCCACCGAACATTCTCATCAAGATTTTCTAATAATCCAATCCTTGTTATTATTGATTCAAATCCACCAATAATATCATTGATCAAGCCTACGATTCAATATTTTATATCCACCAAGAATATCATTGATCAATTCTACGATTCACCATTATATATCCCCCAAGAATATCATTGATTAATTCTACGATCCACTAGTATCCCCCCACCAAGTAAATCACTAATCAGGAACTATAATCCAATACTAGTATTAGTCCTCTAAATTCCCGAAAATTCAATTAGATCATCTATTTAGCCTATCTATTCAGCTAGACTCCACCAATTTATTTCTCCCAGAACCCACACTATCATTTCCTATTTATGATCGACATGAATCCACCAATACCTTTATGTGTACACTACAAACATCTATTTCCTTTACTCACGACCCTGCTTATTCTTTCCATATTTTATTTTGTAGGAATAGAAATGCCACTATTTGAAATACAATACATAAAATTTCCTGAGACCTAGCAGCTTTGGAACAAAACATAATGTTCAAGGAATATTAACATGATTTTCCATACATATGGCATCACACCATATGCCTAATATCACCATAATTTTTCCATACATATGGCATCACACCATATAACATCTTTCAGCGTTATAGCCGCTTAACTTACCACTGGGACGACACCCAGGACAACTCAAATCAGGGCTTTCCACTGCCCTCCACTTTTCCATTCCCATTTTCCAAACATTTTTAAATAGAACTATATCTAGTTAAGTTCCCATGTCCGCCCTTGACCGTGGGCACGGCTATTCGAATAGTTTTGACTCTGCAGAGTTTGCACACTTTACCCACAAGAGACAGTTTACTCGTTGCCCCACACGATTCCTTAGTCGTGCGGTTGAGCAAACCATCACAGTAACCGTTCAAAGTACCTCGCCCCTTCCATCATCTCACCCTATGGGCCACTCCCACTTGCGGTGGGTCCCATACGTTGTGCGGGATGTTCCCCTCCTATGCGCCTAGCAGCTGACTCCCCGTACTGCTAGCACGCCGCAGAAGAACTTCACTCACAAAGAGTGTCCCATTCAAGCCGTCACCCAGAATCGCTACTTGCACCACCACTTCTCCTCCACCGATGATGATGATTTTCGGGGTCCGGTAAGTTTACTAGGCCAAGTTGTACTTTACAGACTTGTGGTTGTACTTGTTTTACACAGGAGGACATGACGAGATTCAGTCCTTAGGGTTATCTGGGCGGTTCTACCACAAACCACACTCTCGTGCACCCAGCACCATACCCCCGAACCATCCGCCCAGATAAATATGCAATTTGAGGTTTTTGGGAATATAAAATAACCATATCCAACATACACCAGTCATTACCACCATGACTGCCCAACCAACTTTTCTCATGATTAAAAGTGATGCTTGGGCGCTCTCGCACCCATGAGTATCTAAGCAATACTAAGCATGACATATAATTACGGACTTATTTTAGAAAGATTACTATTATAATTTTGCTAGGGCGACAAGGTCCTCATGTTCAAATATTCCAAAGGATGGGCAATATTAATCAAGTTAGATAATAGGCATTTAACTAAAATTCTAAATTAAACATGTATTTGCATATAAATTAACAGCATGCAATTTGATAATTTAACACAAAATAATTTGCAGAAAATGTAGGTTCAACATGATCAAAGTATTGACTCGCCTTGGCGCGGTTTACTGCGGTCTTGAGCTCACACAATGCTTTCTTATCGTTGGTCTGCATCTTCACCTCGATCTTGATCTCACTCGATCCACTGAATCTTCAAGGCTCCCGTTTCTAACTACGTGATAAGCGACTGAATCCAAGTAAAAGCAAATAACTCAAAAGATCCAAATAGATCCAAATAACTTAAATGCCCGATTTAATTTAATTTATGCATTTATTATGATTTGATAATAGATGGATGATTCGATTTAGTGTGTTGCAAACACAATGGTAGCTGGATTTGAGTGGGAGAACAAGTTATCTAAAATTTTACCGTGAGGGAAAATTTTAGGAAAATAAGAGATCAAAAATGAAGAAGTATCTACAGGAATTATTTGCTTTGGAAAAGAAGTGGCCAAACATAGCCGATGGGAGAAAGGCGAGGTTCGGTCTCTTTTTACTAATAATCTCTTTTACTATTTTTGTATTTATCAAGGAAATTCCATGAGTCAGATTAGACCTATGAGTTAGTGTACAAATTTAACTGGGTATCATTTTATCGAGCGCTAATATTCCGGGATTATACTATATACATAATGTATACAAATTTTACCTTATCGGATTAACTCATATTATTAGTAATTTGACATGTAGCATTTTATGTGACCTTAATTAACCATGTTATTTGTTAAACATTTACTTCAGAGTGTTTACATATATGTTCGTGGGATTATTTCGACGCTTGGTGGCTTAGGGCTGTTATACTCTAGCACCTATATGCTATTATGACCCTTAATTTGATGGTGCTCTGAAGATTACTGATATTAATATTTTATACCTTTATTAATCGAGCCTGCTACATATGATTACATTTTGTTATCTTTACTAATTTAAGGCTACTATTTAAGGTTCCATGGTTGGCAATAGGTTAATGATAGGGTTTATATTTTCAATAAGGTCTAAGGTGCATACAGGATTGCACTCATATATTTATATATGTTATCCGCATTTTTCTAACTATTCATCTGCACAGACATATTTGCTTCTAAATGTCTCTAACTTTTAGATGGACATCCTATTTCATATACTTTGAACATCTTGTTTAATTCATGTTCCTTGACTGGTTATTATCATTCACTAAATCTAATGTTAAGATTTAATTTAAGGCTCATTATCGTTTTGTCTATACCTTAATTATAATTGGGCTTAGCTTTATTTTTATTCTAAGCTTATTTATCTAGGTGAGTTTAGTACGCAGGGTCACATTTTAACGCTACCATTTAAGCGATTCTACCATGGCGATTTGTTTAGCGATGTTATGTTAAATGTCGGGGCATATATTTTATATGTTAATTATACCCTAGGGTAATCTTCATTAAGTTTGGACATTCAACCGAATCCACCTTTTATTAGTTTGGAATGGCCAGCCATGAATTATTGTCTACCAATTTTTCTAAATAAGCACCTAATGATTAGCTTAATACTTCATTGAAGCACAGGAGTATTTAATTATCTCATTGTTAAATAATTATTTAAACTACCTTAATTATGCACATATGATAGTTAAGCCATTATTAACTATTTAACATTCATATATATATATATATATATTCTATACTAATCAAATTTATTGGCTTCCCTTACTTTATTTGGCAACATATTGTTAGTTTACCTTTCTATTTGCATTTTAGTTTCATAACTACTTTTGGGAACTCAATCTTTAGGAAATATTCTATTTACTAGTATGTAAACCCTTATTCACCAAGTTATCATTTCATAAACACATGCCCCTAATTACTAGTCCTATTAGGCTTTTGTTTACTCAAGATGTAAAGTAAGTATTTATGTCTTATTACTAACATGTATTAATTAACCATGGTTAAATGTTCTAAAAACTCACTAATTCCCTAATTAAATTTTTACATCATTTATGGATTATTTCCTAATTTTTCCCTAATTTTTATTGATTAATATGAGCTACAAAAATGAAAATAAAATATGGGTGAGCATTTGCGGCCAGCCGGAATCGAACTTGGGACCTCTCTCAAGGGAGTGCAAGGGCTGGCGCTGGCAACCAACTGGGCGACGGGTGTTTCACGACTAGCAAAGGGGGAGCAAAACAGAAGAGGTATCGTGGGAGCCATGGCAAAACAGAGGAAACAGTCGGCGCAACTGGGCGGCGGTGGCGCCGGCGAGGGGTGGCCGGGGAGGCTGGGGCGGCCGCCAAGATGGGTTCCGCAGAGGACGAGGAAGCTTCTGAAGGCGCTAGCTCGGGTCGTGGTGGCATCAGGAGTGGCCAGCGCCGACATGAGCGGCCGTAGACGGGGGTGAAAGGGGACGGCGGCGCCGGCGGGGAAAGGAAACAAAATTGGCATGGGCACAAGCACTAGTGAGTAAAGGGGAGGCTCACCATTGGGTTTGCGGGGCGGGAAATGCGCCGAGGAAGGCTGGCGACGGAGGCCGGGGTCGGGCGGCGGTGGCGCGCGGTGCCGGCGACGCACAGGCGGCGGGAGCTTCGGCCGACGCTCGGGATGGCGTCAGGACGCCGAGGTGGTGCTCCCATCATAACGAATTGGAAGGAGATCGACCGAGGTGCAGTGGGCGGCGATAATGGCGGCGACGGCCGATTTTGGGGAAAACGGCCGTGCGGCGAGCTACGATGCGTGAAATTCCAATTGGCTCAGAGGGGAGGTCGATGGGGAGTGGTGACACGCCGTGACACGACCGCCTCGGCCGGAGCTTCAATGGACAGCCGGAATCGCATGGGAGCACGGCGGCGGCAATGGCAGCTCACGGTGGAAGAGGAAGAAAGGGGGGTATGGGAGGAAGGGGAGTGGCGCGGGCAGCAATGGGAGGCGGGAAAGCTTCTTATAGCCGTGGGGGATGCACTTTGGCGGAGCTGTTGCCGGCGACTGGTGTACAGGGCGACGGGACTGCGGCATGGTCGGCGACGTGCGCACGGGGCGATGGCGGCGGAGGCGACTGGAGCTGGTGCGCAGGGCATGGTGACGCGAGAGCAGCGACGTGCGTTGATGGGAGCAGTTGGCGTGGGGCCGAGATGACGCGGGCAGCAGCAGAAGTCGTCGGCTTTGACTGGCGCATGCGGGGAAGAAAGCTGCGAGGAGGAGGGAGCAGAGAGAGGGAGGAGGCGCCGGGCCCAGCAACAGAGGGAGAAAGGGGGTGAAGAAGAAAAGAGAGAAAAATAGAGAGAAGGAAAAAAAGGGCTAGGCCCACATTTTAAAATCTGGATTTTTAATTTAGATTTTATCTTACATTAGTATTTATTGATTTTTGCACGATTCTAAAATTTGAATCTTTAATTTAAATTTCTATTTTGAGTTTAAGATTATTGATTTCAATTTTTGAACTTTTAATTTAAATCTTGGTTCAAATATCTAGGCACAAAACTCAAAAAGATTTCTATAGATACTCAGATGAAACTTGAGCGCTAGCAAAATGCAAGAAAAATTTTAAAACCTCCATATTTTTGAGCACTTGAAATTTCAGGATGTTACAAACCTACCCCCCTTAAATGAATCTCGACCCCGAGATTCCGGTAGAGCAGAAAGAATAGAGGTGGGATTATATTGGTTAGCAATGGGTTTCTAGGTGTTGCTCGACGTATAGTTCCTTAGCTTCATAGAGAGATGAAAATCTGCACAACAGGGGTTAGCACTTGGAGAAGTCAAAAGGGAAGAGAGAAACCTTGTTCTCCTGGGTGGGTCGTAGACTTCCAGATACTTGCTCTTTGACATGGTTGTCTTCACGTCATCGTAGAATGGAGTAGTTGCATCACCTATTGAACACACGGTTGTAGAATTTCCTATTGATATGTGAGTAGCAATGGTCTATGCCCTAGGGGTAGAAGGCCTTAGGAATGCAGAGGTGACGATAGACACATCTATATGGCGGTCTTTTGGCCTTATCACTGTAAGGCTTCTGGTCTTGCAAGTCTTCTTGTACTGGTTCGATTAATTCGGAGTCCAGGTTGTCGCACCTCCAACATATACTTCATAGTAGTTCTTCGATATCTTGTATCTTAGTGCTACCCCCCTTAAAATGGGTATCACTAGTCATTATTCATCTCTTCTAACTCCAGGCATAATGGGTCCTCCGGGTAAGTAAAGAGAGAATGTTGGCAGGGTAGAGTCTCGAGTCCTGGTCCTTGGCTATTTTTCACTTTGATTCAGCAGACCTGACTGGATTTGCAGCAATAAGATGAGAGGGAACAGCATGAGATGAGGATTAAGTCGTGGGGGTAAGGTGATCTAACCCCTGCAAAAAATTTTAAAGTAGCACTCCCAGGGAGCTGGGGTGTTACAAAATCGCACAATCTTTCGAAAACAAACTTTTCCCATGACTGCAAAATAGGTCACCCGAGGGCAAGAAGGCAGTGCACAGGGTCAAAATAGAATCTTGCAATAATACATCGTCTACTCGGGGAGCACACATAGGAGGGCGCAGGGTCCATATACACAGTCCGTTTAGAACGAGACCACTTTATCTTCACGACCATCTTCCACGTTCCTAACCTTGAATTTTTGGAGTATGGGTACGAGAAGAGGATCAAAAATTTTTCTTTTGAATCAATAGACAGAAGAGGAAAGTATTGGGGCAATTTGATTGATATTAACACTCACCCTTGTGTTATCGTTTTGAATTCAGGGTAAGAGAGTTTTAGAAGTAAAAATGGCTAAGTCAGCATATAGATGAGAGGGAATCATTTAAGAGAGATAAGAATGAGAAATATAACTTATATTTGTGGAAATAGGTATTGAAGAAATAATTCTATTCATGAATCTAACGGCCAGGCTAGCTAGGTCACGACCTGCAGTCGATATGCTCTGATACCATCGCTGTAGGGACCCAGATATTACATTCTGGATTCCTCTGTGATTCCACCGCACTATTCCCTGGATCAGTAGATAGTGCTCACAGATTACAGTTCTGAATATCAAAGTACATATCATGGGGAAACGTAAATATAATAGTAAACTTACACATGGGACGATTAGGCCGAAATCAATAAGTTGCAGCAGCGGAAGAACGAAGCACACAGGTGGGACCTTCAAGACATGCCCACAGGCAGCCAACTGGAGGTTCGCGACCTAGCCCTTGACATCTTCATCTTCTCGGCCAGCTTGTCCAATCTTGTTGCTGAGGCGAGGTGATTTGATTCCTGATTCTGAATTTTGTCGCAAAAGCGAGCGTGAGCACTCCGACCCCGTGCTCCGCGAGCCAATACACAGAATGCAAATAAATAGTATGCATGGCTTAACAAAGGAGAGGCTCGGGTTGTTTTATTTGTCATAAACGCGTTTAGTAGCATTTCTGTTATTAAATCATATTGTTGTTTTTGCAACCTAAATACTCCTCACCGCGATTGACATCATTGACTTAATCCACCAATGATTCACTCTCATTGTTAGCTGCTGTCTAAGACTCCCAACAGCGATTGCCATAATTGACTTAATCCACCGAAATTACACTTTCTTTAATATGTGCTGTCTAAACTCCAAACAGCATGTGTCATCCTCTATTCAATCCACCGATCATATTCTTTCTATAATGGTTGCTGTCTAAGACCCCAAACAACGAGTGACATCATTTAAATGATCCACCGACTACACACATTTTATATTGATTGATGTCTAAAACTCCAAACAGCGTGTGACATCACCTAATTAATCCACCGAACATTCTCATCAAGATTTTCTAATAATCCAATCCTTGTTATTATTGATTCAAATCCACCAATAATATCATTGATCAAGCCTACGATTCAATATTTTATATCCACCAAGAATATCATTGATCAATTCTACGATTCACCATTATATATCCCCCAAGAATATCATTGATTAATTCTACGATCCACTAGTATCCCCCCACCAAGTAAATCACTAATCAGGAACTATAATCCAATACTAGTATTAGTCCTCTAAATTCCCGAAAATTCAATTAGATCATCTATTTAGCCTATCTATTCAGCTAGACTCCACCAATTTATTTCTCCCAGAACCCACACTATCATTTCCTATTTATGATCGACATGAATCCACCAATACCTTTATGTGTACACTACAAACATCTATTTCCTTTACTCACGACCCTGCTTATTCTTTCCATATTTTATTTTGTAGGAATAGAAATGCCACTATTTGAAATACAATACATAAAATTTCCTGAGACCTAGCAGCTTTGGAACAAAACATAATGTTCAAGGAATATTAACATGATTTTCCATACATATGGCATCACACCATATGCCTAATATCACCATAATTTTTCCATACATATGGCATCACACCATATAACATCTTTCAGCGTTATAGCCGCTTAACTTACCACTGGGACGACACCCAGGACAACTCAAATCAGGGCTTTCCACTGCCCTCCACTTTTCCATTCCCATTTTCCAAACATTTTTAAATAGAACTATATCTAGTTAAGTTCCCATGTCCGCCCTTGACCGTGGGCACGGCTATTCGAATAGTTTTGACTCTGCAGAGTTTGCACACTTTACCCACAAGAGACAGTTTACTCGTTGCCCCACACGATTCCTTAGTCGTGCGGTTGAGCAAACCATCACAGTAACCGTTCAAAGTACCTCGCCCCTTCCATCATCTCACCCTATGGGCCACTCCCACTTGCGGTGGGTCCCATACGTTGTGCGGGATGTTCCCCTCCTATGCGCCTAGCAGCTGACTCCCCGTACTGCTAGCACGCCGCAGAAGAACTTCACTCACAAAGAGTGTCCCATTCAAGCCGTCACCCAGAATCGCTACTTGCACCACCACTTCTCCTCCACCGATGATGATGATTTTCGGGGTCCGGTAAGTTTACTAGGCCAAGTTGTACTTTACAGACTTGTGGTTGTACTTGTTTTACACAGGAGGACATGACGAGATTCAGTCCTTAGGGTTATCTGGGCGGTTCTACCACAAACCACACTCTCGTGCACCCAGCACCATACCCCCGAACCATCCGCCCAGATAAATATGCAATTTGAGGTTTTTGGGAATATAAAATAACCATATCCAACATACACCAGTCATTACCACCATGACTGCCCAACCAACTTTTCTCATGATTAAAAGTGATGCTTGGGCGCTCTCGCACCCATGAGTATCTAAGCAATACTAAGCATGACATATAATTACGGACTTATTTTAGAAAGATTACTATTATAATTTTGCTAGGGCGACAAGGTCCTCATGTTCAAATATTCCAAAGGATGGGCAATATTAATCAAGTTAGATAATAGGCATTTAACTAAAATTCTAAATTAAACATGTATTTGCATATAAATTAACAGCATGCAATTTGATAATTTAACACAAAATAATTTGCAGAAAATGTAGGTTCAACATGATCAAAGTATTGACTCGCCTTGGCGCGGTTTACTGCGGTCTTGAGCTCACACAATGCTTTCTTATCGTTGGTCTGCATCTTCACCTCGATCTTGATCTCACTCGATCCACTGAATCTTCAAGGCTCCCGTTTCTAACTACGTGATAAGCGACTGAATCCAAGTAAAAGCAAATAACTCAAAAGATCCAAATAGATCCAAATAACTTAAATGCCCGATTTAATTTAATTTATGCATTTATTATGATTTGATAATAGATGGATGATTCGATTTAGTGTGTTGCAAACACAATGGTAGCTGGATTTGAGTGGGAGAATAAGTTATCTAAAATTTTACCGTGAGGGAAAATTTTAGGAAAATAAGAGATCAAAAATGAAGAAGTATCTACAGGAATTATTTGCTTTGGAAAAGAAGTGGCCAAACATAGCCGATGGGAGAAAGGCGAGGTTCGGTCTCTTTTTACTAATAATCTCTTTTACTATTTTTGTATTTATCAAGGAAATTCCATGAGTCAGATTAGACCTATGAGTTGGTGTACAAATTTAACTGGGTATCATTTTATCGAGCGCTAATATTCCGGGATTATACTATATACATAATGTATACAAATTTTACCTTATCGGATTAACTCATATTATTAGTAATTTGACATGTAGCATTTTATGTGACCTTAATTAACCATGTTATTTGTTAAACATTTACTTCAGAGTGTTTACATATATGTTCGTGGGATTATTTCGACGCTTGGTGGCTTAGGGCTGTTATACTCTAGCACCTATATGCTATTATGACCCTTAATTTGATGGTGCTCTGAAGATTACTGATATTAATATTTTATACCTTTATTAATCGAGCCTGCTACATATGATTACATTTTGTTATCTTTACTAATTTAAGGCTACTATTTAAGGTTCCATGGTTGGCAATAGGTTAATGATAGGGTTTATATTTTCAATAAGGTCTAAGGTGCATACAGGATTGCACTCATATATTTATATATGTTATCCGCATTTTTCTAACTATTCATCTGCACAGACATATTTGCTTCTAAATGTCTCTAACTTTTAGATGGACATCCTATTTCATATACTTTGAACATCTTGTTTAATTCATGTTCCTTGACTGGTTATTATCATTCACTAAATCTAATGTTAAGATTTAATTTAAGGCTCATTATCGTTTTGTCTATACCTTAATTATAATTGGGCTTAGCTTTATTTTTATTCTAAGCTTATTTATCTAGGTGAGTTTAGTACGCAGGGTCACATTTTAACGCTACCATTTAAGCGATTCTACCATGGCGATTTGTTTAGCGATGTTATGTTAAATGTCGGGGCATATATTTTATATGTTAATTATACCCTAGGGTAATCTTCATTAAGTTTGGACATTCAACCGAATCCACCTTTTATTAGTTTGGAATGGCCAGCCATGAATTATTGTCTACCAATTTTTCTAAATAAGCACCTAATGATTAGCTTAATACTTCATTGAAGCACAGGAGTATTTAATTATCTCATTGTTAAATAATTATTTAAACTACCTTAATTATGCACATATGATAGTTAAGCCATTATTAACTATTTAACATTCATATATATATATATTCTATACTAATCAAATTTATTGGCTTCCCTTACTTTATTTGGCAACATATTGTTAGTTTACCTTTCTATTTGCATTTTAGTTTCATAACTACTTTTGGGAACTCAACCTTTAGGAAATATTCTATTTACTAGTATGTAAACCCTTATTCACCAAGTTATCATTTCATAAACACATGCCCCTAATTACTAGTCCTATTAGGCTTTTGTTTACTCAAGATGTAAAGTAAGTATTTATGTCTTATTACTAACATGTATTAATTAACCATGGTTAAATGTTCTAAAAACTCACTAATTCCCTAATTAAATTTTTACATCATTTATGGATTATTTCCTAATTTTTCCCTAATTTTTATTGATTAATATGAGCTACAAAAATGAAAATAAAATATGGGTGAGCATTTGCGGCCAGCCGGAATCGAACTTGGGACCTCTCTCAAGGGAGTGCAAGGGCTGGCGCTGGCAACCAACTGGGCGACGGGTGTTTCACGACTAGCAAAGGGGGAGCAAAACAGAAGAGGTATCGTGGGAGCCATGGCAAAACAGAGAAAACAGTCGGCGCAACTGGGCGGCGGTGGCGCCGGCGAGGGGTGGCCGGGGAGGCTGGGGCGGCCGCCAAGATGGGTTCCGCAGAGGACGAGGAAGCTTCTGAAGGCGCTAGCTCGGGTCGTGGTGGCATCAGGAGTGGCCAGCGCCGACATGAGCGGCCGTAGACGGGGGTGAAAGGGGACGGCGGCGCCGGCGGGGAAAGGAAACAAAATTGGCATGGGCACAAGCACTAGTGAGTAAAGGGGAGGCTCACCATTGGGTTTGCGGGGCGGGAAATGTGCCGAGGAAGGCTGGCGACGGAGGCCGGGGTCGGGCGGCGGTGGCGCGCGGTGCCGGCGACGCACAGGCGGCGGGAGCTTCGGCCGACGCTCGGGATGGCGTCAGGACGCCGAGGTGGTGCTCCCATCATAACGAATTGGAAGGAGATCGACCGAGGTGCAGTGGGCGGCGATAATGGCGGCGACGGCCGATTTTGGGGAAAACGGCCGTGCGGCGAGCTACGATGCGTGAAATTCCAATTGGCTCAGAGGGGAGGTCGATGGGGAGTGGTGACACGCCGTGACACGACCGCCTCGGCCGGAGCTTCAATGGACAGCCGGAATCGCATGGGAGCACGGCGGCGGCAATGGCAGCTCACGGTGGAAGAGGAAGAAAGGGGGGTATGGGAGGAAGGGGAGTGGCGCGGGCAGCAATGGGAGGCGGGAAAGCTTCTTATAGCCGTGGGGGATGCACTGTGGCGGAGCTGTTGCCGGCGACTGGTGTACAGGGCGACGGGACTGCGGCATGGTCGGCGACGTGCGCACGGGGCGATGGCGGCGGAGGCGACTGGAGCTGGTGCGCAGGGCATGGTGACGCGAGAGCAGCGACGTGCGTTGATGGGAGCAGTTGGCGTGGGGCCGAGATGACGCGAGCAGCAGCAGAAGTCGTCGGCTTTGACTGGCGCATGCGGGGAAGAAAGCTGCGAGGAGGAGGGAGCAGAGAGAGGGAGGAGGCGCCGGGCCCAGCAACAGAGGGAGAAAGGGGGTGAAGAAGAAAAGAGAGAAAAATAGAGAGAAGGAAAAAAAAGGGCTAGGCCCACATTTTAAAATCTGGATTTTTAATTTAGATTTTATCTTACATTAGTATTTATTGATTTTTGCACGATTCTAAAATTTGAATCTTTAATTTAAATTTCTATTTTGAGTTTAAGATTATTGATTTCAATTTTTGAACTTTTAATTTAAATCTTGGTTCAAATATCTAGGCACAAAACTCAAAAAGATTTCTATAGATACTCAGATGAAACTTGAGCGCTAGCAAAATGCAAGAAAAATTTTAAAACCTCCATATTTTTGAGCACTTGAAATTTCAGGATGTTACACGTGCCGTCCCACCGAGGTGATGCCTACGAGGCGGACGGCGGAGTCGAGGCCGAAGACGTGTCGTCGAGCGTCGAAGACGTGCCGTCCCGCCGAGGCGATGCCTACAGGGCGGACGGCGGAGTCGAGCGCCGAAGACGTGTCGTCGAGCGCAGAAGACGTGCCGTCCCGCCGAGGCGATGCCTACAAGGCGGACGGCGGAGTCGAGCGCCGAAGGCGTGTCGTCGAACGCCGAAGACGTGCCGTCCCGCCGAGGCGATGCCTACGAGGCGGACGGCGGAGTCGAGCGCCGAAGACGTGTCGTCGAACGCCGAAGACGTGTCGCCGAACGCCGAAGACGTGCCGTCCCGCCGAGGTGATGCCTACAAGGCGGACGACGGAGTCGAGCGCCGAAGACGTGCCGTCCCATCGAGGCGATACCTACGAGGTGGACGACGGAGTCGAGGCCGAAGACATGTCGTCGAGCGCCGAAGACGTGCCGTCCCGCCGAGGCGATGCCTACAAGGCGGACGGCGGAGTCGAGCGCCAAAGACGTGTCGTCGAGCGCCGAAGACGTGCCGTCCCGCCGAGGCGATGCCTACGAGGCGGACGGCGGAGTCGAGCGCCGAAGACGTGTCGTCGAACGCGGAAGACGTGTCGTGGAACGCCGAAGACGTGCCGTCCCGCCGAGGCGATGCCTACGAGGCGGACGGCGGAGTCGAGCGCCGAAGACGTGTCGTCGAACGCCGAAGACGTGTCGTCGAACGCCGAAGACGTGCCGTCCCGCCGAGGCGATGCCTACAAGGCGGACGACGGAGTCGAGCGCCGAAGACGTGCCGTCCCACCGAGGCGATGCCTACAAGGCGGACGACGGAGTCGAGCGCCGAAGACGTGCCGTCCCACCGAGGCGATGCCTACAAGGCGGACGACGGAGTCGAGCGCCGAAGACGTGTCGTCGAACGCCGAAGACGTGTCGTCGAACGCCGAAGACGTGTCGTCGAACGCCGAAGACGTGTCGTCGAACGCCGAAGACGTGCCGTCCCGCCGAGGCGATGCCTACAAGGCGGACGACGGAGTCGAGCGCCGAAGACGTGCCGTCCCACCGAGGCGATGCCTACGAGGCGGACGGCGGAGTCGAGGCCGAAGACATGTCGTCGAGGGCCGAAGACGTGCCGTCCCGCCGAGGCGATGCCTACAAGGCGGACGGCGGAGTCGAGCGCCGAATACGTGCCGTCCCGCCGAGGCGATGCCTACGAGGCGGACGGCGGAGTCGAGCGCCGAAGGCGTGTCGTCGAACGCCGAAGACATGTCGTCGAACGCCGAAGACATGTCGCCGAACGCCGAAGATGTGCCGTCCCGCCGAGGCGATGCCTACAAGGCGGACGACGGAGTCGAGCGCCGAAGACGTGTCGTCGAGCGCCGAAGACGTGCCGTCCCGCCGAGGCGGTGCCTACAAGGTGGACGGCGGAGTCGAGCGCCGAAGACACGACGACGCTGTTGTTCCCCTACCTTCGAAAAGGAGTGCCCGCGGGGAGCGGGCGCTTGGAGCGTAGGCCGAAGGCACTACGCACGCCGAGGTGGGGAGGCGAGACCGCCGTTCCCCTACCTTCAAAAAGGAGTGCCCGCGGGGAGCGGGCGCTTGGAGCGTAGGCCGAAGGCACTACGCACGCCGAGGTGGGGAGGCGAGACCGCCGTTCCCCTACCTTTAAAAAGGAGTGCCCGCGGGGAGCGGGCGCTTGGAGCGTAGGCCGATGGCACTACGCACGCTGAGGTAGGGAGGCGAGACCGCCGTTCCCCTACCTTCAAAAAGGAGTGCCCGCGGGGAGCGGGCGCTTGGAGCGTAGGCCGAAGGCACTACGCACGCCGAGGTAGGGAGGCGAGACCGCCGTTCCCCTACCTTCAAAAAGAGTGCCCGCGGGGAGCGGGCGCTTGGAGCGTAGGCCGAAGGCACTACGCACGCCGAGGTAGGGAGGCGAGACCGCCGTTCCCCTACCTTTAAAAAGGAGTGCCCGCGGGGAGCGGGCGCTTGGAGCGTAGGCCGAAGGCACTACGCACGCCGAGGTAGGGAGGCGAGACCGCCGTTCCCCTACCTTCAAAAAGAGTGCCCGCGGGGAGCGGGCGCTTGGAGCGTAGGCCGAAGGCACTACGCACGCCGAGGTAGGGAGGCGAGACCGCCGTTCCCCTACCTTCAAAAAGGAGTGCCCGCGGGGAGCGGGCGCTTGGAGCGTAGGCCGAAGGCACTACGCACGCCGAGGTAGGGAGGCGAGACCGCCGTTCCCCTACCTTCAAAACGAGTGCCCGCGGGGAGCGGGCGCTTGGAGCGTAGGCCCAAGGCACTACGCACGCCGAGGAACGGAGGCGAGACCGCCGTTCCCCTACCTTCAAAAAGGAGTGCCTGTGGGGAGCGGGCGCTTGGAGCGTAGGCCGAAGGCACTACGCACGCCGAGGTAGGGAGGCGAGACCACCGTTCCCCTACCTTCAAAAAGGAGTGCCCGCGGGGAGCGGGCGCTTGGAGCGTAGGCCGAAGGCACTACGCACGCCGAGGTAGGGAGGCGAGACCGCCGTTCCCCTACCTTCAAAAAGAGTGCCCGCGGGGAGCGGGCGCTTGGAGCGTAGGCCGAAGGCACTACGCACGCCGAGGTAGGGAGGCGAGACCGCCGTTCCCCTACCTTCAAAAAGGAGTGCCCGCGGGGAGCGGGCGCTTGGAGCGTAGGCCGAAGGCACTACGCACGCCCAGGTAGGGAGGCGAGACCGCCGTTCCCCTACCTTCAAAAAGAGTGCCCGCGGGGAGCGGGCGCTTGGAGCGTAGGCCGAAGGCACTACGCACGCCGAGGTAGGGAGGCGAGACCGCCGTTCCCCTACCTTCAAAAGGGAGTGCCCGCGGGGAGCGAGCGCTTGGAGCGTAGGCCGAAGGCACTACGCACGCCGAGGTAGGGAGGCGAGACCGCCGTTCCCCTACCTTCAAAAAGGAGTGCCCGCGGGGAGCGGGCGCTTGGAGCGTAGGCTGAAGGCACTACGCACGCCGAGGTAGGGAGGCGAGACCGCCGTTGCCCTACCTTCAAAAAGGAGTGCCCGCGGGGAGCGCGCGCTTGGAGCGTAGGCCGAAGGCACTACGCACGCCGAGGTAGGGAGTCGAGACCGCCGTTCCCCTACCTTCAAAAAGGAGTGCCTGCGGGGAGCGGGCGCTTGGAGCGTAGGCCGAAGGCACTACGCACGCCGAGGTAGGGAGGCGAGACCCCCGTTCCCCTACCTTCAAAAAGGAGTGCCCGCGGGGAGCGGGCGCTTGGAGCGTAGGCCGAAGGCACTACGCACGCCGAGGTAGGGAGGCGAGACCGCCGTTCCCCTACCTTCAAAAAGAGTGCCCGCGGGGAGCGGGCGCTTGGAGCGTAGGCCGAAGGCACTACGCACGCCGAGGTAGGGAGGCGAGACCGCCGTTCCCCTACCTTCAAAAAGGAGTGCCCGCGGGGAGCGGGCGCTTGGAGCGTAGGCCGAAGGCACTACGCACGCCCAGGTAGGGAGGCGAGACCGCCGTTCCCCTACCTTCAAAAAGAGTGCCCGCGGGGAGCGGGCGCTTGGAGCGTAGGCCGAAGGCACTACGCACGCCGAGGTAGGGAGGCGAGACCGCCGTTCCCCTACCTTCAAAAAGGAGTGCCCGCGGGGAGCGAGCGCTTGGAGCGTAGGCCGAAGGCACTACGCACGCCGAGGTAGGGAGGCGAGACCGCCGTTCCCCTACCTTCAAAAAGGAGTGCCCGCGGGGAGCGGGCGCTTGGAGCGTAGGCTGAAGGCACTACGCACGCCGAGGTAGGGAGGCGAGACCGCCGTTCGCCTACCTTCAAAAAGGAGTGCCCGCGGGGAGCGCGCGCTTGGAGCGTAGGCCGAAGGCACTACGCACGCCGAGGTAGGGAGGCGAGACCGCCGTTCCCCTACCTTCAAAAAGAGTGCCCGCGGGGAGCGGGCGCTTGGAGCGTAGGCCGAAGGCACTACCCACGCCGAGGTAGGGAGGCGAGACCGCCGTTCCCCTAACTTCGAAAAGGAGTGATACACTCCCTGGTGTAACGCGCTCGAAGGTGCGACATCCAGGTGCCGCATCACTAGGGCGAGGCACTCCCTAGTGTCTCGGCCATCGCGCAATTTTTATACTACGTAGAGTGCGTGAGGGTAATTGGTGCGTGCGGAGGCGGACCTCGGCGCACCACTTAATTTATAGTCCGCGGACTCTCGCGTGCGGAGGAAGACCTCGGCGCACGACTTAATTTATAGTCCTTGGACTCTCGCGTGCGGAGGCAGATCTCGGCGCACGACTTAATTTATAGTCCGCAGACCGGTGCGTGCGGAGGCGGACCTCAGCGCACGACTTGTTTAGAGTCCGTAGACTTGCGCAGGGACAACACCTGTGTCTTATTTATGCTCCGTAGAGAGCGTGGGATCAGAGTCCCCGTCTTGTTTATACTCCGTAGAGTCGTGCGTGCGGAAGCTGAGCTCAACGCTACGTCTTATTTAAAGTCTGTAGACATCATGCGTGCGGAGGCGGACCTCGACGCTATGACTTCCTTTATAGTCCGTGGACTCGCGCGTGCGGAGGAATGCCTCGACGGTCACGTCTTTTTTAAAGTCCGTAGACATCATGCGTGCGGAGCTAGGCTCAACGCTACGTCTTATTTATAGTCCGTGGACTCGCGCGTGCGGAGGAATGCCTCGACGGTCACATCTTTTTTAAAGTCCGTAGACATCATGCGTGCGGAGCTAGGCTCAACGCTACGTCTTATTTATAGTCCGTGGACTCGCGCGTGTGGAGGAATGCCTCGACGGTCACGTCTTTTTTTAAATTCCGTAGACATCATGCGTGCGGAGCTAGGCTCAACGCTACGTCTTATTTATAGTCCGTGGACTCGCGCGTGCGGAGGAATGCCTCGACGGTCACGTCTTTTTTAAAGTCCGTAGACATCATGCGTGCGGAGCTAGGCTCAACGCTACGTCTTATTTATACTCCGTAGAGTGCGCGCGGAGGCGTCCCCCCGTTGCGTCTTATTTAAAGTCCGTAGACATCATGCGTGCGGAGCTAGGCTCAACGCTACGTCTTATTTATAGTCCGTGGACTCGCGCGTGCGGAGGAATGCCTCAACGGTCACGTCTTTTTTAAAGTCCGTAGACATCATGCGTGCGGAGCTAGGCTCAACGCTACGTCTTATTTATAGTCCGTGGACTCGCGCGTGCGGAGGAATGCCTCGACGCTACGTCTTATTTAAAGTCCGTAGACTAGTGCGTGCGGAGCTAGGCTCGACGCTACGTCTTATTTAAAGTCTGTAGACTAGTGCGTGCGGGGCTAGGCTCGACGCTACGTCTTATTTATAGTCCGTAGACTCGCGCGTGCGGATGCGGACCTCGACGCTACGTCTTAATTTATACTCCGCAGAGTACGCCGAGGCGCAAGGCCGTCGTGCGATTTAAAATAAAAAACGAGGACCAAGAGAGAGGCATTAAAGAAATGGCCGAAGGCGCGCGACAGCAAAACGCTCCAAAAAACGGTACCAGCCAACACACGGCCAAATCAAATGCTCTCAAAATGGAACTGCAGCCGCAGAAAATGATACTATGAAAAACCATTGTCGCGGATGTAATGCGGTATGAGCCCGTGCTGCAGGAGTGCGCGCATGTGTGAGTACATGGGTGTATGCGTGACGTACCTAACCGCATGCACGCCATGCAGCATGACTCCGAGGCCTTCAACGGAGCGGAACCCGCGGCCAGAGCGGCCTTCGCCTTGCACGGAGTCCGTGCCGAGGGAAGGGGTCAACGACGCGGAGGCCACCACCTAGGCGGACTTCACCCGCGCGGACTTGTCTGGCCCGGGTCCGCGAAGCGAGAACTCGACGAAGACTCCCTCGCGAAGACTGCGGAGCTGGTGGCTCGGAGGAGGTTCAGCGCGGAGGCCCGGAGTCGCTCAGGGTCAGCTCCACCGCGCACCCCACGCATGCCCGCATCCCGTAATCCGGCATCACCTATTCACCTCCTTGCCGGAGGGGACTTCGCCAAGATGTCACCAATCGCGCGGCTCGGAGGAGACCACGCCGGGACCTCGCTGGAGCGTCGCCGGCGTGGGGCTCGGAGGAGACTTCGCCAGAACCCCACCAGGACGTCCGCGACGTGGGGTCCCGCGCAGGCGTAGGTGCGTAGGCGAGGCCTCGCTTGGTACGCCGTACGCGGGCGGCCGAGGACCTGGTGATGCTTCGCGGAGGGGCACAATGCATGGATGTTTCGGAGAAGGATCCGTTACTCCCACCGTGCGCCTGCGAGCGGAGACCAGCTACAATGCCGGACATTGGACGAGGACGCTGCTACACACGTGAGGGCCGACGTGACGAGTCGCAGCGAAAGCCGTGGCGTGGAGGCCCGACGTGGCGACCTCACAGCTTGATAGTGCGGCTCGGCCGTTGGAGTCGAAGACGTGGGGCACCGCCGCGACCCCGTCGGCGCTGCCTCCCGCTCGAGGTCGCTCGGGGTCGGACGGAGGCTGTGAAGCGGAGAATCGGCGAGGCTCAGGCCGCAGAGCGAGGTCCTGCACGGAGACTAGATGCGGGGCGCCGGGCGGCTGTGCGCGACAACGTGGTCGGTCGGAGTCTCCCGCAAGTGCGCACGGATGGATATCTCACGCATGCAGCAGATGTATACTTGTGCATGCATGTAGACAGGAGGTCCATGCCTGCCTGTATGGCTCCCATCCTCCCGTACCTTGCTGCATGCGCGCGCACATACGCTTTGCGAGCGAAATCTGG
Organism: Dendrocalamus latiflorus; assembly: GCA_017311315.1. Lineage (NCBI taxonomy): Eukaryota > Viridiplantae > Streptophyta > Magnoliopsida > Poales > Poaceae > Dendrocalamus > Dendrocalamus latiflorus. The sequence goes on from CM029676.1 coordinate 20,847,716, forward strand.
CGGAGCCCGCCTGGGCGTGGGCGGAGGCATCTGACAGGCTTCGGACGGCTCGGTGAAGAGCGTGGAGACCCATGCGAAGGTTTCGGATACAGCCGCGGAGACCTCGGCGAGCTCGGCGAAGAGTTCGGGGAGGCCAAGACGGAGGCGGACGAAGTGTATATACCGTGTATCCCTGCAGCCTGAGTGCATGCGTCAGGGGTCTGCGCGCGACGTTGGTGGAGACTTCGGAGCTGCTCGCGCGACGTTGGCAAAGACTCCGGAAGACTTGGCGGAGACTTCGGAGCTGCTTGCGCGAGGTTGGCGGAGACTCCGGAAGACTTGGCAGAGACTTCGGAGTTGCTCGCGCGACGTTGGCGGAGACTCCAGAAGATTCGGCGGAGACTTCGGAGTTGCTCATGCGAGGTTGGCGGAGACTTCGGAGTTGCTTGTGCGACGTTTGGCGGAGACCCCAGGGCGGAGACTCCGACGCAGGAGGCTACGCCGAGATCTCGATGCAGAAGGCCGCGACTCCGTGACAGCCAGGCCCAAGCGTGCGGCATCACTAGTGAGAAGAAACGCCGGAGCTTGCGCGCCGTGCGGCCGTACCTCCGCTTGGCCTCTGCGGCGTGGGGAGGACAGAGTCGGAGCCGGTGCCTGGCAGCAGCGCGAAGAGAGACGGAGCTGGCGCCTGTCGGGCGGAGAGGCCCAGGAGGCCGCCACGATCCGTCCTTCAGGATGCATGCCTGGGGCGTCCGACTATACGCGAATTGTCCATCCAATGGCCGAGGCTCGATGTTGGCTTCGCGGCTTCGCGCTGAGGGGTCCCACTCCCTGGTGGCCTTTGGCGGCGAAGTGGAGGGCCAGTGCGAAGACGGACAGAAAGCAATGCACCCTTCGGCGAGCGCGGAGAGCCGGTGGAGGCCAACGCCAATCGCTAATGGTGACGCCCGAGCGCACTACCCTGCGAGCTTGTACAACACGTGGATGGATATGTATGCATGCAAGAATGAGCACTCGGATGAATGCTTTGTGTGCGTGTCTCGCTGCGAGCTGCCCATACCATGCACGGATGGATATTCGTAGATAGATATTTATGCATGCCTGCATATACGTAGGGTGTATGCTTGGGTGGGTGTGCGTATGCAATACAAAGGCACCAACTCCACGTGTGTATGGAATCGATAGGCATTTTGAGGGTGCACGTATGGACGTGTACATGAAGGGGATGCATGCAATGACAAATACGTGAAGCTTATACCTGACCGGTGCGGGTTCTGGAAAAGCGGCGGTGGACGTCGCGGAGTGGTACCCGCGCGCGCCGCGGGGTGCCGCCACGTTCGCGCCGCTCGGCCATCTCGTATTCCGGCTCCGGGACGAGCTCGCTGGCTGCGCCGCCGGGGCGCACAGCGAGGTGTATTCGTCACGGACGGCAGGCGGGCCAGTAGTCTTCGCCCGAGCGGGGGCTCGCGGACGCCGCAGTCGGAGTACGTCTCCGCATCGACGCCGAAGTGAGCGGCTTCAATCATACGTCTGAGAGGCCGTAACGTTAGCACGGAGGCTTGACCTCGCGGAGGGGGGGGGGCCGCGACACGAAGTCTTGACGCCTTCACGTATTACTCACGTACGCGACGCGGGGCTTGGCGGAGGCGTCAGGCAGGCCAACTTCGGAGGAGACCTCGCCGTCGCGGAGACCGTTGTGGTCACGTGGCCCGGAGAGGTGACCTCGGCTCGTCTGTTCCCTTCGGGCCCCGGAGACCTCGCTAGCATCTCGCCGAGGCAGGGCGTGGCGCAGAAACGTAGACTGCCTCGGAAATCTGACGCGGAGGTTGCGGCCGGAGGCAAGACGCGCATGCGAAGTCCGAGCGAAGGCCAGCGCTTCGCCTGCTTCACCCGCAGAGTCTGACGCGGAGGCTGCAGCCGGGGGCAACCACTAAGCCATCCAAAGCATCGTTTCCCTGCGTGACCACCCCCAACAGAGCGGAGATAGCATGAATACAGAAATAGGTGATTTGATCAGATCTATTCACTACTGCACCTGGGCGATTCAACTAGATCTAGCCAATATCACATCCACGAAACAAAGTAAAGTATACCGACAAAGCCCATACACCTCCATAGTTAGGATGGTTAAAATTTTGGCAAGCGAACTACTTATCTGTCGTACAGATGCCATGAGTGAAGTAGCATGCTCTCAAGAGCAGGAAAGATCCAGATAGCTGCTACTTTTGTTGAATATTGAAGAAATCTCTTCCACACGTAACTTCCAGTCGTCCCCACGGACGGCGCCATCTGTTGTAGCTACTGGCTAAACAGAGGGAGAGTGAGGGGACTAGTAGAAGGAGAGGAGAGCTACCGCCAGGAGGATATGTGGAGAATAATGAGAGGAGGTCCCCCTTTGCCCCTCCTGGGGGGCTTATATATATGCGAGTGGGGTAGAATGGGAAATCCCCATTCTACCCCTTAGTATTTACAAAGGATGGGGGTACACTGGTATATTTACATTGTTATATTCCTCTACACTATTGGGCCTATTACATGTTGGACTAGTTGCACGGCCCAGTCACGGGGGGTTGGGCCACCCCTACAACAGATATTGCTTTGGTTAGTAAGCTGCAGTATAATTTGCTGTCCGTTTCTCAGCTTACCAATGACGATTTCGAGGTGAGCTTCAAGAAAAACAATTGCAAAATTCTTGATTCTTCGGGTAGTCTGGTTTGCAGGATTTCTCGTTTTGGGAGGATCTTTCGTGCTGATTTTTCTGAGTCTTCTGATGATCCTCTCAGGTGTTTAGTTGCTTCTGAGTCCCACGACCTCTCGTTCTAGCATAGGAGACTTGGTCATATCGGATTTGACCATTTGACCCGAGTTAGCGGCCACGATCTCATTCGTGGTCTGCCGAAACTCAAGATGGTCAAAGATCTTGTTTGCGCTCCATGCCGGCACGGCAAGATGGTTGCCGCTTCTCACCCTCCAGTCACAGTTACTATGACTGATGCACCGGGACAGCTGCTCCACATGGACACTGTTGGACCAGCTCGAGTGCAGTCAGCAGGAGGGAAGTGGTATGTTCTTGTCGTGGTCGATGACTATTCGAGGTTTTCTTGGGTGTTTTTCTTAGCCTCGAAGGATGAAACGTTTTCACATTTCCGAGGTCTTTTCAGTAGGCTTTCTGTTGAGCTCCCGGGTGCCTTACGAGCAATCCGTAGTGACAATGGCACAGAGTTCAAGAATTCCTACTTCGAGAGTTTCTGTGGTGAGACAGGTGTAGAGCACCAGTTCTCTTCTCCGCACGTCCCACAACAAAATGGCGTTGTGGAGAGGAAGAACCGTACCTTGGTCGAGATGGCCAGGATGATGCTTGATGAGTACTCTACACCGCGGAAGTTCTGGGCTGAGGCTATAGCCACCGCTTGCCATGTCTCAAATCGAGTTTTTCTTCGGGCACACTTGCACCGCACTTCTTATGAGCTGAGATACGGGCGAAAGCCCAGCGTCTCTCATTTTCGTGTGTTTGGTTGCAAGTGCTTTATTCTGAAGTCTGGGAACCTAGACAAGTTCGAGTCACGTTCCTGTGACGGTATCTTTCTAGGCTACTCGACTTCTTTGCGGGCTTATAGGGTCTGGAGCTGCGAGTCTAGCAAGTTGGTAGAGACCTGCAATGTGACCTTTGACGAGGCCAGTCCGGGGACTAGGCCAGATATCTCAGGTTCTTTAGAGCAGTCCGAGACCATCTTTGTGGATGATGAGGATGATGGAGACGATGGTTGTTTACCTGATCCAGCTCCTCATTCTCCCCTTGAGATGCCTTCTTCCACGGCACCTCGAGGTGATCAGCCCTTGCCTACTGCTTCCTCCGGAGCTGGTGGCTCTGTCCCTGCCTCATCTGCACACGAGGTAGAGGCCACTTCTTCATCTCATCTAGGACATCCTCGGCATATCCAGAAAAACCATCCTTCCGAGCAGATCATTGGAGATCTCTTCGAGCGTGTCACACGCTCTAAGTCTGGCTTTTCTCAATTCTGTCTCCATTCTGCCTTTGTTGCGTCCTTTGAGCCCAAGGACGTTTGTCACGCCCTTTCTGATGAGTCTTCGGTCAATGCCATGCATGAGGAGCTAGAAAATTTAGAGAGGAACAAGGTCTGGTCGCTTATCGAGCCCCCGCGAGGTCACAATGTTATTGGAACTAAGTGGGTGTTCAAGAACAAGCAGAGCGAGGATGGAGTGGTTATTCGGAACAAGGCTAGACTGGTAGTTCAGGGGTTCTCCCAGGTTGAGGGTCTAGATTTCGAGGAGACCTTTGCCCCTGTAGCTAGACTTGAAGCTATTAGAATCCTGCTTGCCTTTGCAGCTTCTAAGGGGTTCAAGCTTTACCAGATGGACGTCAAGAGTGCATTTCTCAATGGCTTTATTGAGGAAGAGGTCTACGTCCGACAACCTCCTGGTTTCGAAAACCCCAAATACCCAAACCGTGTCTTCAAGCTTTCCAAAGCTTTGTATGGACTTAAGCAAGCCCCTAGAGCTTGGTATGAGAGGCGTAAGTCCTACTTGTTAAGTCATGGTTTTGAGATGGGTAAAGTAGACAAGACCTTGTTCATCCGCCGGCATAGCACTGATCTCCTGCTCGTCCAGATTTATGTGGATGATATCATCTTTGGCGGCTCTTCCCATACTCTAGTTTCACAGTTCTCGGATGCCATGAGCACCGAGTTTGAGATGAGTATGATGGGGGAGTTGACCTTCTTCCTTGGCTTTCAAATCAAGCAGACTCGGGAGGGTACATTTCTTCATCAAGGAAAGTACACTCGTGACCTCCTGAGACGCTTCGACATGAGTGATGGTAAGCCTGTGTCGACTCCCATGGCTTCTACAGCCTATCTTGACCCAGATGAGGATGGCGAGCCGGTTGATCAGAAGGAGTACCGCAGCATGATCGGCTCCCTTTTGTACCTCACTGCCTCGAGACCAGACATACACTTTGCTGTGTGCCTCTGTGCTCGGTTTCAGGCTTCTCCTCGCGTTTCTCACCGCCAGGCGGTGAAGCGCATCTTTCGGTACCTGCGAGCTACCATTGACTATGGGATCTGGTACTCTTCCTCATCCTGTCTTTCCTTGAGAGCCTTCTCGGACGCAGACTTTGCTGGCTGTAGGATAGATAGGAAGAGCACTTCTGGCACTTGCCAATTTATTGGTACTTCTCTTGTTTCCTGGTCTTCGAGGAAGCAGTCCGGTGTTGCATAGTCCACTGCAGAGGCCGAGTACGTTGCTGCAGCCAGTTGCTGTAGCCAAGTGCTCTGGATGGCTTCGACCCTGCGGGACTTTGGGTTAGTTATAGACAGTGTTCCACTCTTTTGTGATAACACGTCTGCGATTAACATTGCCAAGAACCCAGTGCAGCATTCCCGGACCAAGCACATTGACATTCGCTTCCACTTCCTTAGAGACCATGTAGAGAAGGGCGATATAGTGCTCCAGTTTGTGAAGAGTGACCACCAGTTGGCTGACATCTTGACCAAGCCATTGGATAGTTCGAGGTTTTCAGCTCTGCGGGGAGAGCTTGGGGTGGTCTGTCCTTATGGACTGTAGTGAGGGGGATTTTCTATGCGTTACTGCTTCTCTACTAATTATGCTCTTACTCCTTGGTGTTGCATTGCATTTTGGGTGCATTTGGGATTAGTCCTCCTAGCATGGATTAGAGTGCTTCTCTTGTCTAGTTGCTTAGACTTCTGCTCTTATCTTGTGACTCTAGGATGCTGATTATTAGCTGTCTCTCTTCTCTCTAGGTTGAGCTTACTCACTTCTTGTGGGTTCTAGCGAGGGTTGGGCCACCCTCGGATAGACAGGGTACGTGTTTGCTCCCTAGGTTGTTAGCAGACCAGTTGATAGTCCTCGAGTCATATGGGGTAGATGAGAGTCAGTCTGAGCCATAGTATCCTCTATATCTTGTCTATGCTAAAAGTTGCATCACATGTTGAGGGGGAGCTGGATTTTCTTACATCTCAGCATTCTGCATTGTAATATAACTACATTGAGCCTTGATTATTATCCTATTATGACATGTTTATAATGCTTTACACCTTGCCATGACTTGTGCTTATTTGCTAGATTTATCATGACTTCATATGTGTAAACTAGCTTTTGCCATGATAAGTTAATTAAAAATTGCTCACCCTGAATTAAAACTTGTCATGCTAGCATTTGAGTCTAGTCTGTCTTTAGCTATCTTTTTATGATTTATGCCATGTCAAATAGGCTAAGTTGAGCGTTGAATCTCTATTGAGCCTTAGATTGAGCTTTGTTAGCCTCTTGATGCAGCATGTGTTAGTACAACTTGTTTAAAAAGCAAAAATATCTCTTTTGTGCGAAAAAACTGATTTCACCAATTCTTTCTCATGAGACGGCTTGCCATTGCACTAGGCATGAACTCAGGGGGAGTTTTGGATGACCTAGACTATCTTCTTAAGCTTATGCTTGGAGTAGTCGCATAAGGCTTGAGATCTAGCACATAACAAAAATTGGGTTGGAAACGACCATGAGCTTTAAAAAGACAATCTTTTATGTGCTCAATTTGCCTAATTACACAAAAAGAACCAAGTACTTGAACCAATGTTTCATTCTTGAGCATAGCACTCTAATTGGTCTCATTAGTAGCTTCTTGGTTCCGCTTAGCTTATTGACATGGCATGCATCATCCTTAGATATCTCTAGCTAGACTTTGGTTACTGATGACTTGACTTGATCACATAATGTACTATATTTTCAGTTTGTCATCTCTATGTTCTAGCTAGCTTATATATACCTTGTCATGATCTAGATAGCCTTTCATTGAGTTATGGCTTGGTGTACTTCATTATGGTCATTATGGATAATTCTCATGGCTCAACATGCTTAGAATAATCAAACTTCAGCCACTTTCATCCATTAACATGACATATTCTCTCTTTTGCATCCTTGATGTGTCTCTTGCCAAAGGGGGAGAATAGTGAAAAAAAAAGTTTTCTGACCTTTCTGGAGCTTGGGAAAACTTGCTCTTTTGTCAACATGGCCATGGGTATAAATTGCCTTTTCTCTTGGACCATGTTGGACTCTTCAAATCAAACTTAACTCCATGTTTTTTTGGGCTTTGTCAATATACTCATCAAGGGGGAGATTGAGAGACCATGTGGAGAAAACCCCATGTTTGTGATGAGTAATTGACTGTGTCTCTGGGAGATTTAAGTTTGTCTTGGTCATTTACTGCATAGTCGTAGCTTGGCCATAGAGTCGAAATGACTCGTACGACCACTTTGCCAGCGGTTGGAACTCAGCCGGAATGTCTACGACCACGTTATGCAGTATCGAGAGCCAGCCAAGTCGTTTACGACCACGCTGTACGTCATCGAGAGTCAGCCGAAGTTCATACGACTGCATTGACCGTTGTCGGATGATAGCGATGCTCCATTCGACCCCTTTGCCAGCAAACGGAACCAGTAAAACCTTTTCTTACTCTTCTTGGTTGTGGTTGTAGTCTATCGGGAGGCGGTACGACCACAGTGAAGCTTGTACGACTATGTTGGTCGCGGTCGAAACTGGGTAGAAGAATTGAACGCGTGGTCGGAAGGGTTTTCGACCACGATGGTCATGGTCAAAAGCCATGCGCACTGTTTACGATCTTTTTGAGTGTGGTCGTATGTCTTCAGGAAATGTTTCGACCACATTGGCCGAGGTTCGTAGTCGGAAGAGCTTACGACCATGTTGGCCTTAGTCTGCAGACGGTGGTCGGTGCTCGGGCGTACGACCACGTTGGGAATTCGACCACATTAGGAGGCAATCGAACGTGGTCAGATCGCGCGCAGTTGCAGGTGTATTCGGTCGGTTGTGGTCGTAGCCGGTCGGACGTAGTCGTAACCCGTCAGAAGTGGTCGTGGTTGTCTAGCGTGCGGTTGAACGGGCTCGGACTTGGTCGGATGCGATCGGAAGCGCCCGAGAGAATTGAACGTGGTCGTAGCATGGGTTAGCAATGGTCGTAGCCTCTTGGATTTGGTCGTATGGTCTTCTGGGCTGGTCGTAAGACCTGAAATGTGGTCGTAGGATTTGTGATAGTGGTCGTATGTCGCGTGCAATCATTGTTCTATGGTTTCGATCGTTTGCAGGTACGACTTGGTAAGAGTATGGTTTAAGCTTTGTTCTCCTCTGAGGATGTCGGTACATAATGTTTTGTGCGGTGCTATGTATGTTTGCTTGTCTGGCATGTTTTGCAGGACTTTGAGACTAGTCGTGGCGAGGCATGGAGGGCCGAGACTAAGCACGGGTGGTGCTGAGGTCAAGAGCGGCCGGGAGATGCCGAAGACGACGAGGTCTGCGAGGTGGTTGCAAGACTTGAGCAGCAAGACAGGAGGAAGCTTCCGAGAAGGCAGCGGGATGGCATTTTGGTGAAATGTGGAAAGCTGCAAAGGAAGCTGTGTCTCTGCGAAAGCATTGGAGTAGTTAGCGTTAACGGGCAAAGCAGTGAAGCCGATGGGTGTAACGAATAAAGCACTGGATGCACGTTCTCGCTAAAGGGTAAAGAGAGTGGTAAAACCCGGTGTTAGTTGGGAGTAACGGGTTCTCCCCCTGATATCTTGAGGCTATAAATTGAGAGGTAGAGCTCGGGTGTTGGTTGAGGCTTTGGTTCTAGAGTGACTCTGAGTTCTTGGTTACCAGTTCGTGTGAGTTGTCTCTAGGTAGAGCAAGGTTTCCTCCATGTATGAATAATCGAGAAAGAGAGAAAGAGAAGAGGTGTGAGCTCCTCTCTATGCTCTCCGGGCGTATCGGGACGTGGCAATGTTATGTTTCATCTCTTTGATTCTATCTGGCCTCTTTTCTCTTGAGATGTTTTGATGTTTGTGGTTGCTATCAGTTCTCTATTTGAGTTGATCTTGCTTTGAGTTGGTCTCGGCTTGCTCTGAACTGGGATTCATCCTTAGGCCATTTGGCCAGTTCTTCCCGAGAGCAGTAAGTGGTCGGAGGAGTTTTTCGGTATCGGTTGAGTGTGCGCCTTAAGTTCCTCTGTAAGTGCGGTTGTCGGACGAGATTCTCTGTGTGCCGTTTGGGCTTGTTCATCTTTCTGCCTCTCGGTTCCAGTAGCCGTTTATTCAGACTTCTTAGCTCTTTAGCTACTGGAGTCTAAACGGTTTGTGTGGTTTCTTTTGGGGCAAGATTTAAAAGATCGACATTCACCCCCCCCCCTCTGTCACCATTCCGGTCCTTCAAATCGTGTGGAGCAATGAGCGGATCGTCTCTTGTGGTGAAAGTGTACAAACTCTGCAGAGTATAAACTATTCGAATAGCCGTGCCCACGGTTAAGGGCGGACATGGGATTCTCCTCGAGTTAGTTCTATTTCAAAAACCTTTGTGGGTGGGACAGAAACCTATCCGAGGGATGTACTCTGATTTTGAATCTTTCTTGGAGGGACGTACTCCAGCGTGATTGATAATATGAAAGTGGCATAATGATCAAAAGCTAGCATAGGTTGATGGAACCATGTAATCGGTGGATGGAACCGACACCGCTATATTTATTGCACAATTTCAAACTCTTTAAAGCATGTTTATAAAATGCCAAGTCATAGGAATTTTAATTATGATTATTGCAAATGTCGCATTAAGCAAATAAAAGAACCTCAAGCCTCCTTTGACAGCCTTGCATCTATTATTATTGCATCCTGTGTGGTGGCTTGCTGAGTACCGTCGTACTCACTGTTGCTTAATTACCATCATTCAGTCAGAAAGGAAATAAAGTCAAGCCCTGCGATGCCTAAAAAGAGTCGACAAAGCTGGAAGACGAAGAGGCCATGGACTAGGTTGCGAACCCCAGTTGGCTGCCTGTGGGCAAGTCCTGTGGGTCCCACCTGTGTGAAGTTTCCGCTGCTGTATTTTATCGTTTTCGGCTTAACCGCCCATGAGTAAGTATTACTGTATTATTTACGCTTCTGCATGATATGTTTTTGATATACAGTAATGTATCTGTGAGCACTATCTACTGATCCAGGGAATAGTGCGGTGGAATCGCAGAGGATCTAGGTTTGCTAACCCGAGGTCCGACACGCCCCAACATGTTGAGACATATGTGCATAGTTACGACGTCACACTCCATCTTGTCTTCATATCCATCAATTGAAAACGCTACGCAAACTTTATGAGTAACTTTCAGCTTACCAACATTGTGAAGCCATTGCATATAGTATGGCTTAGGATGATGCCATGTGATTAATGAGAGTGCATCAACCACGTCCTTGCTGATCACATTGTTGTAGCTTCCACCATCGATTATAAGCTTGCACCGTTTGTCTTTAATCATGCATTGGGTTTGAAAAACACCACGTCGCTGCCTCTTCTCAACAAACAGCTTATTGTCACCATCCACCTTATGAGTCATCAAAGTTGGACCAACATCAGGATCACAATACATAACTTCTTGTGGAGAATCATTGAATTTCTCATCGTCATGTTTACTTTGATGATATCTTGATTTATAGCAAGTCCATGGATGAACATTTGAATCACTTACGTGCTGTTTTTAATGCTTTGAGGGATGCACGTTTGTTTGGTAACCTTGGGAAGTGCGCCTTTTGCACGGATCGAGTCTCTTTTCTTGGCTATGTTGTGACTCCACAGGGAATTGAGGTTGATAGAGCCAAGGTGGAGGTGATATGGAGTTGGCCCACGCCCACGACGGTCTCCCAAGTGCGGAGTTTTCTTGGCCTTGCAGGATTTTATCGCCGCTTTGTCAAGGAATTCATCACCATTGCGACACCATTGATTGAGTTGACAAAGAAGAGCGTCGTCTTCCATTGGGGGCCATCACAAGAGGAGTCCTTTAATCTTTTGAAGGACAAGCTTACACACGCACCATTGCTCCAACTTCCGGATTTTGGTAAGACTTTTGAGCTCGAATGTGATGCTAGCGGAATTGGTATTGGTGGTGTTTTGACGCAAGAAGGCAAACCTGTTGCCTACTTTAGTGAAAAATTGAATGGTCCTACTCTTAATTATTCCACGTATGATAAAGAATTGTATGCTCTTGTTCGTTCTTTAGAGACGTGGCAACACTATTTATGGCCTAAAGAATTTGTCATTCATTCCGATCATGAATCACTTAAGCATATTCGTAGTCAAACCAATTTGAATCGTAGACATGCTAAGTGGGTTGAATTTATTGAATCTTTTCCTTATGTCATTAAACACAAGAAAGGAAAGGATAATGTGATTGCTGATGCTTTGTCTCGACGCTATACCATGTTGTCTCAACTTGATTGTCACATTTTTGGTCTTGAAACTATTAAAGCACAATATGCTTTTGATGATGATTTTAAGGATGTCTTGTTGCATTGTAAAGAGGGACAAGCATGGAATAAATTCGTGATCAATGATGGATTTTTGTTTAGAGCTAACCGCCTATGCATTCCAGTTGGTTCCGTTCGTCTTTTGTTATTGCAGGAGGCGCATGGAGGCGGTTTGATGGGACATTTTGGTGCTAAGAAGACGGAGGACATTTTGGCCACACACTTCTTTTGGCCAAAGATGAGGCGAGATGTTGAGCGATTTGTGGCTCGCTGCACTACATGTCAAAAAGCTAAGTCTCGCTTGAATCCACATGGTTTATATATGCCTCTTCCTGTTCCTTCTATTCCGTGGGCCGATATTTCTATGGACTTTGTTTTAGGATTGCCCAGGACTAAGAGGGGGAGGGATAGTATTTTTGTTGTTGTGGATCATTTTTCTAAGATGGCTCACTTTATACCATGTCATAAAACCGATGATGCCGTTCATATTGCTGACCTCTTTTTCAAAGAGATAGTTCGTTTGCATGGTATGCCTTCTACTATTGTTTAAGATCGTGATGCCAAGTTCTTGAGTCACTTTTGGCGTACTCTATGGAACAAGTTGGGTACAAAGTTGTTGTTCTCTACAACATGTCACCCACAAACTGATGGCCAAACCGAGGTGGTGAACCGCACATTGTCTACCATGTTGCGAGCTGTTTTGAAGAATAATTTGAAGCTGTGGGAAGAGTGTTTGCCGCATGTTGAGTTCGCATATAATCGAGCGGAACACTCCACCACCAAGGTAAGTCCTTTTCAGGTAGTGTATGGATTCAATCCCCGTGCCCCTATTGATATTTTGCCTTTGCCTACTAGTGAGAGAGTTCATAATGATGCTAAGGAGCATGCTGATTTTATTGTCAAAATGCATGAGACTACTAAGGCAAACATTGAAAAGATGAATGAAAAATATAGGATTACTGGTAGTAAAGGTAGAAAGGAAGTTAAACTTGAACCGGGTGATTTTGTTTGGTTGCACTTGAGAAAGGATAGATTTCCTGAGTTAAGAAAGTCTAAATTGATGCCTAGAGCTGCTGGTCCTTTTAAGATAGTTGGGAAGATAAATGATAATGCATATAAACTTGAGTTGCCTCCCGAGTTTGGGGTTAGTCCCACCTTTAACATTTCAGATTTGAAGCCATACTTGGGAGAGGAAGATGAGGCCGAGTTGAGGACAACTCCGCTTCAAGAGGGGGAGGATGATGAGGACATCACTTCGTCAGATACACACAACACTCCTCCACTTGACATTCAAGGACCAATCACTAGAGCTCGCGCCCGACAATTGAATTTACAGGTGAGCTCGTTCCTAAGTACTTCTTTTTGTTCATTTGAGAATCGATTGCTACCTAATGATTTAATTATGATTACGAACCATGGAGAGGACCTAGAAGTACTTGGAGAAGGGCTACGAGGCGCACAAGTCCGGCAAGGGTGGTCGAATCATGATGGAGGTCCAACTCAAGCCGACTTCGAATCCAATTCGGAGTCCAGGACCAGGCCGCACTAAAACGGACGCCCAGATCGCATCCGGACTCCGTTTTGGACGTTCCACATATGTATGGAAAGCTGAGAAGACTACCTTTCCAATGGCTCTGGTCCCATGTCAAAATTCCTTCTGAATCAACGGGAATCGTCGAAATAAGTGGGCGTTCAGAATCTGTCAGGGTGCTGCGCCACCGTCTTTGGGCCGTTCGGCTTTGTATCGTGTTGGAGCCCATTAGGGGCGCGTCCAGGGGTTTTGCACGCCCCTAACTCCTTTATATCCAGCCGCCACCCCCACCATTAGGGTTGGGTTTTTCTTAGATTAATTCTGTCTTTGAACAGTATCGCCGTTCATCGGTTTGTGAGACCCCAACTTTCGAGTGCTAAATCAATACATCTGCAATTCAGTTGTGTTCTTTCTTGTTCTTGCTTGTGTTCTTCGATTCGCAGGCAAGAATTAGCCTTCTTGGCGAGGTCAACCGGCTGCGCACGGTTGATAACCTGAGGAGACGTGGTGCTGCGATTGCGGGGTTCGGAACGTGTCGTTCGGAAGCCGGATCGATTTGTGTCGCGCCTCCACCAAATCGAACATATCCAGAACCTGTTGGAAGATCGGGACCCCGTCCCCATCATTCAGATTCCTCGATTTCGCCCTCCGTGGCATATCCCTCATGTGTGAGTAACACCTTTCTTGTATTTGGGCAATCCCTCATCATGTGACCCCTGCCCTTACACTTGAAGCACTCAATTTAACTTGTTCTAACGGTGGAGAACGTGCTAGAATCAGATTTGGTTGCCTATTTACCGCTGTTGCTTGCCTCCTTTGAAAGAGCCCCATTTGAACGGCTTGATGTCACCACCTTGGAATGTGAACCAACATCATCGCCTTACTGTGATGGACGCCTCCGTGAGTTTGTTTGAGTGTTGGCATGCCCACCCTTGGCTTGTTTGCACTTCAATTGTTGTTCAACACATTCAGCTTGATGCACCAAGTTTTGGATGTTGTAGTAATGGATCATCTCCACCCTATCTTGCACATCCTAATTCAACCCATTAAAGAAACGTGCCATAGTAGCCTCATCATGCTCCTCTGTTCCTGTACGGATCATCAATATCTCCATCTCTTTATAACATTCATCAACACTAGAATTACCTTGGCGTAGTTGTTATAGCCGGTTATACAAGATCCTAGTGTAGTGTGCTGGGACAAAACGGCGCCTCAAAATATTCTTCAATTGTACTCAAGTATCCGGATGAGCTCCTACGCGACACAATTGATTCCACCAAACAAGAGCATATCCGGTGAACTCAATTGTCGCCAAACGAATCTTCTTATCCTTAGTATAGTGATGACTGTCAAAAATTTGTTCAACACGCATCTCCCACTCCAAGTACTCCGGTTCAGCTTTACCATTAAATGATGGGATATAAATTTTTATCCGCCCAATTCCATCATCCACAGCAACACGCTGAGCAAACCCAACACCATCACGCATACCTCCACCACAGGCAGCTCCTCTGCCACGCATGTCCCTACCACGGTCAGCACCACGGTAGTCCTGAGCACAGCGCGGTTGTGGAGCAAAGCCCGCTGCACCATCAAAAACCTCCTCGTGTTCATCATCTTCGTATGGTGCACGCCGTTCGGGATATTGAGGTCCCTGTTCAGCATGCTGAAATTGTGGTGGCTGGTTGCATATCGCCTCCGTCAAAGCATCAATTTACGCCTCCAAATCATCAACCTTGCCTTCAAGCTTCCAGTGACAACTCAAGAAGAAGTCACGTATCGCTCGAAGTCCAATTCGTACCTCGGGCAGCAAAGACGTCGCATATTGGGGCGCCTCCCCAATTGGCTCGGCACGATTATGTGTTGGACCGAAATGGCGACAGAAGAGGGGGTGAATGTCGATTCTCAAAACCTCAATCCCAAAATTGCCCACTAATGAAACCCCTCTCCAATAGCTATGAAAGACTATGAAGAAGAGTTCATAAGCTCAGGGGACCTCAACTAACAGAAGGAGCAGTAGCACCAAGAAAAACCAGCAGGAAGAAAACAGTGGACAACAATGCATAATAGGGAAAACTGTAGCAGGCCGGTCAGACCGGTGTACATGGGCCGGTCAGACCGCCCGTACACCGCTGGTCTGACCGCCGTGTGCAGTCCAGTCTGACCGGCTAGGTCCGGTCTGACCGCTCATTCTTCGCCGGTCTAACCGCCTCTCCCTAACCGGTCTGACCGCCTACAAGGGTCCGGTCAGACCGCTCCTCGTTTTTCAGAACAGACTGCAGGCTGAAATTTCAGAGCAACCTTGAGACTCCACTCAGCAAGAAAATTAGAAGCTTCTCTCGGGAATTCTCAGTCCAGAACAGGGAGACAACATCCAAAATAACCAGAGGAGCTTGAGGAAACAAGAAAGACCATTTCAAAAGCAAGAATTTGAGATTTGACCTAAAAACTGAAAATATGCAGAGAGCAGAACTAAAACTCAAAATTCCATCTAACCTTTGATTCTTTGAACAAGACATTTTGAGGAAAGCTAAATAATAGCCTCGGGACTTAACATGTCAAGTTTCAAGCCACCTCAAGAAGGGAAATAAGAATCTCATCAAAACCCTAGAAATGAAAAAGAAGAGCAGAGGAGTCCAAGAGGCAAAAACTGAAATCAAACGTGGTTTGCTCTTAGGATTGACTAGCCAAATGGCTTTGGGGCATCTCCTACATCACAGCAACCCATTTTGCTACTCCTCAACAAGAAAGAACTCAAAAACATGAAAACTCAGAAATCAAACAAAGAGGAGAACGAAGGGAAAATAGGTAAGAACAGGAAATAAACTTCAGAGATTTCATTCCCAAGATATCAAGGATTACAGAGGAGTCCCGATACCCCGATTGGATACAAGAGGAATGATTACATGGGCATCAACTCATCCTCTCCTCTCCTCAAGCCTCAAGAACACACACACACTACATGCTTGAGAAGAAGACACAGAGAGCTATGGGAGACAACAACCACAGAGCAAAGCCTCCTCTCCTGCTCTCAACAACTCCCTACCAACTAAAACCTCAAAGCAAAACAACCTCTCCAAAGGCCATTTTGACTAAAGCAAACCCTAACAACTCATTCAATCCCTTGGAATACATGTAGCCATAAGGAGACATCCCCTCCTTATATAGGCTCCGGTTAATGGGTCTCCAACCCATTATGCCCGCTAAACCGAACGGAACCGCTTTCACCTGTCCATCTTTGCGCTTTTACAAAAAGCCCGTCCTGCACCTTCCGGGAAGCTTTTCGCGTTCCTTGTCGTCCAAGCCTCGCAACCACCTCGAGTCTCCACCGCCTTCGACACCTCCGACTGTTCTGACCTCAACACCGTCTGTGCCTTGTCCGGTCACCTCGAGTCTCGCCACGACTCCGCCTCGACATCCTGCAGCCACCACAGACAAGAAACACATCGCATAGCACCGCTCGATACATGAAAGCATAATAGCATCAACGAAATATACTTACGCATGAAGAAGCTCAAACCTATCGAATCAAGAAAATAAGCATCCTAATCGCTTGGACCAAGTTTGACCAAGTCCAACCAAGCCAATTGCACCACGCAATGATATGGTTCGAACCACACAAACCAAACTCGACTTTCCTAATCCGAAGTCAATTACTCATCACATACTCGGGGTCACCTCCACATGGTCCATCAATCTCCTCCTTGATGAGTATATTGACAAACCCAGAAAAAGCACAAGGTTGAGTTTGTTTGAAAGTCAAGCATGGTTCAAAGAAAGAAAATGAAGCTAATGACCATGTCGACAAGGAGCAAAAGAAAGAGCAAGTTTTCCTCAAGAGCTCCAAGAAAACCACGAATATGGCTCACGAATAAGGCTTTTTCTCCACTATTCTCCCCCTTTTGGCGATAAACACATCAAGGATGCAAAAGAGAGAATGAAATGGCTGAAGGTTGTTTACTTTAAGCATTGAGAGCCATGAAGATTATCCAAAATGACCATATGAGAATTACCAGGCCATAACACATCAGTATGCTATCAAAATCATGACAAAGTATGTATAATCAAGCTAAGCCAAAAAAAGTCACAATATGAAAACAGTCAAATTTCTTAGCATGTCAAGCCAACCATGATTCTAGTCTAGCCAAAGGTATCCAAAGATGATGCAGGCCATGTCAATAATCTAAGTGGAACCAAGAAGCTAGTATTGAGTCAATTTAGAGTGCTACAAGTTCAAGAATGAGACATTTGTTTAAGTACTTGTAAGTCTTGTAATTTTAGCAAATTGAGCACAATTGACATATTTTTCTTTTGAAATCTCATGATTGTTTCCAACCAGATTTTTGTATAGTTACGTGCTAGATCTCAAGTCTTATGCGACCATTCCAAGCAAGAAGCTTAAGGAGATGATCTTGATCATCCAAAACCCCCCTGAGTTCATGCCTAGTGCAATGGCAAGCCGTCTCATGAGAAAGAATTGGTGAGATCAGTTTTTTCGCACAAAAGAGATCTTTTTGCTATCTTAAATGGTTGTACTAACGCATGCTTCATCAAGAAACTAGAATAGCTCAATCTAAAGCTCAACAAAGATTCAAGACTCAACTCAGCCTATTTGACATGGCATGAATCATAAGAGGATAACTAAAGAAGCATTTTAATCAATCTATCATGGCAAAAACATGACTACACATATAAAGTCATGATCAATCTAGCAATGAAGCACAAATCATGGCAGGATGTAAAGCAATGTAAACAAGTCATGAAATGATAATAATCAAGGCTCCATGTAGGTATATTACAATGCTAAATGCTGAAATGCAAGAAAATCCAGCTCCCCCTCAACATGTAATGCACTTTTAGTTCAAGTTGAGTCATGACAACGGAAATATCTAGAAGCTCCCAAATGAACTCCCCCTGAACCAAAGCAATAAACAAGAGAAGCTGGCAAAGAAAATACGAAAGGGCAGTCCTTAAAGCATAGACAAGATGTAGAGGATACTATGACTTAGACCGACTCTCATCTACCCCATATGACTCTAGGACTATCAGCTGATCATCTAGCACACTAAAGAGCAAACACGTACCCCGTCTACCTGAAAGTGGCCCAACCCTCGCTAGAACCTACAAGAAGTGAGTGAGCTCAACCTAGTGAGAAGAGAATCAACTAATAAGCAACATCCTAGAATCACAAGATGAGAGAAAAGAGTCTAAACAACTAGACGATAGAAGCACTCAAACCTGTGCTAGAAGGACTAAAACCCAATGCACCCATATGCAATGAACAGAAAGGAGTAAGAGCATAATAAACATGATAAAGCATGAAGCACATAAACTCCCCCTCACAACAGTCCATAAGGACAAACCACCCCAAGCTCTCCCCGCAGAGCAGAAAACCTAGAGCTATCCAAAGGCTTGGTGAAGATATCAGCCAACTGGTAGTCACTCTCCACAAACTGGAGCACGATGTCACCCTTCTCTACATGGTCTCTAAGAAAGTGATAGCGAATATCGATGTGCTTGGTCCGAGAATGCTGCACTGGGTTTTTAGCAATGTTAATCGCAGAAGTGTTATCACAAAAGAGTGGAACACTATCGATAACTAACCCAAAGTCCCGCAGGGTCGAGACCATCCAAAGCACCTGGCTGCAGCAACTGGCGGCAGCAACGTACTCGGCCTGTGCAGTGGACTGTGCAACACCGGACTGCTTCCTAGAAGACCACGAAACAAGAGAAGTGCCAATGAATTGGCAGGTGCCAGAAGTGCTCTTCCTATCTATCCTACAGCCAGCAAAGTCTGCATCCGAGTAGGCTCTCAAGGAAAGACAGGACGAGGAAGAGTACCAGATACCATAGTCAATGGTAGCTCGAAGGTACCGAAGAATGCGTTTCACCGCCTGGCAGTGAGATACGCGAGGAGAAGCCTGAAACTGAGCACAAAGACACACAGCAAAGTGTATGTCCGGTCTCGAGGCAGTGAGGTACAAGAGGGAGCCAATCATGCTGCGATACTCCTTCTGATCAACTGGCTCGCCATCCTCATCTGGGTCAAGAGAAGCTGTGGATGCCATGGGAGTTGACACGGGCTTTCCATCACTCATGTCAAAGCGTCTCAGGAGGTTACGAGTGTACTTGCCTTGATGCAAGAAGGTACCCTCCCGAGTCTGCTTGATCTGGAAGCCAAGGAAGAAGGTCAACTCACCTATCATACTCATCTCAAACTCGGTGCTCATGACATCCGAGAACTGTGAAACAAGAGTATGAGAAGAGCCGCCAAAGATGATGTCATCCACATAAATCTGGACGAGTAGGAGGTCAGTGTCATGCCGGCGAATGAGCAAGGTCTTATCTACCTTACCCATCTCGAAACCATGACTCAACAAATAGAACTTAAGCCTCTCATACCAAGCTCTAGGGGTCTGCTTAAGTCCATACAAAGCTTTGGAAAGCTTGTAGACATGGTTTGGGTACTTGGGATTCTCGAAACCTAGAGGTTGTCTCACATAGACCTCTTCCTCAATAAAGCCATTGAGGAAGGCACTCTTGACATCCATCTGGTAAAGCTTGAAACTCTTAGAAGCTGCAAAAGCAAGCAGGATTCTAATGGCTTCAAGTCTAGCTACAGGGGCAAAGGTCTCCTCAAAATCTAGACCCTCAACTTGGGAGAAGCCCTGAGCTACCAGTCTAGCCTTGTTTCAAATAACCACCCCATCCTCACTCTGCTTGTTCTTGAACACCCACTTAGTCCCAATGATATTGTGACCTCGAGGGGGCTCGACAAGTGACCAGACCTTGTTTCTCTCGAAATTCTCTAACTCCTCATGCATGGCATTGACCCAAGACTCGTCTGAAAGGGCAAGACTAACATCATTGGGCTCAAACGTGGCAACAAAGGCAGAATGGAGACAGAAATGTGACATGCCAGACTTTGAACGTGTGATACGCTCAAAAAGGTCTCCAATAATCTGCTCTGAAGGATGGTCTTTCTGGATATGTCTGGGAGGTCCTGGATGAGATGAAGAAGTGGCCTCTACATCGTGAGCTGACGAGGTAGGAACAGAGCCACTAGCTCCAGAGGAAGCAGAAGGCATGGGCTGATCTCCTCGAGGTGCAGTGGAAGAAGGAGGCACCTCAAGGTGAGGAGGAACTGGATCAGGTAGACAACCCTCATCTCCATCCTCCTCATCATCCACAAAGATGGGCTCGGACTACTCTAAGAACCTGAGATATCTGGCCTAGTCCCCGGACTAGCCTCATCGAAGGTCACCTCACACGTCTCTACCACTTTACTAGACTCGCAGTTCCAAACCCGATAAGCCCGCGAAGAAGTCGAGTAACCTAGAAATATACCATCACAAGAACGTGACTCGAATTTGTCTAGGTTCCCGGACTTCAAAATAAAACACTTGCAACCAAACACACGAAAATGCGAGACACTGGGCGTTCACCCATATCTCAACTCATAAGAAGTGCGATGCAAGTGTGTCCAAAGAAAAACTCTATTCGAAACGTGGCACGCGGTCGCAATAGCCTCAGCCCAAAACTTCCTCGGTGTAGAATATTCATCAAGCATTGTCCTGGCCATCTCGACCAAGGTACAAATCTTCCTCTCCACGACGCCATTCTGCTGTGGGACGTGCGGAGAAGAGAACTGGTGCTCTACACCTGTCTCATCACAGAACCTCTCAAAGTAGGAATTCTTGAACTCCGTGCCATTGTCACTACGGATCGCTCGTAAGGCACCCGGAAGCTCAACAGAAAGCCTACTGAAAAGACCTCAGAAATGTGAAAACGTCTCATCCTTCGAGGCTAAGAAAAACACCCAAGAGAACCTCGAGAAGTCATCGACCACAACAAGAACATACCACTTCCCTCCTGCTGACTGCACTCGGGCTGGTCCAATTGTGCCCGTATGGAGCAGTTGTCCTGGTGCATCGATCATAGTCACTGTGACCGGAGGGTGAGAAGTGGCAACCATCTTGCCGTGCCGGCATGGAGCGCAAACCAGATCTTTGACCATCTTGAGTTTCGGCAGACCACGAATGAGATCGTGGCCACTAACTCGGGTCAAATGGTCAAATCCAATATGACCAAGTCTCATATGCCAGAAAGTAAGGTCACAGGACTCAGAAGCAACTAAACACCGGAGAGGATCACCAGAAGACTCAGAAAAATCCGCACGAAAGATCCTCCCATAACGAGAAATCCCGCAAACCAGACTACCCGAAGAATCAAGAATTTTGCAAGTGTTTTTTTTAAAGCTCACCTCAAAACCGTCATCGGTAAGCTGAGAAACAGAAAGCAAATTATACTATAGCTTATTACCCAAGGCAACATCCTTCAAAATAAAAGACTCATTAACACGTACTGTACCTTTGGCGATGACGCGCCCAGACGAAGCGTCTCCGAAGGTGATCGTCTCATCACCTGGAGCGCGGGCTAGGGAAGAGAACCAACATAAGTCTCCGGTCATATGACGGGAACAACCGGAGTCTACGAGCCAAACCTTTCCCTTCCCAGCCCGGCGAACCTGAGTCAATCAGAGAGTAAAGGTTCAGTACTGGGATAAATCAAGAGTGATTTGGCACCCAATACTGAGTAACACGTCGAGCAGCAGAAGTAGTCAAACACGACTGACCTCTAACTACCCTACGCTCTCTATCGCTCAAAGAAGCGGAAGGTCTGTGAGCAGATCTAAAGCTGTTGCTGGGTCCGACTGCTACGGGAGAGTGAGTCGGAACACCGGCAACACGCTGATCTCGCCGCGGGTAGCCATATCGACGGGGGAAACGAGAACTACCCTCAGAACGGCGAAAGTCACGACCAAAGGGAGCATGAGGACGAAAACCAGAAAACTCAGAAAAACCAAGTCCTCGATGCTACCCAAACCCATCAGAAACACCTGAAGCAAACCTAGACTTCGTGTTGGTCTTAGGTGCACTCAAAGTCTGGGGCTGACCCTGAATACGCCTAAGATCACGAACATGGTCTCTCCGCGGGATCTTGGCGCGCCTGAAGCATCGCTCGATCGAGTGTCCATCCTTCTGACAGAAGGTGCAGTGGTACTTCACCTTCTGAGAGGTAGAAGTAACACGGTGAGGCTTCGCCTTCTGAGAGGCCGAAGCAGCAGGTGGACTCACCTTGCTGTCAGAAATCCCTTGGACAAAGCCCGCTGACTTGCATTAGACTCTCTCAGTGCTGGGCTTAACCTCGATCACACCTGGTGCTATGGGTCTGAGCACGGCAGGTGGATGCTTCCTCATGTCCTCATAGAAATCGTATCCTAGACCTTGATTAAATTTGCAAATCTTGGACTGGTCTAGAATAAGATTCAGCTTCTTCTTGCCTCCTACAAATCTCTCGAGAGTGTTCATAAGATACTGACACTCCCAAAAGAGAGAGGTGCAAGAAGAACAGGGGGAAGAAGGAACAGCAGAAGGTAAGGGAGTAGAAGAAGAACCAATAGCAGAGGAACGAATGGCTTGTGCACGCACAGCCGACTCAAAAGGAACAGTCCTACTGCTAGACAATTGGTTCACGTCGCTAGGCGTCTCTACCTTATCCTTGGGCTTCTCCTCCACAGCAGCACACACATTACAAGCAGAGGGTGGCTTCTCTAGAAGGTCCTTAGTTAGCTTCACACATTTTTCATCCAAAGCAATCAAATCAAATTTTAGTTTGTTACAATTAATGCATGGTGAGCTAACAGGGTCCTTAGAAGCAAATTGAGCCAATCTGTTATTGTCATCAACTAACTCTTGAAACTGCTTAGAAACAGATTCAAGCTCAGTAGTAAGCTTGAGACAATTCACACATGAAACAATAGGCTCAAGTAGAAAAGCTTGTAATTCAGCAATTTTATAATCTGCCCATTTTAGATTCATTTTCAAATTATTACAACTTTCAAAAGTCTCGGGCGGATCGAGCAACATGGTGTAAAGACCTCTAAACGCATTGTCCTTATCCTCACATGAGGTGCAAAAAATAGCATCAACAGTAGTAGATGGAGGAGGCACTACCGTACTCATCTCTAGCTCAACAAGAAGACTAATATTCTCCACCTTAATCATGTCTAGCTTAGAGGACACACTATCATGCAAGGTCCTTAGTTTCTCCATGTCACCAAGCAGAGCAGTACATACATCACAATCGTCACGGGAGGGAGCAGATCTAAGTGAAGTAAGCTCCCGTGACAAGCTATCTACTTCCTTCTCCAACTCGCTAACCCTAGCTCTAGATCTAGCATGAAATTTCCCTAGCTTAAGAAAAGCATCATTAAGCTGGTCGTAGGAAGGGTATACCTCATCGGAGTCGGAATACAGCTCGCTGTCGCTCACTTCGCCCTCAAGGGCCATGAAGCACATGCCGGAGAAGTCGTCACCGTCCTTGGGGTCTTGCTCGTCCTTCCCATCATCGTCGCTCCACCCCTCCACATCGCTGAGATCGAGGTCGTCGAAGGCGGTGAGGACGCGATGGAAGAGCCTTTTGGCTTTGCCAAGGTCGCGGAACTTCTTCTTGCCTTGGGCGTGAGCTGAGGGCTTCTTGTTGCGGTTCTTGTCGGTGTAGTCATTCTTGCTCACACTGCCGTAATCGCCCTTGCCTTTCCCCAGCTTGGGGCAGTTCGCTCGATGTGGTTGGGGCCACCACACTCGAAGCAGATCACGGGTCCACCTCTCTTTCCGTCCCTCCTCTTGTAAGCATGGGAAAATTTCTGGGCTAGGAGGGCTAACTGGTCATCTGCGAGCTGCTCTAACTGATCATCAGTTACGTCACAGAGAGCAGCATGAGAGAAACCGCAAAGCGACTCGAAAGAAGATCTAGGAGTAGAAGTGGGATCGGTGACTAGGGCCATCGACTGCGACTTCGACTTACGAGAGACAATGTCAATCTCGTGAGTCTTGAGGCGTGAGTACAACGCGTCAAGAGTCAAAGTCGAGATGTCGGTGGTGTCCTTGATGGTAGTCACCTTCATCTCCCAAACCCGCAAATCAAGAGCAGACAGCATTTGACGAGCATTGTCCGAGTCGGGGTATGTGAGACCGACCGCTCGGAGATTGCTCAGAATCTTGTGAAAACGAGCGAAGCACTCATCCAAGGACTCGCCAGCGAGCATTTCAAACTTGTTGTAATCTCGCTTTAACTGGTCCTGTCAAACCATCTTAATCTGGGTGGTGCCCTCATGGTATGCATCGAGGGTCACCCAGATGTCGAAGGCCGACGTCACATGAGAGATGCGATCGAACTCGCTTCTGCTCAACCCCTGAATTATGATATTCCTTGCCTTCGCATTCGCCTCAACATCATGCATGTTTCCAGCGTTGATGTTCTCATCGGCAGGAACAACATATCGTACTTTGACCTTACGCCAGATGGCGTAGACCTGAGCCTGGATGTAGGTCTCCATCCGACTCTTCCAGAAGGGATAGTCAATCCCATCGAAGATCGGGGGCTTGGTCGAGTACTTGTCTGTCGCCATGGCTCTAGAGACCGGTTAAGATCTATGGAAAAGAGCTAACCGGCTCTGATTCCAATTGTTGGACCGAAATGGCGACAGAGGGGGGTGAATGTCGATTCTCAAAACCTCAACCCCAAAATTGCCCACTAATGAACCCCTCTCCAATAGCTATGAAAGACTATGAAGAAGAGTTCATAAGCTCAGGGGACCTCAACTAACAGAAGGAGCAGTAGCACCAAGAAAAAGCAGCAGGAAGAAAACAGTGGACAACAATGCATAATAGGGCAAACTGTAGCAGGCCGGTCAGACCGGTGTACATGGGCCGATCAGACCGCCCGTACACCGCTGGTCTGACCGCCGTGTGCAGTCTGATCTGACCGCTCATTCTTCGCCGGTCTGACCGCCTCTCCCTAACCGGTCTGACCGCCTACAAGGGTCCGGTCAGACCGCTCCTCGTTTTTCAGAACAGACTGCAGGCTGAAATTTCAGAGCAACCTTGAGACTCCACTCAGCAAGAAAATTAGAAGCTTCTCTCGGGAATTCTCAGTCCAGAACATGGAGACAACATCCAAATAACTAGAGGAGCTTGAGGAAACAAGAAAGGCCATTTCAAAAGCAATAATTTGAGATTTGACCTAAAAACTGAAAATATGCAGAGAGCAGAACTAAAACTCAAAATTCCATCTAACCTTTGATTCTTTGAACAAGAAATTTTGAGGAAAGCTAAATAATAGCCTCGGGACTTAACATGTCAAGTTTCAAGCCACCTCAAGAAGGGAAACAAGAATCCATCAAAACCCTAGAAATGAAAAAGAAGAGCAGGGGAGTCCAAGAGGCAAAAAATGAAATCAAACGTGGTTTGCTCTTAGGATTGACTAGCCAAATAGCTTTGGGGCATCTCCTAGATCACAACAACCCATTTTGCTACTCCTCAACAAGAAAGAACTCAAAAATACGAAAACTCAGAAATCAAACAAAGAGAAGAACGAAGGGAAAACATGTAAGAACAGGAAACAAACTTCAGAGATTTCATTCTCAAGATACCAAGGATTACAGAGGAGTCCCGATACCCCGATTGGATACAAGAGGAATGATTACATGGGCATCAACTCATCCTCTCCTCTCCTCAAGCCTCAAGAACACACACACTACATGCTTGAGAAGAAGACACAGCGCTACGGGAGACAACAACCACAGAGCAAAGCCTCCTCTCCTGCTCTCAACAACTCCCTACCAACTAAAGCCTCAAAGCAAAACAACCTCTCCAAAGGCCATTTTGACTATAAAGCAAACCCTAACAACCCATTCAATCCCTTGGAATACATGCAGCCATAAGGAGACATCCCCTCCTTATATAGGCTCCGGTTAATGGGTCTCCAACCCATTATGCCCGCAAAACCCGAACGAAACCGCTTCCACCTGTCCAGCTTTGCGCATTTACCGAAACGCCCCTCCTGCACCTTCCGGGAAGCTTCCGTGTTCCTTGTCGTCCAAGCCTCGCAACCACCTCGAGTCTCCGCCATCTTCGACACCTCCGACCGTTCTGACCTCAACACCACCTGTGCCTAGTCCGGTCACCTCGTGTCTCGCCACGACTCCACCTCGACGTCCTGCAGCCATCACAGACAAGAAACACATCACATAGCATCGCTCGATACATGAAAGCGTAATAGCATCAACGAAATATACTTACGCATGAAGAAGCCCAAACCTGTCGAATCAAGAAAATAAGCATCCTAATCGCTTGGACCAAGTTTGACCAAGTCCAACCAAGCCAATTGCACCACGCAACGACATGGTCCGAACCACACAAACCAAACTCGACTTTCCTAATCCGAAGTCAATTACTCATCACATACTCGGGGTCACCTCCACATGGTCCATCAATATGTCACGCCCCGCCATCTTCAGTCTTCATAGAACCTGCCATTAAGAAAAATTTAGCAACCTCGTACCGTGATCAACCACACCGTGATACCACAATGATGCGGACCAACCAAGAATTAGTTGATGCGTAGGGATGGCCCGATCTTACCCGATACGTTCAGCGAAGTTCCTTCTCCTTGGATAGAGACTTCTCCTTGTCTTGATGCAACAAACAATATTGATAAGGGTAATTTGCACTAGTATGCAAGGCGCACACTAGAAGCAATCCGCCGAACTCTCCAAACCGTGAATTCAGCAAGAAGACACGAATTAGAAAAGATGAACCTTGTAGATTCAATGGGCAATCTCAAGAATCTCCTATTCTTGCTTTGCACCAAGTCAGCAAACTCCAAATGAGGAAACCTTGCAATCACGCAATCTAGCTGCCACCAACCATCACGGCGATTTTCTCCTTTATTTCACAAGTATAAAAACTTATCATATCATAGCCTAAGTTACATTGGGGCTAATACCCTAGCCTTATATTGGTGCACAATGCACGGCCTTGACTAAAACTCACGCACAACCTGGCCTAAGGCCGAAACAAACTCCAATACAATCTAAAAAGGAAATATCTGAAATACTACCACCATATTCTCTCTCAATGTGTGACGTGAACACGAGGATTCCATGGCTGACACCTTATCCATTATATGGGGCTTCGAAATATCTTTCCAACGAGCCCAAGAACACCCAAATCGGACTTTGTTTGTGAATGTTATGGGTATTTTAGTGTTGGACTTCCTATCTGACCCGAATCGAATCCGAACTGAATTCAAATTTTTATATGTTTTCTTTTCTTGTTCAAGCGGCTTCCAAATCCGTTTGGAACCTAGAAAGGAATCATTCTCAACCTTTGGAAAACCATGGTGTGGTCGGATTTTATCCTTACTTGCATTGCAATACTTGGACTCTTTATGTTTGGTAGGTCTCGCGTGTCTCTCCGGACAGCTCGTACAGCATCCAATAAAGTTGCCATAACTTTGTGTGGGAAGCTCCAAATCAAGCGTTGTTTGATTCGTTGGAAAGTAGACTTCATTACCTTTTCAAATATGTATTGTGTGCATTAGAAACCTCAGAATTGATGTTGAAAACTTCTTGAACATTGTGGACAGAACTGCAATCACGAGAACTTAATTGATCTTGTGTCTTCCTCTTTAGCCAAACTATCTTTCTTCTCCATCCACACCTCTAATTCCATACATTATTGTCTTGTTTGCACTGCGTAAAGGAGGAATCATATAAGCATCCGCACGGACTAGAATATTCTTCTCTCTCCCATAATCGATTGCTTATTTCTCCTTGCGCAATTTAGCACTACTAAGCCTTGTAACTTCAGATTGCATAGATGAAGCACAAATCAATATAGCATTCATACTCTTGGCCACATCACATGTGCCAAATCGAGGGGAGAGGGAGCGGCGATGGTAAGGTAGGGAGAAAACCAATCTACAAACAAAACATTATCGCGAAAACTGAATTGACTAGCCAAATCAAACACAACATGGTGGGTAGCCTTAGTAAGAGTATTATCATGCTGATAATGTATTGTATTTGGGGTCACGCTGCTAACCACTAAGCACTCAACTCACATGAATATAAAAGGAAAACAGGAAACAAAAGATATAGCCCCAAGCTTTTTCTCAACTTTATCACACTTTTCCCATGGACGTGGTGTGTACAATATGTAGCCCTACACCCCATATTTACAAGTAGAAGTAGGAGAATTTTTTACTATTTGTTATTTCAAATTATAGTAATATACCCGTGATTTTTTTATTTTACAGAAATGGCCATATGTCGCCACCCTGTTGGGCGACATGGGCAAGTCCTCCAACCATTAGGCAACGCGTGGTCAAATTGCCCGACGGCTAAGTGAACTAAAATAATAACATTTTTATTTTATTAAGCCAATGGAAATAGTTATGGAGGAGTAAATGGTAATTTTTGCAGGTAATACATTTAGCAAATTTTGTTTATAGGTTGTTATTTTTTGAAATAAAAGGGTAGACAATGTTGGTTGGTTCATTTATGATTTTCGTAGATTCTGAATGGTACGAAATCTGTTAGACTCACAATAACATTTTGTGATCATCATATGTTGTTGTAGTGCAATAAATTTCTGAAAAATTTTATGAGGACTATTGTGCTAACAATGATTCGTAAGTAGGAAGGTAAGTGATATTGCGATGCAACAGGGAATTCATACACGGAGAACTTCAAAAAATTGGCGTAAGAATAACAACATGACGGTTGATTCGACAAGGGAGTTACATGGCATGCAGGCTAACGAAGCAAGGATGATACATGCATGCCTTTAGGGAATTAGAAATACATGGGACATATAGATAAAGAGGGTCGAAGTACTACGTGGAACGTGACCATTTGCCCTTCCTCTCGAGGTCGGTATTGTAGGTCTCGCCGGTGGCCCTAGCCTTGGCCACCCGTTCGTGATCCTCCCTACGAGCCTCCTGGTCCCTATGCCTATACGCCTCTAGGTGAACTTACGTCTCCCGCCAGATATGCTCACTTTGTTCTTCGCTACATCCTCCATCCTCTCGGGTGCCACCTAGGCGTCCCTCTCCTCGCAATCCAGAGTCCACTGGTTGTGCGGGTTGATCTCCCAGTCGATTCATTTGAGGTAGGCACATAGCGGATCTGGAGACTATGGGAAGAGAAGAGAGCTTGTTAGTGTGTGCCATACAAGAGAACTAGTAGGAGAATGTACTATAACCCGTTCTTACCGATTTTCGGTAGCGGGCCATATCCCAACGTCGGTCGGGATAGTCCTAAGCATAGTTACCATAACTCTAGTAATGCATGGCCAAGCTCAACCACTTCTTGGACATGAAAAACTTGCATGCGTCCCTGCACCAACAAAGGGGGGTAACTGATGTGACGATGGCCCGATCTTCCGAGAGGTACTGATAAGTCAATTGTGGAGATCTCGACGTTGATGATCCAAAGGCTCCGACCAAAATAGATCGAACCCCTCGCAATCACTAAACCACTGCTCCGTTGGTTATCAACCGTGCCGAACACGATTGACCTCGCCAAGAAGGCTATCTCCTGCAAGCGAATCGAGAACACAAGCAAGAAAGTACAAGATGCAATCTGAAATTGCGAATAAATATTAAGTTCACAAGTTGGGGTCTCACAAACCGATGAACGGCGAAACTGTTCAAAGACAGATTAATCTAAGCAAAACCCAAGGAAAACTAAAGGGGTGTGGCCTCCTTAAATAGGGGAGGGGAAGCCACACTTATCTAATGAAAAGGGATGTGATACTATTCCTAGTTACTGTTCACATGCGTGGTACTGTTCACGTGAACAGTACCGGCCCAAATAGCCCAAGTTACAAGGCCCTCGGCCCACTTTGAGTCGGACTGGAAAAGTGACGTGGCTTGTTTTGCAGTTTCTGATCTGCTCGAGTGGAGTTTGGAGGTGAGACCAGATCCATCTGAAAGTAGACTCTAGGATCTTTCCAACGAGTACTCACGGGCCCCGAGAAGCCTTCTGGATCAAAAGTTATGGCCGTTTGAAGTTGGCTTGTCAAGCTGAACCCGAATTGATCTGGAGGCCGAATTGGATTCCAAAACCTGTCCAACTTGAACCCTTGCTTCAATTGGTTCCAAAGTGATGTGGTGCTACAAATATATATATTTTCATCATTAGGTAGCATCATATTCTCATTTAAAATATGTTGAAGTTGAAGAAACGAATTCACCTTTAGTTCATTCTTGATATTGGCCGCTATGGTCGTACGTGTTGGTGGCGTGGTCACATCAGTATCTCACCTATGAGCGGGTCTTGCAGCAAATGCTCTATGGGAATGTTCAGGTATGGGTTGGGGTTGGAGGTAGGGGCTTCACCTCGGGGAGGTGACCTCCTGGAGTGCTCTGCTTATTCGTCCTAGGCTACAGCAGCTCTTGCGAGTCGGATGATCTCCTCCCATTGCTTCTCCATATTAGCGATGTAGTGTTGCAATCGTGGTATAGGAAAACACGGTGCATAAGGAGTAGTACTTATAGGCTAAGTCGACACAACGTACATTTCACAAGTCTAATTCAGTTTGGGCAAATTTGCATCCATGAGGCAGTGGCACACCGGACGATTTGTGGACCAACGTAGCATCACATCATTGCGCAAAGCTGCCCCATTTGGTCTTATCACAATGCAAGGCTATCTCATTTTGTCGGGTTTGGATGATGTGCAAAAGCTGTCTCGTTTGGTCCTATCACTATGCAAGGCTGGCAAATAAAGTTGAAGCTTGCAAATGAAATTACAACCTGATGGCATTTTTACTCTTAATACCACTACACACACAACAAAAAGTGGTGCTATACTTCATGGATTGACACTACAAATGAAGTTAAAGTTTGCAAATAAAGTTACAACATGATAATAGTTTTACTCTTAATACCACTAGATACACAAACAAGAAGTGGTGCTGCTACTCGTCGGCTGGCGCCTTGCATCTTCTCGCAGTGTGGCCTTCCTGGCTACAACGGTCGCAATGTCTGCCCGCCACTCCAACTTCTCCTTCGTCCATATCATTCCTAATGCGATGACTCTGCTGCTGTCCCTTCCCACCCTTCAAATGGTCCAGATTTGGAATCTAAGCCCTCTGTGCAATATCTGATGTGGTAAAGCTACACACAACCTTGAAGCCTCTTAGCTCACCACACTACGCCTGCAACACCCTCTCATTCATGAAGCACTCTGACATGAAGTTCGATAGCTCTATGTTGATAGTACCACATGCGGCGAGGACATGAGAGCATAGCTTGTGAAGGAGCTTTGGCTTATTACATGTGCAGCTAGGTAAAAAGAGAGCGAGTAGTACCAAATTTGGCTCTGTCCCGAATGAGCATGTCAAAATAATGCTTCATGTAGACCATGTGCAATAGACCCTTCTTAGTCTTGGCCTACATGTACGCTGAGATTTTCAAGTAGTACGATGTATGTGGATTGGCTACATGAAGTGCTATATTTGCATGTCTTTCCCTGAAATATCCGATTATACCTTATAAAATACCTTCGACGATGGCAACAAGGGGCTAAGAATGGACGTCCCTAAGAACCTAGGTGTACACCTACGCAAGGTTAGTGGTTATTATGCCATACCTCGCACCGTCCGTTCGTGCAACAAAGACAACTTCTCCAATGGTTAGGCCTCAATCCAATGGGAGAAGCACTTGATATTCCTAGAGGTCCTCTGTGTCACACCGGGAGGGTCAAGCTTCGGCAATGGTGCGAGGCATTTAGGTTGCGCCACTCAAGGAATGGCCAACATCTTGTTCCTCACGACGATGTGCTTCCTGGTGTGCTCCCCAACATCTCCCACAGTGCATCTAATTTATGCTACTGGTTCTACATAACTAACCTCATGAATAGCTTCATCAATGTTTGTTGCATGAACTGCTTGAAGAAGTTAGGCCCTAGATGGCGAATGCACCATATGTTCCTCATGTCTAACCAAGGGAATGACTCCTCTAGGTCTTGCTGAAGTTTTCTTATGGCTTTGATTATCTCGAGGGTGGCGATAATGGATTATATAGATATCAGGACATGCCCTGACTACTCCCTCCATCAGATGTTGAAGGAGCTACAACCAGCTATCAAAATTCTCAGTTTTGACTAATGTAATGGCCAAGGGCAAAATCTTATTGTTGTCATCAATGCCAATTGCTATCAGGATCTACCTCTTGTATTTCTCTATTAGAAATGTCCCATATATTCAAATCACTTGTAACATGTGTCTGAAAGTATGGATGCAAGCACCGAAGGTTAAGAAGGCCCTCTGCAAAACTAGGTAACTAGGCGGTCTTTTGGACGGCTTGTCCTTCACAACATTGTATGTGCCTGAGTTCCTGTCTCGAAGCACCTTGAGCATACAAGGAAGGTTATTGTAAGCTGCCTCGAAACAACCGAACATCCTTTCCAAAGCCTTTCGCTTCGCACGCCATGCCTTGATGTAGCTAATCTTGTACTTGAATTTTTGCTCAATAGTCACCATGATGTGCTTGGCCTCCAGTTCCTTCTTCTTCACTATCTCACCATACATGAGTTTGGCTATAAAGGTGGACGTCAGGTTGTGATGCTTTGGTAAAATACTACTAAGCACACAGGAGTGCAGCTCCACCTTCGAGACAATTTAGTGAGTCTCGTACTTAGGTTTAGGTGTGTGCACACACCAAGAACAACCAACCTACTCGCAGACCACGGTGTACTGCTCCTAGCTAGATTTTAGACTTGCAACGTCTGCTGCATGGACAAGGCCTAGAGTTTAATGGTATTTTGCAGTGATCCCTTGTCAGCAAACAATGAATGAAGCTTAACCTCTATAGCATGGTATTCCCATGGTGATTAATGCTCGTCGTGCACAGAAAGACTCTCAACATCCACCCTATTCCATGCCTGTGACATGGGACCTTCGTCCTCATCGAGAGAGTCATCGCCATCCTCTTCTAAAGCTTCCTCCTCGCCCAGGCCATCTGGTCATCCATCTTCATCTGACACGCAATGATGTCGACATACTCCCCTACACCTACCTGTCTAGTGGGCTTAGCTTGCATAGTGCGATCTTCCTGATTTGCCTTAGAAATATCTGCATGCTTCTATCAGGAGGGCTCAGCATGCGGTGTGCGATATTTTGGTTCTACCTCTGCAACATCGCCCACCGTGTCCTCTTGATGAACCACGCACTGCGTGCCAAAGCTTCTCCCACCAACCGGACCTCCTGTGACTCCCTTCGGACATGGTTGCATAAGTAGCACGCACTCGTAACTACGTCGCTAACAACTTTCCACAAAGCCCTTCCATGCAACTATGTGCATCAATCTCCTCAAGTCTCACCGAATGTTCATGGCAGAATACTGCACACCTTGGGGTCGAGAAGCTGCGTGTGACCCATTACAGGACATCTCCGATTCGAGTATTCTCCGTGTCTGGGTGTACCATACTAACTTGCGGGAAATCACTCGGGTCAACACCGTATGGACCTTCATGAATAGTACCAGTACCGTATTGTACTTTTAATGTTGTTGGTTTGGACATGAGTGATTTCTCACTGCAAATATTACTATTTGTCAACATGCATTCACCAAATACGTGCTAAACAAATACGTAGCTACACGTTGCCTACATTTGGTTGAGAATAAGAACAGATGAGGCTATTACCTTCACACGAAGACCTTTTCTTCTTATGAATGAACTTCCTTCATCTTCCTCTCTAACTTCATAGGCTCCTATCCTCTTCTTCTCTCCTTCTCCCGAGCTGCTCTCCTCTCCTTCACTCCTTCTCCCGAGCTCCTCTCCTTCTCCCCTCTCCCAAGCTCCTCTACTTCTCCCTCTCTCCTCTTCCTCTCCCAACCTTCTCCCGCTCTTCCCCTCTCCATCTCTCCCTCTTTTTTCTCTTCTCTTGAGCTCCTCTCGTTTTCTCGTAAAAGAAATGGTGACAGAGCCTATGAGGGGGTCTGGTCAAAGAGGAAAGGACGAGCAGGTAGCAAGTAGTCACTCCACCCATTGGGCGACTTGGCCATACGTCTCCCAACTATTGGGCGCGCGGTTTGCCTTGTCGCCCAATTGCGAGATGATAGATGGCTATTTTTGTAAAATAAAAAAGCAGGTATCTCACTATAATTTGAAATAAAAATAGATTATTTTAAAAAAATTAGAAGTAGAATGCCTTCTTGATAGAATAAACCATATGCGATGAACTATACTAATGAGCTTGGTGGGTCAGCTATCCCTAATGGGCCTTAGTTTAGGCATGGTGTCCACGTTAAGAAATCGATGTCGAACAGATGAACGACAACTCAATTCACGCAATCAATCACCAAGAAACACAGTAGATCAAACACAAGAGACACCAATGAGAAAGAACACCAGAGTAGTCTTTTATTTATTCTCAGATCTGTTTACATGGTACAATAGCCTCTCTATTTATGGTCTAAGCCCACTAGGGGCAATTCTGGTATTTGGCCACACCGTAACCTTCTAGATTTCGTAACACTCCCCCTTGGGTGAATACCACGGCATACACATGCCTCATTAAAAACTCTTTCCAAAAAAACCCAGTGGGAAAAAGGGGATGGAGAAAAGAGTACATCGCATCCATTTCTTGTGTTGCACTTGTTGCCTCATTAAAAACCTTTACATGAGAAAACTTTAGATAAAACTCACAAAGGGAAAAAGAGTGCAACATTTAGATCTTTAAGATCATATAAGTCTTCTGATCTTATATAAGGGCTACTGTTGTGGCTACAGACCAAACAGAGAGAGAGATGGTGGTGGAGAGTGATGATGTCGAGTGTAATGGCCTGGGGGGGGCTCCCCATGGCTTGTATTCATATATATCCGTGAGGAATGCTTTTACAGTTATATCCTCACATCTGGTTACCCCCTCTGGGGCAGTTATGTCATTACACATGGCCTATTCTAGGCCTTATAGTTTTCCTACCAGGCCTGCTGGGTTCAGGTGGGGGCCACCCCTACGACAGGAGCCTCTCATGGTAAAGGGCTTTCACAAGGCCGAAGCCATGTTGTCGAGTCCTTTGGCCCCCTCCGTCCCCGCGGCCTGTGAAACTTTTCGGAACTTCCGGAGCTGCGCTGTAGCCGAAGGAGGAGTGGGCGCTGCTGCGACGCTCGGTCTTCCGGACGTCCACGTGGTGCAGCGTGCTTGGCATGGTGCGGGTGTTAAGGCGTCGTGACTATTAATACGGCGGCGGGCATCCGGCAACTGGACCTCTGCCGGTTGGCCTTCCGCCGGTTGGCTCTCTTGCTGACTGGGGTATATATATGGTGCTGGTGAGGCGTTGCTCCTGCTTGCGTTGTGACAGAAGCTGCTCCCCTAAAATGGGCCTCTGCCGTGCATCAACATTCCTTGGTGACGCTGAGCGGCTTGGGGGATGTTGATGCATAGAAGGAGGCCTATTTTTCGTGGGAGCTTAACCAGCGTCGGTTACCGACAGCCAGCCGCACTTCCCGATCCCGCACCGCACTTCCGTGGACGACGGCGAGAAAATGGCAAGGCCTGACTTGCTCTCGTAGACAGATATGCGGTCATCCATACGCTCTGCTCGCGCGAACGAGCCTATGCCGGTGTGGCAGCGCATATCTGCTTACGAGATCATGTCTGCTCTTGCCGCGATTGTGACCTTTGCTTGTTCGAGCTATGGTGGTCGTATGTGCTGTTCTCCGATCTTCGAGCTCGCTCCATCCCTACCCTTCGAACGGGTGGCCGCGAGGCTGACGCCTAGTCGAAGTAGACGCGCGCGCTTGACAGCGCAGCGAACGCCTAGGTCGAAGTAGAGGCGCGCGCGCTCCGTCCCCTACCCTTCGAACGGGTGGCTGCGAAGCTGTCGCCTAGTCGAAGTAGACGCGCGCGCTTGACAGCGCAGCGAACGCCTACGTCGAAGTAGAGGCGCGCGCTCCGTCCCCTACCCTTCGAACGGGTGGCCGCGAAGCTGCCGCCTAGTCGAAGTAGACGCGCGCGCTTGGCAGCGCAGCGAACGCCTAAGTCGAAGTAGAGGCGCGCGCTCCCCTACCCTTCGAACGGGTGGCCGCGAAGCTGTCGCCTAGTTGAAGTAGAGGCGCGCGCTTGACAGCGCAGCGAACGCCTAAGTCGAAGTAGAGGCGCGCGCTCCGTCCCCTACCCTTCGAACGCGTGGCCGCGAAGCTGCCGCCTAGTCGAAGTAGACGCGCGCGCTTGACAGCGCAGCGAACGCCTAAGCCGAAGTAGAGGCGCGCGCTCCGTCCCCTACCCTTCGAACGGGTGGCCGCGAAGCTGCCGCCTAGTCGAGGTAGACGCGCGCGCTTGGCAGCGTAGCGAACGCCTAAGTCGAAGTAGAGGCGCGCGCTCCGTCCCCTACCCTTCGAACGGGTGGCCGCGAAGCTGTCGCCTAGTCGACGTAGACGCGCGCGCTTGACAGCGCAGCGAACGCCTAAGTCGAAGTAGAGGCGCGCGCTCCCCTACCCTTCGAACGGGTGGCCGCGAAGCTGCCGCCTAGTCGAGGTAGACGCGCGCGCTTGACAGCGCAGCGACCGCCTAAGTCGAAGTAGAGGCGCGCGCTCCGTCCCCTACCCTTCGAACGGGTGGCCGCGAAGCTGACGCCTAGTCGAAGTAGACGCGCGCGCTTGACAGCGCAGCGAACGCCTAGGTCGAAGTAGAGGCGCGCGCTCCGTCCCCTACCCTTCGAACGGGTGGCCGCGAAGCTGCCGCCTAGTCGAAGTAGACGCGCGCGCTTGACAGCGCAGCGAACGCCTAAGCCGAAGTAGAGGCGCGCGCTCCGTCCCCTACCTTTCGAACGGGTGGCCGCGAAGCTGCCGCCTAGTCGAGGTAGACGCGCGCGCTTGGCAGCGCAGCGAACGCCTAAGTCGAAGTAGAGGCGCGCGCTCCGTCCCCTACCCTTCGAACGGGTGGCCGCGAAGCTGCCGCCTAGTCGAAGTAGACGCGCGCGCTTGACAGCGCAGCGAACGCCTAAGCCGAAGTAGAGGCGCGCGCTCCGTCCCCTACCCTTCGAACGGGTGGCCGCGAAGCTGCCGCCTAGTCGAGGTAGACGCGCGCGCTTGGCAGCGCAGCGAACGCCTAAGTCGAAGTAGAGGCGCGCGCTTGACAGCGCAGCGAACGCCTAAGCTGAAGTAGAGGCGCGCGCTCCGTCCCCTACCCTTCGAACGGGTGGCCGCGAAGCTGCCGCCTAGTCGAGTTAGACGCGCGCGCTTGGCAGCGCAGCGAACGCCTAAGTCGAAGTAGAGGCGCGCGCTCCGTCCCCTACCCTTCGAACGGGTGGCCGCGAAGCTGTCGCCTAGTTGAAGTAGACGCGCGCGCTTGGCAGCGCAGCGAACACCTAAGTCGAAGTAGAGGCGCGCGCTCCCCTACCCTTCGAACGGGTGGCCGCGAAGCTGCCGCCTAGTCGAGGTAGACGCGCGCGCTTGACAGCGCAGCGAGCGCCTAAGTCGAAGTAGAGGCGCGCGCTCCGTCCCCTACCCTTCGAACGGGTGGCCGCGAAGCTGCCGCCTAGTCGAAGTAGACGTGCGCGCACCGCGAACACCGCCTCGCGGGTGGTGACTTGGGGTCTTGCAATATGGTCTTGCGCTGTAAAGGTTCCGTGAACCACGCCGGCCCCTGGTCTGCCAGGGTTAGGTTCCCGTACCCCGCGACCTGATGTGCCCAGGGCGCGTGGCGGCCTATGACCGGTGGGCGGCGGGATGTGGACGGTTGCGTGTTTGCAGCTGCTCGCCTGTTCCCTAGGCCAGGCGGACACGGGGCGGGCAGTGAATGGCGCGTGCGCTGAACGGGTGCTTGTACAGCTGCGGTCGTGCCCCGATGCGGACCGTCGCGACCCTTCGCGTTCCGCTACGGGGGGATCGCACAGGGCGGGCCTTTACACCGCTGCGGTTACCTCCGGCACGCAGATCGCTGCGACGCTTGGATAATAGCGGTGCGGGCGGGGCGGCTTGAAATAGCCCCCCCGTAACAGCGCCCCCTCGCCTTTACGCACCTTTATGCCCTCTCGCCTGCCCGGTCCAGCTTCAAGACTTTCGCGGCAAGCTCACCACTGCAATCTTTTCGCGGAAAGCGATGGCGTCGAGTGGCAAGCGCGGCCAGATGGTTGGTGGCGCTGACATTCGCCGACGGCCCTCGGAGTTGAAGGTAAAATACGTGCTCGAAGAGCGTGACCCGGCGGCGGCTGAGAAGGAGCGACTGGCGGTAGAGGAGGGAGGCACGTTCTCCGGCGAGCTAGGCCCCTCGCTGGTGACTGAGAAGACGATCCAGGGGCTTCTTCATGCCGGGAAGTTGTCCGAGCGCCAGGCGGTTCGACTGCCCGCCGCCGACGAGGCGGAGCCGCATCCCGAGGGGTCGGAGGCGGTGGTGTTCGTCGCCTTTTTCGACGCGGGACTCCGCATCCCGGCGGCGGCTGTTGTGGGCGACATACTGCGGACCTTCGGGCTGGAGCTGGCACAACTGACGCCGAATGCCGTAGCCCGGCTGGCGGTGTACAGCTGGGCCTTGCGCTCGGGAGCGTGTTGGCCCAGCGCCTCGCTGTTTGCCTACCTGCACGAGGCACGGCACCAGCCGAAGGACCGGAAGAACGGGGCGGTGTCGAGCTTTGGCAGCGTCACCTTTATCCTCCGTCCATCGTGCAAGAGGCTCTTCCCTGCGAACTCGACTCGCGGGAAGTGGGAGTCCTATTGGATGAAGCGGTGGTTCTACCACCGCGTGGAGAGCGGGAGCGGCCTTGAGTGCACAGGCCGACCTATCGCGTTCAAGCCCTCGCCCGGCCGAGAGCTCGACGATGAGGACAAGCAGAGGGTCCGACGGCTCGTAGGCCTGGCCGCCCGCTTCAACATGCGCGACCTCGCCGAAGAGTTCGTGATGTACGGCGTGGCACCGCTTGCCCGCGACTGGTGTCTCGCCGCCGGAAGGCGTCGAGACGACAATGTCTCGCCCTGGGTCTGCTCGCTTCCAGCGCCCGGCGATTTTCGTAAGCCTTGCGCGTATCTGTCCTTGGCTAACGCAGAATGCGCTGCATGCTGATAGCCTTCTCCCTTGTTTCAGGGATTCCCTTGGAGGAGGCGGAGCAAGCCGCACGCGTGTTCCTGGGGCCATACACCGGCCGGGAGCACAAGCAGCGTGCGGCGGCTGTTGCCGAGGCGGGTCTAGGGAGGATCAATCGCGTGTGCGAGGCTCTGGGCCTTGCCGTGCCGGACCGTGCCGTTCCGGACGACGGTGCGGCGAAGGAGAAGAAGAAGAGGAAGACCCCGTCTCGGAAAAGGGGGCGCGACGGGGCCCCCGCCGCTAGCGTTTCCGAGGGCACTGCGGATGCGGAGTCGGACTCGGCGAGGTATGCCGACTCCGGTTTGGGCGGTGCAGAAGCCGAAGGCGGGGTATCTTCGGCGAGCGCCCCTGACGGCGGGCTTGCCGCGAGCGGCCGAAGGGGGGAGGCCTCACCGCCTGCCGGAGTCGGCGAGGTGGAACCCGAGCGGGCCAGCGATACCAATGTGGAGCTCTCGGCCATAGCCGCTGTGGTGCCGGTGACGCCTCCCTCGGGGGCACATGAAGATGTGCTGCCTTCATCGATGGCGACAGAAATCGAGGTGGTCCCTGCGGCTCCCGCCACCATGGAAATTTCTCCGCCGGGCGTGGCGGCGGCGGGGACTGATCTAACCGCGGCTGGTGGGGCTGTGCCGCTGCAGGCTGCCCCGTCTAAACGGCCGTGCGTGCGGCCGGAGCTTCTCCGGACACCGCGGGGATTTGTCGTGGCCACGGGCATCAGAAGCTTGTGGGATGCCAGCGCAAGCGCCGGAGGCCCCGCAGCGTATGCGCCTTCTGCCCCCCTGGCGACGCCGTCCACCGCACGGGGACAGCCGCCGGCGTCCTCGAACACGGAGGCTCCCCCCCGCGGCGGAACCCTTCCTTCCGCCCGCGGCGGAACCACACCTTCGGCTACCGAAGGTAAGGTGGCTGAGCGTACCCTAGCGTATGCTCTTATGCCTTGGATTGCTCACTTGTATGCCTGTTCGCAGCGTTGCTCATTCCGGAGGGGGAGCCCTTGACGGAACGCGGGGCCTCCGAGCATGTTAGCGCCGCGGACTTTGTGCCGCCTCCGGAGACGCTGAGGGCGTGGCGCGGGATTGTACATGACGCGGCCACTAGCGTCGACCCGCAGGTGCTGCAGGCTTACGGGGCGGGGCACCTAGAGGACGCCTTCGAGGTGTCCGGGGTGAGGGTAAGCTTTCCTGCGACCGCGCCTGGGCTTATCGGAGCTTGCTAAGTCTTTGTTTTCTTTTTGTAGACACTTGTGTTGGGGCAGGCCCTGCAAACGGCGTATGCCCGCGGCCAAAAGACGCTTGAGAATAGGCTGCGGGCCGCCGAGGAGGAGCTACGCGAAGCCTCTGGTGCCCGTGCTGCCCAAGACGCCCGCATCCGCCAACTAGAAGCGGAATGTGCCGAAGCGAGGGCACACGCCGAGGGGCTGGTTTCCTCGGCGCAGGAGTCGGCCACGGCGACTGCGGAGCGGAGGTTCACGGCAGAGCGTGACGGGCTCCTGGCGCAGGTCGCCGTGCTAGAGAAGGAAAAAGGTGAGCTTGCCTTGACTCTAGCGGAGCGCAACCAGGCGCTGGACGAGGCCTCGGTGGTTGCGTGGGACGCCGTGCAGGCGCTGGAGAGCCATCTCCAAGGGTTGGTAACCGAGGTGCCGGAGCGCGGCTTTGGCCCAGAGGAGTTGACTCGGACTGTCCGCTGGATTGATGAGGCCGCCACCGTCGCGCGCGATGCCGCGACGTCCTTTGGCACCCATTGTGCGTACACTTCGGCCTCCTTGGTGTGCGCGCTCCTGCAGCACCGCGGCTGCACGCATGTCGCCGAGCTGAATGACCCCCGGCTGGATATGCTTGGCGGGGCCGGTGTAATGTCCGGCGCCGTCCGCTCTGCTCGCCGTGCCCTTGGGCCCTTCTGCGACCGGATTTGGGGTCATGTCGGGGCGGAAGCTGTACGGATCGAGCTCCGGAAGACGCTCTACGGGACGGGGAGCCTCGGCCAATTTCTGGACGGGGTCCCCCGACACGATGATGGCGGTGCTGGGCCCTCCGAAGGCGCCGGGAACCCGCAGGGCGCTGGGAACCCGCAGGTCTGATGCCGCGGCGCCCATGTGTAGGCGTGCGTTGTATTGTCCTTTGCCTTTGCTAATAAAGTATGCACCTCCTGCTTGCATGCTAACTTTCGCCTCTATCCCGGGCAGCTTCCTTGCTGGGACCAGCTTCGGGCAGCCGACCTTTCGATCCGGCGGCGCCTTCGACGCTGGCGAAGGATCGAAGAGTCGCGTAATTTCTGGGCGAGCCGGCCTTAAACGAGCGAAGCCCCAACTTTAGCGCGTGTTAAGGACGAGCCCGCGGGGTA
Source organism: Dendrocalamus latiflorus (assembly GCA_017311315.1). NCBI lineage: Eukaryota > Viridiplantae > Streptophyta > Magnoliopsida > Poales > Poaceae > Dendrocalamus > Dendrocalamus latiflorus. Next base: position 20,888,806 of record CM029676.1, read on the forward strand.
GCGGCGTAGAGTGGTTGGGGTGCTGCCGGACCTTTGTACATGTGATTTTTTTTATGAAGTGCATACTGCCCGGGACTTTACGCAAAGTGGTCGCGCCAAGGTTCCTTAGAACGAACAGTCCGGAGGCTGACGTAGGCGGAGGCGGACCTCCCCGGTCTGCCTTGCCTTATAGTCCGGGGACTCGCGCGTGCGGAGGCGGACCTCAGCGCTCCGTCTTCTTTATAGTCCGGAGACTCGCGCGTGCGGAGCTAGGCTCGACGCTACGTCTTATTTAGAGTCCGTGGACTATTGCGTGCGGAGCTAGGCTCGACGCTACGTCTTCTTTATAGTCCGGAGACTCGCGCGTGCGGAGCTAGGCTCGACGCTACGTCTTATTTAGAGTCCGTGGACTATTGCGTGCGGAGCTAGGCTCGACGCTACGTCTTCTTTATAGTCCGGAGACTCGCGCGTGCGAAGCTAGGCTCGACGCTACGTCTTATTTAGAGTCCGTGGACTATTGCGTGCGGAGCTAGGCTCGACGCTACGTCTTCTTTATAGTCCGGAGACTCGCGCGTGCGGAGCTAGGCTCGACGCTACGTCTTATTTAGAGTCCGTGGACTATTGCGTGCGGAGCTAGGCTCGACGCTACGTCTTCTTTATAGTCCGGAGACTTGCGCGTGCGGAGCTAGGCTCGACGCTACGTCTTCTTTATAGTCCGGAGACTTGCGCGTGCGGAGCTAGGCTCGACGCTACGTCTTATTTAGAGTCCGTGGACAATTGCGTGCGGAGCTAGGCTCGACGCTACGTCTTCTTTATAGTCCGGAGACTCGCGCGCACGGGGGCGTCCCCCCGGTGCGTATTTTGTTTATACTCAGCCCCGTCACCTTTGGCTACGGCGAGTGCATACGCGAATGTGCGACTTCGATTTATACTAAGTCCCGCACCCCTGGCTACGGCGAGTGCACACGCAAACGTGCGTCTTTGTTTATACTCAGCCTCGTCACCTTTGGCTACGGCGAGTGCACACGCGAACGTGCGACTTCGATTTATACTCAGTCCCGCACCCCTGGCTACGGCGAGTGCACACGCGAACGTGCGTCTTTGTTTATACTCAGCCCCGTCACCTTTGGCTACGGCGAGTGCACACGCGAACGTGCGACTTCGATTTATACTCAGTCCCGCACCCCTGGCTACGGCGAGTGCACACGCGAACGTGCGTCTTTGTTTATACTCAGCCCCGTCACCTTTGGCTACGGCGAGTGCACACGCGAACGTGCGACTTCGATTTATACTCAGTCCCGCACCCCTGGCTACGGCGAGTGCACACGCGAACGTGCGTCTTTGTTTATACTGCGGGAACGCGCGCGTTGGCTAAGCCTGCGCGCGCCTTCACCGCGTACTTGCGCGTAATAAGGAAAGATTAGCGACAAACGGCGCTCTTCATTACGTCCCCGTTTGCGCGTTTGCGCCACTGCAAAGGAAAAGGATAGATATATTTACCGTTTACCCTTGGTGCGGCCGAAGCCTCTAGTCGCTGGTCGTCTGTAGGGCCCTCCGAGGTACGTGTGAGTGGCCCCACGGACCTCCGCTCGGTGGCGCCAGCTCTAGGGGCGCCGTTGGGCTTCGCGACGCGGGCACCTGGTACCTGGCTCAATGCGGCGGGCCATGTCCTGGTCGCCTCGGACGGTGATGATGGTCCGGGGACCCGGGATCTTCATGCACAGGTAGCCGTGGTGTGGTACCGCGCCGAAGGAGTTGAGGATTGGTCGGCCTAGTATGGCATTGTAGGGGTACGGGAGGTCGACCACATCGAAGATGGCGTCTTCGGTCCGCACGTTGTCATCGTGGCCGAAGGAGACCTGAAGGCCGATTTGGCCCAGCGCCCTCAGGGGCTGCCCCCCGAAGCCCTGCAGTGGGATTCCCGAGGGCCCCAGGCGGCTTCGAGGGATCCCCATCTGATCGAAGGCCGCCGCAAACAATACGTTCGCGGAGCTACCACCGTCCACCAAGGCGCGCCCCACGTCGCATCCCGCGATGGTGACCCGGATGACCAGGGGGTCCTGATGAGGGAAGTCCACACCCTGGGCATCATCGGGTGTGAATGTAACTGCATGGTGTGCCCATTCCGGCGGTGCTTGCGCTGGGTATGCCGCCACGTGATGCAGCCTTCGCGCGTAGGCCTTCTGCTGCCGTGCCGAGGCGAACTCCAGCGCCGAACCGCCAGATATGATGTTAATGACCCTACGGTAGGTTGCGTCCGGGGCCTGCAACGATAGGGGGCCCTCCCGGGGCTGCTGTACGTGGGCTTGGATCCGCAGGGTGCCTTCTTGGGGTGGCATCCCTTGCGCCTGTGCCTGCACGGGGGCCTCGTATGGGAATTGGACGTGGGCCACCGCCGACGGGCGCGCCTCCGGGTTCCTGTCCCGAGCGACGCTGTCGCGTAGCGCCGCGATAGAGGTGCAGGTGCGGGTGTCATGGCTGCCGCGGCCGTGGATTATGCACCACAGTCCCTGTTGCTGGTCGTCGTAGTCTCCACGACTCTTATCATCGTGGCCCCTGCCGCGGCCGCGCCCCCGGCCACGACGCCCCCGACCGCCTCGGCCTGCTGAAGCACCTTCGTCGGAACCGCCTTCGACGTCGAGGACGTACCGGTTTCGCCTCGACCTCTGCTGGCCGCGCTTGGGCTGATCGGACGACTCCTTGTGCGAGTTGTCCCGTCGGTCGGGCGCGTCCCTGGACGACTCTTGCTTACGTTTTCCCTTCGAAGAACCCCCCTTCGGCGGATCTTCGGCCTTCGCCGAGGCTCCGGCCTGGTTGGTGTCGGAGTCGTCCCCTTGCCTTCGCCGCGCATCTTCCTCCGCCCTGGCGTATTCTTCCATCTTGTCGAAGAGCTTTGCCACCGTCTTGATCGACTTCCGCGCATTGTACTCGGCCATTGGGCCCGGACGAAGGCCCTGTATGGCTGCATTGACGATGGTGGTCTCGTTGACGTCCTTCACTTGACATCGAATCTTAGCGAAGCGTTTGAAGTAGTCCCGGAGCTTCTCCGAGGGTTTTTGCTTCACGGCGAAGAGCTGGTCCGCATCGACCCGGTCGACGTAGTTTCCTTGGAAGTTGTTGTGGAGGCGGACACGGAGCTGTTCCCACGCGTAGATGGAGCTCGGCTCTATTGTAAAAAACCAAGAGAGCGCCACTCCTTGTAGCGCGAGGGGGAGTCCCTTTGCCTTCGTGGTGTCATCTCCGCCCGCGGCTTCGATCGCGGTTTCGTACACTCGCACGAACTCACGGGGGTCCGTGTCGCCTTTATACGAATCGATGGCGCTAGGGAACTTGAAGTCGTCGGGCCATGCGACCTGCTGCAACCCCGCCGAGAGCGGGGATTCCGGATCCACGCGTCGCAGCGGCGCGCGGCTGGACGTGGGGGCTTCACGACTGTCCGCCCTTTCCGGCGCGGGCTCAGACGCGATTGCCGGCGCGGCCGGCTGACTCCGAGCCTCTTGTATGTCTCTGACGGCTCCGCGAAGGTCCCCCAGCTCCCGCTGGAACGCGTTGAGAGCCGCCAGCAGGGCGCTTTCCATCCCCGGTGCTGGCGGGGTCGGCAGTGCTTCCGACGGGCGGGTTGGCGCGGGGACGACCGCGTCGCGGGGTCCCGAGCTGCCGGTCGCTCCGTCGTGGCTACCTCGGGCCGCCCGGTTCGCCTCGCCGGCGAGGGCTGCGGTGGGGGCGGCGGGGTCGGCTGTCGTTGCCCCGGCGGGGTCGGTTGTCGCTGGACCCGCGTCGACGCCTTGGACCGCGGGGTCCGTCCTTGTAACGCCGGCGGCGGGGTTGGTCGTCGCCGCGCGAACGTCGACGCCTTCGGCCACCGCGCCTGCATCGCCACCCGCGTCCGCCGCTGGCGATGGCGAAGCTCTGGTACTCATACGGCGCTCCGGCCCGGCCGCCTTCTTTCCCTTCGCCGCGGCTGAGGAAGCTTTTTTCGGTGCCATCTTTTTCTTCGGTCCTCAGGCTTGTCTTCGTCCCTCCCCACGGACGGCGCCAACTGTTGTGGCTACAGACCAAACAGAGAGAGAGATGGTGGTGGAGAGTGATGATGTCGAGTGTAATGGCCTGGGGGGCTCCCCATGGCTTGTATTCATATATATCCGTGAGGAATGCTTTTACAGTTATATCCTCACATCTGGTTACCCCCTTTGGGGCAGTTATGTCATTACACATGGCCTATTCTAGGCGTTATAGTTTTCCTACCAGGCCTGCTGGGTTCAGGTGGGGGCCACCCCTACGACAGCTACGGTTCAGGGATTTGCTCCCCTGAACCTTGTAACTCTCTAGGTCGCCTCATCCCAATGCCTCATATGCACTTCTAGAAGGTAGAGGTTGGAAGGGATTTTATGAATATATCTGCCAGATTATCACAAGACCTAGCTTTCAATATCTTTACCTCTCTATTCTTCTGGAGCTCATGAGGATATAAAAATTTAGGAGCAATATGCTTTGTGATATTACTTTAACATAGCCCATTTGCATCTGTGCCACACAAACTGCATTATCCTTAGGGATAATAGTGTCAATGGTGTTTATGCCATATGAATTTTGGATGTGGCTAATCATTCGCTTGAGCCAAATACATTCTGGTTAGGTTTCATACCACGATATGCATATGCCTGTTAAAAACTCCTTCCAAAAAGCTAGTGGGAAAAAAGGAATGGAGAAAAGAGTACACAACACATGTTAAATTACATTGCATTTGTTGCCTCATTAAAAACCTTCAAGTAAGAAAACCCAACGGGAAAATTTACTAAGGAAAAAAAGAGTATAATGCTTATCTTCAGGATGAATTATGATCTTCAGGACCTTTATCATGTCCATTGATTGGACTTATACCGATAAGTGGAAAACACCTTCAAAGTAGTGATCATCGAGTCAATACCTTCTAGGTTAGACTAAGTCGAGATCTTCTGAGTCTCATGCATAATTATAAAGGTTTAGTATATGCTCCCCTTGAAGACAACTTCCCGGTGCAGTCTCATTATTCCAATGCCTTTGATAAGAAATAAATACAAGCCAGTATATATTGTGAGTATATCTAGTGGATGACCACAATGTGTAGTCTTCTAGACATTTGTCTCATTATTCTTCTGGATAAAGAGACGATAAAACAATTTGGCAGTAATATACTTAACTTTTCAAAAATACCACTTATTTATATGTTCAACATAAGAAAAAGTTATCCTAATTAGGATATGGGGGTAATCAACCCCAAGGCCACATTTCTTCAGAATGTGACTTATCAAGACCTTTCAGGTTCTTAATATTTAGCAATCATCTCTAAGTGGCACTGTACAACCAAAAGTATGTTCTGCATAACGAAAAGCATGGTCATACCACCACAGAATCAATATAACTAATCTTAATTTTGGCACTTAGGGGATTAATCAATTTTGCCAATAACACCAATATATATGGTACCTTCATGGTAATAAAGAAAATTGCCACTCCAGTAGCTTCTGGTAGGAGATGCACTTCATATGTGCTTATATGGAGCACTTCTGGTCTTTAGTTTCCTCATTCCATTTTCTCAGGTCTTGGATAGGTCCTTATCCACTTCTAGGGACTGCATAATCATTGCTGTATTTTTTATCAACTGGCAATTTAATTTCTCTTTTGGGAAATGTTTTCTCTTTTAGTAGATATTTTTCTCTTCTGGAAGATACTCTTTCTTCGGGTAAGAGTTCATCAAGTATGAGTTTTATATACATATATACATGTTGCAATTTACTTTCTTGTTGAAACACCGAGTCCTTCCGGGATCGAGTTTTGAGTCACTTCTGAAGGAACGCGCGTAGGCTACGATAGCAGAAAATAAAAAATTTCTACCGCGCACACCAGGACATCATGCTAAGAAGGGATCATAGATCGTTACCACTAGACGCGCAGCGCAGCGGAAGAAGAGTTGGAGAAGCCGATCCAACCACGCGCGTCGAGGTAGTAGTGGAAGTAGCCGATCGTCCCGAACAGATCGTCTCCTCCACGCGATCAAACACACCACGAGTAGATCCAATCTGTAGTTTGTTGATGCCGATCAACGCCGCAACGAGCAGCGCCTCCACCGGTATCCACACGTCCGGGGCTGGAACGCCGATCGCGAGTGTACCAGCACTCGCGAGCGGCTAGGGTTTGGCTCGGGAGGTGGCGGCTAGGGTTTTGCTCGGGAGGAACATATATGTCCATCCCTCAGCCCCCCCGCCTCCAAATATATAGACCTCCTCACTTGGGCCTCGTGGACCGAGGCCCAATAGGAGTCTATCCGGATCTCTATCCGAATTGAGCCCACATCCGAATCACATTCGAATTAGTGTTCCAACCCGTTAAGTGTGCGACCCTGTAGGTTCACGTATACTTGGTCGCGACCCGGAAACACCTTTCCGGTCACCCTGTTAATAGCGGCCTCTAGCAAGACATATTAACCCCAAAGTATACGTAAAGATCATATCGGCTGAACCTGTAATGTTCTCATGTACGAATCCTTTTGCCTCACGATATAGATTAAGCTCAAGGCGAGACCTGTGTCATCCTCTTAATGGCTCAATCACTCTCTCGATTCCGTGATGGATTATAAACTTGTGATTGACTCCTCAATCACATTGGCATGGCCATGCACTTTCATAATCCATTACATCGAGGGGCCCAGAGATATCTCTCCCACAAGGAGGGGCAAATTCTATCTTGATCATTCACATCCCACTACATGTTTCATAGCAAACCCGAAGACTACTTTTATGACTACCCAGTTACGGAGTAGTGGTTAGTAGTCCCAAAATAGGCTACTACGCATGTTGGGAACCATGATGATCTCAAGTCTAACGATTCTACATAAACACTACTTGAGACCAACTAATGACACATGGAATCTCTGCAGTGTCTCATGGCGGGTCTATCCAACATATGTTCACTAACACATGTCCATATTATTGATTTGGTATCTCCATACCATGATCCATGAGACATGATCATCAATCAATACATATGCTGATCTTTGAATCATATATGTTCCTCATATGATATATGATCAGGGATCATTTAGAAATAGCAACATTTTGGCATTAAGAGTCTCATGAATAAGTCACATACTCATTGATCAATAATGATAATGTCTATTTCAAGGAACAAAGCAATGTATCATAAACATAGTATGTGATATATTCAACATCTCCATGTTGCCTCTAGGGCATATCACCAACAGTCTCCCACTTGCACTAGAGTCAACCATGTAGGTATCTAATACCCATTGCCCTAGTGTGAGCCTCATGCTTTGGCTGGGGAAGCGGCTTTGTCAACGGATCTGCAATGTTCAAATCCGTTTGTACTTTGCATATCTTCACATCGCCTCTCTCCACAATCTCGCGGATGAGATGAAATCGCCGTAGAATGTGCTTGGACTTCTGGTGCGATCTAGGCTCCTTGGCTTGCGCAATGGCCCCACTATTGTCACAGTAGAGGTCCATTGGGCTGGAGGCACTAGCCACCACACCAAGCTCAGAAACAAATTTCTTGATCCAAACAGCCTCTTTAGCAGCTTCAGAAGCTGCTATGTACTCGGCCTCTGTTGTAGAATCAGCAACCGTCTCCTGCTTGGAACTCTTCCAGCTCACCGCACCGCCATTCAGGCAGAACACAAATCCAGATTGCGATCTAAAATCATCTTTGTCAGTTTGGAAGCTAGCATCGGTGTAACCATTTACAACGAGCTCTTCCTCACCCCCATAGACGAGGAACACATCTTTAGTTCTTCTCAAGTACTTCAAGATGTTCTTTACGGCAATCCAGTGACTTTCACCTGGATCTGACTGGTATCTACTTGTAGCACTTAAAGCATACGAGACATCTGGACGTGTACAAAGCATGGCATACATAATGGATCCCATAGCCGAAGCATATGGAATCGCATTCATTTTATCCCGCTCATCAGGTGTACTAGGACACTGACTCTTGCTAAGATGTATACCATGTGACATAGGTAGGAAGCCTTTCTTGGAATCCTGCATGTTGAACCTTTTCAACACCTTGTCAATGTACGTATCTTGGCTTAATCCAATTAGCCTTCTTGATCTATCCCTATAGATCTTGATGCCCAGAATATATGCCGCCTCTCCTAAGTCTTTCATAGAGAAACTATTTTTCAATGAAGACTTAACAGATTCGAGCATAGGAATGTCATTTCCGATCAGTAATATGTCATCCACATATAAGACCAGAAACACGAGTGCGCTCCCACTAGCCTTTTTGTAAACACAAGGCTCTTCTTCGTTCTTGATGAAACCAAACCCTTTGATTACTTCATCAAAACGAATGTTCCAACTCCGAGATGCCTGCTTTAATCCATAAATGGATCTTTGCAGCTTGCATATCTTTCCAGCTGATTGCGGATCGACAAAACCCGTGGGCTGTGTCATGTACACATCCTCACTCAGATTTCCATTAAGGAAAGCTGTTTTGACATCCATTTGCCATATTTCATAGTCGAAATATGCAGCAATCGCTAGAATGATCCGAATAGACTTTATCATTGCGACGGGCGAAAAAGTTTCATCATAATCAACACCTTGAATTTGTTTGAAACCTTTGGCCACCAATCGCGCTTTATAGATGTGAACATTTCCATCTATGTCTATCTTTTTCTTGAAAATCCATTTGCACTCAATGGTTTTAACACCATCAGGTGGATCAACCAAGTTCCAAACATGATTACTGTGCATGGATTCAATTTCGGATCTCATGGCTTCAAGCCATTTCTCAGAGTCTGGTCCCACCATCGCTTCTTCATAGGTCTTAGGCTCATCGTTGTCTAACAACAATATGTCCCGTTGTTGAGTAGTCAAGAACATGTACCTCTCAGGTGCACGACGTGACCTCTCTGACCTACGTGGTGCCGGTGTGTCCACAACAGGTTCTTCAACAGTTTGTTCATCCTGTTGTGGTTCTGTAGGAGCTGAAACGTTTTCAGGTGTTTCCCGAATTTCTTCAAGTTGCACCATGCTCCCACTATCCCTTCTTGAGAGAAACTCTTTCTCTAAGAAGACACCATGCCGGGCGACAAACACTTTGCCTTCTCCTTGATTATAGAAGTAATATCCTTTTGTTTCCTTAGGATACCCGATAAAGAAGCATTTATCAGATTTAGGACTGAGCTTATCAGATTGTAAACGTTTTACATAAGCCTCACATCCCCAAATCTTAAGAAAAGACAAGCTAGGACGTTGTCCTGTCCACATCTCATATGGTGTCTTTTCTACTGATTTTGATGGAACCCTGTTTAGTGTGAAAGCGGCTGTTTCAAGAGCGTACCCCCAAAAAGACAACGGAAGATCACTTTGGCTCATCATGGAGCGCACCATATCTAATAAGGTGCGATTTCTCCGTTCAGATACCCCATTCCATTGAGGTGTTCCTGGCGGAGTCAATTGTGGAACAATTCCACAATCCTTCAGATGATTGCCAAACTCATGGCTCAAATACTCGCCTCCACGATCAGATCGTAGAAACTTGATTGTCTTGCCTAAATGATTTTGCACTTCATTTTGGAATTCTTTGAACTTTTCAAAGGATTCGGACTTATGCTTCATCAGGTAGATATACCCATATCTACTAAAATCATCAGTAAAAGTTATGAAGTACTGAAAACCACCTCTGGCTGTTGAGCTCATTGGTCCACATACATCAGAATGTACGAGTGCCAATAAGTCACTTGCCCGTTCACCTTGACCGGTGAAAGGTGCCTTTGTCATCTTGCCAAGTAAACAAGATTCGCATGTCTCAAATGATTCAAAATCAAATGAGTGCAGAATACCATCTCTATGGAGCTTCTCCATGCGTTTCTCATTTATGTGACCTAAGCGACAGTGCCAAATAAACGTGGGATTCAAATCATTCGAACGTTGCCTCTTTGCATTAATGTTATAGACCGGTGACTCTTCAAGAGTAAGAACATATAACCCATTCACCAATGGAGTATGACAATAGAACATATCTTTGAAATAAAGAGAACAACCATTGTTCACAGATCTAAAGTCATAACCTTCTGCTTGCAAACATGAAGCAGAAATAATGTTCTTGGAAAGAGATGGAACACAATAACAATTATTCAATTCCAAAACTAATCCTGAAGGTAAAGACAATGGCATGGTGCCAACAGCGACCGCAGCAACTTTTGCTCCATTGCCAACGCGAAGATCCACTTCGCTCCTCCTCAAACTTCTACTTCTTCTTAGCCCCTGCAACGATTTGCAAAGGTGAGCAACCGATCCGGTATCAAATACCCAAGAATCAGTGGATGAAGTAGCAAGATTGATCTCTATAACATTTATACCTGGAGAGGAAGTCGTACTTCCCTTCTTCTTCTCAAGATCCTCCAAGTACTTTGGGCAGTTCCTTTTCCAATGACCTGATTGCTTACAGTAGTAACAATCTGCATTAGGAGCAGCGCCCTTCTTGACTTGCTTGGCCTTAGAACTGCTCGCGATCTCATCGGGAGCTAACTTTCTTTTGACCGCGCCTTTCTTGACATTGGGCTTGCCCTTGCCTTTCTGCATCATCATCACATGATTGCTGCTTTTCTTAATGCTTTCCTCGGCAGCTTTTAGCATCCCATGCAACTCTGCCAAGGTCTTATCCATGTTGTTCATGTGATAGTTCAGTATGAATGGCTCAAAGCTCGGGGGGAGCGACTGGAGAATCACATCAGTAGCCAACTCTTGGCTAAGGGGAAAACCAAGCTTTTCCAGACTCTCAATGTAGCCAATCATCTTAATCACATGAGGGCTGACGGGATTCCCTTCTGCAAGCCTGCACGCAAACAAGGACTTTGAAGTGTTGAACCTCTCAGCCCTTGCTTGGTTCTCAAACATACCACGCAACCCCACAATGATATTGTAGGCATCTGTGTTCTCATATTGCTTCTGAAGCTCAGAGGACATTGTGGCAAGCATGAGACAGCTCACATCAAGGTAATCATTCGTTTGCTTCTCATAAGCTCTCCGTGCAGCCGCAGTAGCATTATCAGGCAAGTCATCAGGATAATGAGACTCAAGGACATACTCCTTGCGCTCTTGCTTGAGAACAATTCTCAAGTTGCGATACCAATCCATAAAGTTCGTTCCATTGAGTTTTTCTTTCTCAAGAATAGATCGCAAATTAAAAGAACTGGATGCGGCATTAGTTGACATGATCTACAACAAAGAATATGCAAAGTTTAGCACTATGTTTATGTTCATCTTTTATTAAACAATTTAACAAAAGACTCCCACTATGTGTTTTGCAACAAAACTCCCTCTAAGTTACATAGTGGGTCAAGAACCTCATTTCACTAATTCCTAGTGAGCTTTGGCATCACGGCTAGAAAACTAGTGACATGGGTAAGCAACACCTTGCTAATCACATCCCTATGTGACTCTTGCTTGTTGGGTGACATCAACATGCCCCGGCCCCAATCTATGCCCCAAGGTCCAAAACTGTTTTGATAACCTTGTTAAGTAAACCAAATGCTTCCGCATGTAGATGTCCGACATCTACCCCAAATAATGATGATAACCGACGGCACTCTACTTTGGTAGACCTACCATGCGGTGATCATTATCTTTTGGTGCAACATATGGAAGGGCATGAACACCTAATTTTATGAGGGATTCTATCCTACCAAAGCAACATATGACAAAAACATTGCATAAGAATAAGATAGATAATATCACAGATAAACACATTTAACTGTGAAGTAGTATGGCCCAAACAAATGGTGATCTCCATCTCCATGTAGGTGTAGACGATCTCCATCCTCCACATCACTCCTTTAGGCCACCATGCTTGAAAGCTTGTAACCTCAAAACTAGGCTACTACCTATAATAGCTAGAAATTGAAGATTACAAAGATAGATTCAAGCATTAAGGTCGACACGCAGGTCGTTAAATACAATATAGACAGCTAACAATAGCTGAAATAATCATGACACGCAGGCCATGAACGAATGTTACATGCATCACATACATCTCATACATTCCAATAAGATATAGGGCCATACTATTCACGTCATTCTCTGCAAAAACAAGTTAGACGTAGAATCGTATTCTACCTAACGATGAGAACCCAAGACGCTATACAAGGCGGGTACGCACGGCGGTCCCGCTGGCCGGTCAGCGGGCGGGGGGTCGAGGGGGGGGCCGCCCCCCGCGGGTTTCAGGGCAGCGCCCTGAACACCCTACGAAATTTACAGATCCAATCTATGAAATCGCAATGGAAAAACTATTCGGCACAACCACCTTATGCCGATCCGAGACATTCTCTAGGATGCTAGTTTTTCCACTGGGCCGAGGCCATCAGATCCGTAACCTACTAGTATTCGGCATAACCACCTTATGCCGATCCGAGACAATCTCTAGGGCACTAGTATTCCCACTGGCCCGAGGCTATCAGATTCGTATCCTACTAGTATTCGACATAACCACCTTATGCCGATCCGAGACAATCTCTAGGGCACTAGTAGTGATACAATCTGCGCCTCATCCAACCCCTATTCACCGATTGATCTCATCAACCCGTGCTACCATCGATTCATCACATGAACCGACTGATCTAGACTGTAAATAGATCCAATCTACTACAACCGCATATCATCATATGCGCTGATCCAGATCGCAAACTAAGCAAGATGGCTCTGATACCATTGAAGGAACGCGCGTAGGCTACGATAGCAGAAAATAAAAAATTTCTACCGCGCACACCAGGACATCATGCTAAGAAGGGATCATAGATCGTTACCACTAGACGCGCAGCGCAGCGGAAGAAGAGTTGGAGAAGCCGATCCAACCACGCGCGTCGAGGTAGTAGTGGAAGTAGCCGATCGTCCCGAACAGATCGTCTCCTCCACGCGATCAAACACACCACGAGTAGATCCAATCTGTAGTTTGTTGATGCCGATCAACGCCGCAACGAGCAGCGCCTCCACCGGTATCCACACGTCCGGGGCTGGAACGCCGATCGCGAGTGTACCAGCACTCGCGAGCGGCTAGGGTTTGGCTCGGGAGGTGGCGGCTAGGGTTTTGCTCGGGAGGAACATATATGTCCATCCCTCAGCCCCCCCGCCTCCAAATATATAGACCTCCTCACTTGGGCCTCGTGGACCGAGGCCCAATAGGAGTCTATCCGGATCTCTATCCGAATTGAGCCCACATCCGAATCACATTCGAATTAGTGTTCCAACCCGTTAAGTGTGCGACCCTGTAGGTTCACGTATACTTGGTCGCGACCCGGAAACACCTTTCCGGTCACCCTGTTAATAGCGGCCTCTAGCAAGACATATTAACCCCAAAGTATACGTAAAGATCATATCGGCTGAACCTGTAATGTTCTCATGTACGAATCCTTTTGCCTCACGATATAGATTAAGCTCAAGGCGAGACCTGTGTCATCCTCTTAATGGCTCAATCACTCTCTCGATTCCGTGATGGATTATAAACTTGTGATTGACTCCTCAATCACATTGGCATGGCCATGCACTTTCATAATCCATTACATCGAGGGGCCCAGAGATATCTCTCCCACAAGGAGGGGCAAATTCTATCTTGATCATTCACATCCCACTACATGTTTCATAGCAAACCCGAAGACTACTTTTATGACTACCCAGTTACGGAGTAGTGGTTAGTAGTCCCAAAATAGGCTACTACGCATGTTGGGAACCATGATGATCTCAAGTCTAACGATTCTACATAAACACTACTTGAGACCAACTAATGACACATGGAATCTCTGCAGTGTCTCATGGCGGGTCTATCCAACATATGTTCACTAACACATGTCCATATTATTGATTTGGTATCTCCATACCATGATCCATGAGACATGATCATCAATCAATACATATGCTGATCTTTGAATCATATATGTTCCTCATATGATATATGATCAGGGATCATTTAGAAATAGCAACATTTTGGCATTAAGAGTCTCATGAATAAGTCACATACTCATTGATCAATAATGATAATGTCTATTTCAAGGAACAAAGCAATGTATCATAAACATAGTATGTGATATATTCAACATCTCCATGTTGCCTCTAGGGCATATCACCAACAACTTCATGGATCTCATCAAGGATTTTCATAATCCAATAACTGCATATCTTATTCATATCATCTACCAAAGTTATTATATAACAGAACATTATTTCATTTATAACAGGAAAATATCGATCTCTTCATATCGATCTCTTCAGGGATTCTTGAACCATCGCTTTCACCACCTCATTATCTCATAATGACTTATTAAGTCTGAACTAACAAGTTCTAAGACTTTTATCTATGATTATGGTTCAGCCTCAATTACTTCCTTTCATTTTCTTTACCAGATATGAACACTTCGGGTGCTCGGCCATGGACTTTGATTCCGAATTTATATTCTCATACGAGAAATTTTAGCAATTTTAGAGGAAAACTGGTTGTTGATAACTTTTCTCCAAATATCCTCATAATTGGGTGTCTTTTAATGTTTAATCAAATCTTCGTCATTTCCCAAACGAAAGATTATTGGTCGTTTCGTGCTCCCCAACATTGAAATATGTGTGCGCTTAATTACTGGGGTTTTCATCTTCGTGATGAGCCTCTTCGTGAGGTATTTCACCTTCAAGGTGATTTATCTTCTGGAGTATTTAAGGAGTGTTTAATAATTATGTTGACTAGTGTCACTAGACCTTAGATCCACAGGCGTCCCTGTAGACTCTAGATCAATGACCAATAAGTCAACTTCGCAAAGATGGATATACTATTTAACCAGAGGTATTCCAAACTTAGCGATATATTTACTTCAAGTAAATACTATAAACTCCTTTATGCAATGGAAAAGAAACCTGGTAGTCTCCCCGCTTCTGGCATACAGAAGTATCAACTAAATTTAAATTTGGCTTGGTTAGTGTGTGAACCTTATACCAAAGATCTTTCTTCACGAAAATATCATGGCATTCAAAGATTTTGGGCATTTATCTCCCCTTACTATGGACACACAATATATTTTGGGCATTCAAAGATCTTTTTCTAAATTCAGCTGAGATTTGATCTTGCTTAATAGCATACTTCAAAATTGTCAGACCCCAGATTATACCATCCGGAATCTACTGTGTTTAGCTGCACTATTCCCTGGATCAGTAGATAGTGCTCATAGTTACAGAAATGAATATCAAAATACATATCATGCGGAAGCGTAAATATAATAGTAGACTTACTCATGGGCCGATTAGGCCGAAATCATGAAATTGCAGCAGCGGAAAAACGAAGCACGCAAGTGGGACCTTCAGGACATGCCCACAGGCAGCCAACTGGAGGTTCGCGACCTAGCCCTTTACATCTTCATCTTCTCGGCCAGCTTGTCCAATCTTGTTGCTGAGGTGAGGTGATTTGATTCCCGATTCTAAATTTTGTCGCAAAAGCGAGCGTGAGCACTCCGACCCCGTGCTCCGCGAGCCAATACACAGAATGCAAATAAATAGTATGCATGGCTTAACCAAAGGAAGGCTCGGGTTATTTTATTTTTGCGTAGAGTGCTTTTGAATACAATTACTTAAAGATCCCTAAAACCTAGCAGTTTGAACCAAATCATATTGTGTGAAAAGAATGCAATATCATTAATACTGATACAGATTTTTCGTTCACCATATATGGCATCTGCACCATATGCTTATCTTTCAGCGTTATATACGCTTAACTTATCACTGGGACGACACCCAGGACAATTCCAAACCAGGGCAGTCCTTCGCCCTTCACTTTTCCATTCCCACCCACAAAACATTTTGAAATAGAACTATATCTGGTTAAGTTCCCATGTCCGCCCATGACCGTGGGCATGGCTATTCGAATAGTTTTGACTCTGCAGAGTTTGTACACTTTCACCACAAGAGACAATCAACTCATTGCCCCACACAATTCCTTAGAAGTGTGGTTGAGCAGACCATCACAGTGACTTTTCAAAGTATCTAGTCCTTTCTCTCATCTCACATTATGGGTGACCGCCCATTTGCGATGGGTCCCATCTGTGCGCGGGATGTTTTCCCCAGACACTAACGCAGCCGGGCTCCACTTCCCGCAACGTTAGGAAAGCGGGAAAACTTCACCCTCCACTGGTGTCCCTTCAGGCCCCCTTGCCATAGCATAACCCCATCAATCCACTACCAGTGAGATGAGTCCGGGATTTCGATAAGTTTACTTAGCCAAGTTGTATTTTACAGACTTGCGGTTGTACTGTTTTACACAGGAGATCATGACAAGATCAGTCCTTAGTAGTATGTGGAAGGTTCTACCACAAACCACACTCTCGTGCACCCCTGCACCATACCCCCGAACCATCCGCCCAGATAAATAAGCAATTTGAGATTTTTGGGAGTATAAAATAACCATATCCAACATACACCAGTCATTACCACCATGACTGCCCAACCAACTTTTCTCATGATTAAAAAGTGATGCTTGGGCGCTCTCGCGCCCATGAGTACCTAAACAATACTAAGCATGGCATATATTTAGGGACTTATTTTCCAAAGGTTACTATTATAATTTTGCTAGGGTGACAAGGTTCTCATGTTCAAATATTCCAAAGGATGGGCAATATTAACCAAGTTAGATAATAGGCATTTAACTAGAATTCTAAATTAAACATAGATTTGCATATAAAATAACAGCATGCAATTTGATAATTTAAACAAAAATAATTTGCAGGAAATGTAGGTTCAATATGATCAAAGTATTGACTCGCCTGGCGCGGTTTACCGCTGTCTTGAGCTCACGCAATGATTTCTCTTGAGCTTTTGGTCTCTATCTTCACTTCGAGCTTGATCTCGCTTTATCCATTAAATCTTCATGACTCCCGATTTCTAATTACGTGACAAACGACTGAATCCAAATAAAGCAAATAACTCAAAAAGATCCAAATAAATCCGAATAAACCAAATTTAGTTTTGTTACGAGTTAATGGGTGATTCGGTGATTTGAGGCAAGGTTGGTAATAGCATACGATAACTTGATCTTTTTATTAATAATCTCTTTTTATTATTTTATTATTTATCAAGGAAGTTCCATGAGTTAGGTTAGACTTATGTATCGAAGTGCGAGTCTGGCTGGGTAGGTATTCCTTGTAACTTAGGTTATGGTAAAAGCAAATTGGACTGATGGATGAGATCTGTACTTATTCTATAAATCTTTTAGTCGAAAGTATTATAACACTTGGATATCTTTATTAAGTTTTAGAACAATCTCTGATGTAGGCCTTTACTTACTAATTAGATTAAGATAAATAGCAAAGGCTCAATATTCATTCATATATGGTAGTTGATTAAAATTTAAATCTCTAATAATCCCATCATCATATTTTATGTATCTTCATTCATGGCTAGGCTAAATTTAAGTTGAATTAGGATCCAGTCATATG
The DNA here is from genome assembly GCA_017311315.1 of Dendrocalamus latiflorus. Lineage (NCBI taxonomy): Eukaryota > Viridiplantae > Streptophyta > Magnoliopsida > Poales > Poaceae > Dendrocalamus > Dendrocalamus latiflorus. The sequence continues at coordinate 20,906,246 of CM029676.1, forward strand.
GGTCCTAACTTGTTTTATATGCAATTATGCTCAATACTATTATGTACTAAAGCTAGTGTTAAGATTTAATTAATGGCACTATTATTAGCTTGCTCATACTCTAGCTGCTATTAGGCTTAGCTTCATTTCTAATTCTAGTTTAAACTCGGCTATCGGGGCAGAGCTTGGGATGCAGTATTTTATGCGACCCTAATTACCCGCGTTATTGTTTAAATGTTCATTTTAGAGTATTTACATGCCTGTGAGATTATTTTTCATACTTGATGACTTAGGGCTATTATATTTTAGCACATGTATATTATTACTCGAACCTGCCATGCATTAGGTTAGTCCTATAGACAGGTGTAGGAGCTTAGTGCATTAAATTCATCTTTAAGGTATGTATTCCTTATAACTTAGTGTTGTGGCTACAGACCAAACAGAGAGAGAGATGGTGGTGGAGAGTGATGAAGATAAGTGTAAATGGCCTGGGTCCTCCCCATGACTTACTCATATATATATACACATGAGGAGTGCTTTTACAGCTATACCCTTACATCTGGTTATCCCCTCTGGGGGCAGTTATGTCATTACACATGGCCTATTCTAGGCCTTATAATCTCCTACCAGGCCTGCTGGGTTTAGGTGGGGGCCACCCCTACGACAGGAGCCTCTCATGGTGAAGGGCTTCACAGGGCCGAAGCCATGTCGCCGAGTCCTTTGGCCCCCTCCGTCCCCTGCGGCCTGTGAATTCCTCCAACCTTGACCCGGGGCTGTTCTGTGGCCGAAGCAGATGCGTGTTCTTCCGACCGTCCACGTGGCGAGGCGTGCTTGGCGCGGTGCGGGCCTTGAGGCGTCGTGACCATCAATGTGACGGCGGACTCCCGGCGTTTGGACTTCTGGGGCGCGCGCGCGCCCCCCGCTTGTGCTTCCACCGGTTGGCGTGCCGCCGATTCGCCTCCCTCCACGGCGGCGGCTCTTCGCCTGGTGAGGCCGTGTATAAATATGCTAGCGACGGGGGCCGCTCCCTAGATATCCCTTGCTGTGCATCCCGTACCTGTTCATGGTTAGCTTCTCATGTGTAGGGAAAATTTTGTTCACCTGCGTTTGATGACTGCGTCGACTGGTGTCAACGCCCGCGAGCGCCGGTGAACAAAACACGTCCTATTTGTGGGAATGTTTCACAGCTTGGAGCGGAGATGGCAAGGCTTGACTTGCTCTCGTAGACAGATATGAAGTAATCCATACGCTCTGATCGTGCGAACGAGCATATGCTGGTGTGGTGACGCATATCTGCTTACGAGATCATGTCTGTTCTTGCCGCAAATTGACCTTTGCGTGTTCGGGTTATGGTGGTCGTTTGTACTGTTCTTCGTTCTTCAAGCTCGTTCCATCCCCATTCTTCGAGTGGGTGGCAGCGGAGGTTGGCGCCGAAGTCGAAGTAGACGCGCGCGCGCTCCGTCCCCCACCCTTCGAACGGGTGGCAGTGAAGCTGGCGCCTAATCGAAGTATACGCGCACGCTCCGTCCCCTACCCTTCGAACGGGTGGCAGTGAAGCTGGCGCCTAATCGAAGTATACGCGCGCGCTCCGTCCGCTACCCTTCGAACGGGTGGCAGCGAAGCTGGCGCCTAGTCGGAGTAGACGCGTGCGCTCCGTCCCCTACCGTTCGAACGGGTGGCAGCGAAGCTGGCGCCTAGTCGGAGTTAGACGCGCGCGCTCCGTCCCCTACCCATCGAACGGGTGGCAGCGAAGCTGGCGCCTAGTCGGAGTAGACGCGCGCGCTCCGTCCCCTACCCTTCGAACGGGTGGCGGCGAAGCTGGTGCCTAGACGGAGTAGACGCGCGCGCTCTGTCCCCTACCCTTCGAACGGGTGGCGGCGAAGCTGGCGCCTAGTCGGAGTAGACGCGCGCGCTCCGTCCCCTACCCTTCGAACGGGTGGCGGCGATGCTGGCGCCTAGTCGGAGTAGACGCGCGCGCTCCGTCCCCTACCCTTCGAACGGGTGGCGGGGAAGCTGGCGCCTAGTCGGAGTAGACGCGCGCGCTCCGTCCCCTACCCTTCGACCGGGTGGCGGCGAAGCTGGCGCCTAGTCGGAGTAGACGCGCGCGCTCCGTCCCCTACCCATCCAACGGGTGGCAGCGAAGCTGGCGCCTAGTCGGAGTAGACACGCGCGCCCCGTCCCCTACCCGTCGACCGGGTGGCAGCGAAGCTGGCGCCTAGTCGGAGTAGACGCGCGCGCTCCGTCCCCTACCCTTCGACCGGGTGGCAGCGAAGCTGGCGCCTAGTCGGAGTAGACGCGCGCGCTCCGTCCCCTACCCTTCGAACGGGTGGCTGCGAAGCTGGCGCCTAGTCGGAGTAGACGCGCGCGCTCCGTCCCCTACCCTTCGACCGGGTGGCAGCGAAGCTGGCGCCTAGTCGGAGTAGACGCGCGCGCTCCGTCCCCTACCCATCCAACGGGTGGCGGCGAAGCTGGTGCCTAGTCGGAGTAGACGCGCGCTCCGTCCCCTACCTTCGACCGGGTGGCAGCGAAGCTGGCGTCTAATCGGAGTAGACGCGCGCGCTCCGTCCCCTACCCTTCGACCGGGTGGCAGCGAAGCTGGCGCCTAGTCGGAGTAGACGCGCGCGCTCCGTCCCCTACCCATCCAACGGGTGGCAGCGAAGCTGGCGCCTAGTCGGAGTAGACGCGCGCGCTCCGTCCCCTACCCTTCGAACGGGTGGCGGCGAAGCTGGCGCCTAGTCGGAGTAGACGCGCGCGCTCCGTCCCCTACCCTTCGAACGGGTGGCCGCGAAGCTGGCGCCTAGTCGGAGTAGACGCGCGCGCTCCGTCCCCTACCCTTCGAACGGGTGGCTGCGAAGCTGGCGCCTAGTCGGAGTAGACGCGCGCGCTCCGTCCCCTACCCTTCGAACGGGTGGCAGCGAAGCTGGCGCCTAGTCGGAGTAGACGCGCGCGCTCCGTCCCCTACCCTTCGAACGGGTGGGAGCGAAGCTGGCGGCGAAGGTGGCGCCTTCGCCTCGCGAACGCCGCCGCGTGGGCGGTGACTTGGGGTCTTGTGCTGTAAAGGTTCCTGGAATCACGCCGGCCCTTGGTCTGCCAGGGTTAGGTTCCCGTACCGTGCGACCCGACGCGCCCGGGGCACGCGGCGGCCTATGACGGGTGGGCGGAGGGATGTGGACGGTTGCATGTTTGCAGCCGCTCGCCGCTTCCCTAGGCAAAGGGGACACTAGGCAGGCGGTGAATGGCGCGGAGCCGGAGCTGTTGTGATCCCCTGGCCCACTGGTGCGCCTATAATAGCGGCTAGGTAACGCCGTGTTGTGACGGTCCTTGGCGCCCGTGGTCTTGACCTTCCAGCGTTGGGTGGGGCGTTGTGCTGGACGGGCGCTTATACGACTGCGGTCGCGCCTCGTACCCGGACCTTCGCGACCCTTCACTTTCAATTATGGGGAATCGTGCAGGGCGAGCCTTTACACCACTGCGGTTGCATCCGGCACGCGGATCGTTGCGACGCTTCGGTAGCGGCGGTGTGGGCGAGGTGGCTTGAAATAGCCCCCCCGTGACAGCGTCCCCGCACCTTTACGCCCTCTTTCCTGCCTGCTCCGCCTTCCACACCTTCGTGCTATCTTCACCGCTTCAGTCTCGTCGTGGGAAGCGATGGCCTCCAGTAGCGAGCGCGGCCAAGCGGTTGGCGGCCCTGCCATTCACCGGCGATCCTCGCCGTTGGAGGTGAAATACGCGCTCCAAGAGCGCGACCCGGCGGCGGTGGACCAGGAGCGGCTGGTGGCGGAGGAGGAAGGCACGTTCTCCGGTGAGCTAGGCCCCTCGCTCGTGACCGAGAAAACGATCCAAGGGCTCTTGCGCGTGGGGAAGTTGTCCGGGCGCCAAGACGTACGATTGCCCGCCGCCGACGAGACGGAACCGCATCCCGAAAGGTCAGAGGCGGTCGTCTTCGTTGCCTTTTTCGACGCGGGGCTCCGGATCCCAGCGGCGGCGGTGGTGGGCGACGTGCTGCGGACCTTCGGGCTGGAGCTGAAGCTATTGACTCCGAACGCCGTGGCCTGGCTCGCGGTGTACAGCTGGGCCTTGCGCTCGGGGGCATGTTGGCCCAGCGCGTCGCTGTTCGCCTATCTCCACGAGGCACGATGCCAGCCGAAGGGCCGGAAGGGCGGGACGCTGTCGAGCTTCGGTAGCGTCACTTTTATTCTTCGCTCGTCGTGCAAGAAGCTCTTCCCTACGAACTCTACTCGCGGGAAGTGGGAGTCCTACTGGATGAAGCGGTGGTTCTACCACCGTGTTGAGAGTGGGAGCGGCCTTGAGTGCACGGGCCGACCAATCGCGTTCAAGCCCTCACCCGGCCGAACGCTCGACGACGAGGACAAGCGGAGGGTCAAGCGGCTCGTAGGCGCGGCCGCCCGCCTCAACATGCGCGACCTCGCCGAAGAGTACGTGATGTACGGCGTGGCGCCGCTTGCCTACGACTGGCGTCTTGCCGCCGAGAGGCGCCGAGACGACAATGTTTCGCCATGGGTTTGCTCGCTGCCGGCACCGCCCGGTCCTCGTAAGGTTCGATCGCGTCCCTCCTTCGCTGACGCGAAACGCGTTGTATGCTGATGCTATTCTTCTTTGCTTCAGGGGTTTCCTTGGAGGAGGCGGAGCGAGCCGCGCGCGTATTCCTGGGGCCGTACACCGCTAGGGAGCACGAGCAGCGCGCGTCTGCTATCGCCAAGGCGGGGCTGGGGCGAATAAACCGCGTGTGCGAGGTCCTAGGCCTTGCCTTGCCGGACCGTGTCGCTCCAGACGATGGTGGATCGAAGCAGAAGAAGGCCTCGTCTCGGAAGAGGGGCCGCAGCGGGGCGCCTGCCGCGCCTGCTGCCAGTGTTTCTGAGGGCGCGGCGGACGCGGAGTCGGACTCGGCGAGGTATGCCGACTCGGGCTTGGGTGGCGCAGGCGCCGAAGGCGAGGTGTCTTCGGTGAGCGTCCCGGACGGCGGGTTTGCCGTTGGCAGCCGGCGGAGGGAAGCTTCGCCGCCCGCCGAAGTCGCCGAGGCGGACCTCGCGCGGACCGGCGATGCCGAGGTGGAGCCCTCGACCGCGACCGCTGTGGTGCCGGAGGCGTCCTCCGCGGGGGCGCACGCAGCCGTGCTGTCTTTACCACCAGCAGCGGAAACCGAGGTGCCCCCTGCGACAACTACCCCCGTGGAACCTTCGCCCCCGGGCGCGGCAGCCGCGGGGTCTTCCCCAACCACGGCTGCGGGGGCGGTGTCGCTGCTGGCTGCCCCGGCCAAACGGCCGTGTGTGCAGCCGGAGCTTCACCGGACACCGCGGGGATTCGTCGTGGCCATGGGCATCAGAAGCTTGTGGGACTCCAGCGCAAGCATCGGGGGCCCTGCGGCCTATGCGCCTTCTGCGCCTCTGGCCACACCGCCCGCCGCGCAGGGACAGCCGCCGTCCTCCCCGAACGCGGAGGCTTCTGCTAGCGGCGGGACCATTCCTTCTGCTACCGAAGGTAGGGTGGCTTAGCTTACTCTGGTGTATGCTTTTATGCCTTGGGGTGCTTCACCCGTATCCCTGTTTACAGCGTTGCTCATTCCGGAGGGGGAGCACTCGGCGGAACGCGAGGCCTCCGAGCACGTGAGCCCCGCGGACTTCGTGCCGCCCCCGGAGACGCTGAGGGCGTGGCGCGGGATTGTAAATGACGCGGCCACCAGCGTCGACCCGCAGGTGCTACAGACCTATGGGGCGGGGCGCCTCGAGGACGCCTTCGAGGTGTCCGGAGTGAGGGTAAGTACTCATGCGACCACGCCTCAGCTTAGCTGAGTTTGCTAATTCTTTTCCCTTCTACAGACCCTTGTGCTGGGGCAGGCCCTACAAACGGCCTATGCTCGTAGCCGAACAGCGCTCGAGGATAGGCTACGGGCCGCCGAGGAGGAGCTGCGCGAAGCCTCTGGCGCCCGCTCTGCCCAGGAAGCCCGCATCCGCCAGCTGGAAGCGGAATGCGCCGAAGCGAGGGCGCACGCCGAGGGACTTGTTGCGTCGGCGCAGGAGTCGGCTGCGGCAGCTGCTGAACGAAAGTTCGCGGCGGAGCGAGACGGGCTCCTGGAGCAGGTTGCCGCGCTAGAGAAGGAAAAAGGCGAGCTTGCCTTGACTCTAGCGGAGCGCAACCGGACGCTGGGCGATGCCTCGGTGGTTGCGTGGGATGCCATGCAAGCGCTGGAGAGCCATCTTCAAGGGATGGTAACCGAAGTGCCAGAGCGCGGCTTTGGCCCGGAGGAGTTGTCTCGGACCCTCCGCTGGGTCGGGGATGCCGCCAACGTCGCGCGCGGCGCCGCGACGTCCTTTGGCACCCACTGCGCGTACACTTCGGCCTGCTTGGTGTGCGCGCTCCTCCAGCACCACGGCTGTACGCACGTCGCCGGGCTGGATGACCCCCAGCTGGAGATACCTGGCGGGGCCAGAGTAATGTCCGGCGCCGTCCGCGCCGCTCGCCGTGCCCTCGGGCCCTTCTTCGACCGGATCTGGGGTCACGTTGGGGCGGAAGCTGTACGGATCGAGCTCCGGAAGTCGCTCTACGGGACGGGGAGCCTCGGCCAATTTCTGGACGGGGTCCCTCGACGCGACGATGGCGGCGCTGGGCCCTCCGAAGGCGCCGGGAACCTGCAGGTCTGACGCAGTGGTGCCTAGGTGTAGGCGTGTGTTGTACTGTTCCTTGTCTTTGCGAATAAAGTACACGCTTGCTGCCTGCATTCTGACTTTCGCCTATATCCCGGGCAGCTTCCTTGCTGGGACCGGCTTCGCGTGGCCGACCTTTCAACCCGGCGACGCCTTCGACGCTGGCGAAGGGCCGAAGAGTCGCTTGACTTTTGGGCGAGCCGGCCTTCTTTGAGCGAGGCCCCAGCTTTAGCGCGTGTTAAGGACGAACCCGCGGGGTAGCGGCTTAGAGCGGCCGGGATGTTGCCGGACCTTTGTACGTGTGGTTTTTCGGTATGCAAACTTCCTGGTATTTTAGGATATGCGCTGTGTGTTGATGCCACCGTTGGCGAAGTAGCTGCGCCAGGGTTCCTTGGAGCGGACAGTCCGTAGACTGACGCATGCGGAGGCGGACCTCCGCGGTTTGCCTTGCTTTATAGTCCGGAGACTCGCGCGTGCGGAGGCGGACCTCGACGCTACGTCTTATTTAGAGTCCGTGGACTAGTGCGTCCGGAGGCGGACCTCGATGCTACGACTTCCTTTATAGTCCGGAGACTCACGCGTGCGAAGGCGGACCTCGACGCTACGTCTTATTTACAGTCCGTGGACTGGTGCGTGCGGAAGCGGAGTTCGACGCGACGTCTTCTTTATAGTCCGGAGACTTGTGCGTGCGGAGGCGGACCTCGACGCTACGACTTCCTTTATAGTCCGGAGACTCGCGCGTGCGGAGGCGGACCTCGACGCTACGTCTTATTTACAGTCCGTGGACTGGTGCGTGCGGAAGCGGACTTCGACGCGACGTCTTCTTTATAGTCCGGAGACTTGTGCGTGCGGAGGCGGGCCTCGACGCTACGACTTCCTTTATAGTCCGGAGACTCGCGCGTGCGGAGCTAGGCTCAACGCTACGTCTTATTTAAAGTCCGTAGACTAGTGCGTGCGGAGCTAGGCTCAACGCTACGTCTTATTTAAAGTCCGTAGACTGGTGCGTGCGGAGCAAGGCTCAACGCTACGTCTTATTTAAAGTCCGTAGACTGGTGCGTGCGGAGCTAGGCTCAACGCTACGTCTTATTTAAAGTCCGTAGACTGGTGCGCGCGAGGGCGTCCCCCCGGTGTGTCTTGGTTTATACTCAGTCCCGTCACCCCAGGCTACGGCGAGTGCACACGCGAACGTGCGTCTTTGGTTTATACTCAGTCCCGCACCCCTGGCTACGGCGAGTGCACACGCGAACGAGCGTCTTTGGTTTATACTCAGTCCCGCACCCCTGGCTACGGCGAGTGCACACGCGAACGTGCGTCTTTGGTTTATACTCAGTCCCGCACCCCTGGCTACGGCGAGTGCACACGCGAACGTGCGTCTTTGGTTTATACTCAGTCCCGCACCCCTGGCTACGGCGAGTGCACACGCGAACGTGCGTCTTTGGTTTATACTCAGTCCCGCACCCCTGGCTACGGCGAGTGCACACGCGAACGTGCGTCTTTGGTTTATACTCAGGGGAACGCGCGCGTTGGCTAAGCCTGCGCGCACCTTCACCGCGTACTTGGGCGTAATAAAGGAAGATTAGCGACAAACGGCAATCTTCATTACATCCCCGTTTGCGCGGGTGAGCAACTACAAAGGATGGGTATACTAACCGTTTGCCCTTGGTGCGGCCGAAGCCTCTAGTCGGTAGACATCTGCAGGGCCGGCCAGGGTGCCTGTGAATGGCCCCGCAGACCTCCGTGCGGTGACGCCAGCTTCTAGGAGTGCCGTTGGGCTTCGCGACGCGGGCACCTGGTACCTGGCTCGATGCGTCGGGCCATATCCTGGTCGCCTCGGACGGTGATGATGGTCCGGGGACCCGGGATCTTCATGCATAGGTAGCCGTGGTGCGGTACCGCGCCGAAGGAGTTGAGGATTGGGCGCCCTAAGATGGCATTGTAGGGGTACGGAAGGTCGACCACTTCGAAGGTGGCATCTTCGGTCCGCACATTGTCACCTCGGCCGAAGGAGACTTGAAGACTGATTTGGCCCAGCGCCCGCAGGGGCTGTCCCCCGAAGCCCTGCAGTGGGATTCCCAAGGGCCCTAGGCGGCTTCGAGGGATCCCCATCTGGTCGAAGGCCGCCGCAAACAATACGTTCGCGAAGCTACCGCCGTCCACCAGGGCGCGCCCCACGTCGCACCCTGCGATAGTGACCCGGATGACCAGGGGGTCCTGATGAGGGAAATCCACACCCTGAGCGTCGTCGGGTGTGAATGTAACTTCGTGCTGCGCCCAATCCGGCGGTGCTTGCGCTGGGTACGCCGCCACGTGATGTAGTCTTCGCGCATAGGCCTTCTGCTGCCGTGCCGAGGCGAATTCCAGCGCAGAGCCTCCGGATATGACGTTAATGACCCTGCGGTAGGTTGCGTCCGGGGCCTGCAACGACAGGAGGCCCTCCCGAGGCTGCTGTACGTGAGCTTGGATCCGTAGGGGGCCTTCCTGGGGTTGCATCCCTTGCGCCTGTACCTGCATCCCTTGCGCCTGTACCTGCATGGGGGCCTCGTACGGGAATTGGACGTGGGCCACCGCAGGTGGGCGCGCCTCCGGGTTCCTGTCCCTGGCGACGCTGTCGCGCAGCGCCGCGATGGTGGTGCAGGCGCGGGTATCATGATTGCCGCGGCCGTGGACTACGCACCACAGTCCCTGATGCTGGTCGTCGTAATCTCCGTGACCCTTATCGTCGCGGCCCCTGCCACGGCCGCGCCCCCGGCCACGGCGCCCCCGGCCGCCTCGGCCCGCTGGAGCACCCTCGTCGGACCCGCCTTCGATGTCGAGGACGTACCGGTTTCGCCTCGACCTCTGCTGGCCGCGCTTGGGCTGATCGGACGACTCCTTATGCGAGTTGTCCCTGCGGTCGGGCGCGTCCCTGGACGACTCCTACTTACGCTTTCCCTTCGAAGAACGCCCTTCGGCGGGCCTTCGGCTTTTGCCGAGGCTCCGGCCTGGTTGGTGTCGGAGTCGTCACCTTGCCTTCGCCGCGCGTCTTCCTCCGCCCTGGCATACTCTTCCATCTTGTCGAAGAGCTTCGCCACCGTCTTGATTGGCTTTCGCGCGTTGTACTCGGCCATCGGGCCCGGACGAAGGCCCTGTATGGCTGCATTGACGATGGTGGTCTCGTTGACGTCCTTTACTTGACATCGAATCTTGGCGAAGCGTTTGAAGTAGTCCCGGAGCTTCTCCGAGGGTTTTTGCTTTACGGCAGAGAGTTGGTCCGCGTCGACCCGGTCGACATAGTTTCCTTGGAAGTTGTTGTGAAGACGGACGCGGAGCTGCTCCCACGCGTAGATGGAGCCCGGCTCTATGGTAAAAAACCAAGAGAGCGCCACTCCTTGTAGCGCGAGGGGGAGTCCCTTTGCCTTTGTGGTGTCGTCTCCGCCTGCGGCTTCAATCGCGGTTTCGTATACGCGCACGAACTCACGGGGGTCCGTGTCGCCTTTGTATGAGTCGATGGCGCTAGGAAACTTGAAGTCTTCGGGCCACGCCGCCTGCTGCAGCCCCGCCGAAAGCGGGGACTCCAGATCCACGCGCCGCAGCGGCACGCGGCTAGACGTGGGGGCTTCGCGACTGTCCGCCCTCTCCGGCGTGGGCTCAGACGCGATTACTGGCGTGGCCTGCTGACTCCGAGCCTCTTGTATATCTCTGACGGCTCCGCGAAGGTCCCTGAGCTCCCGCTGGAACGCGTTGAGAGCCGCCAGCAGGGCACTTTCCATCGCCGGTGCAGGCGGGGTCGCCGGTACTGCCGACGGGCGAATCAGCGCGGGGACGACCGCGTCGCGAGGTCCCGAGCTGCCGGTTGCTCCGTCGTGGCTACCTCGAACCGCCCGGTCTGCGCCACCGGCGAGGGTTGTAGTGGGGGCGGCGAGGCCGGCTGTGGTTGCGTCGGCGGGGTCGGTTGTCGCCGCACCCGCGTCGGCGTCCTCGACTGCGGGGTCCGTCCTCGCAGCGTCGGTGACGGGGCGGGTCGTCGCGTTGCCGGTGGCGAGGTTGGTTGTCGCAGTGCCGGTGACGAGGTTGGTCGTCGCGGTGCCGGTGACGAGGTTGGTCGTCACCGCGCGAACATCGATGTCTTCGGCCACCGCGCCTGCGTCGCCACCCGCGCCCGCCGCTGCCGATGCCGAAGCCCTGGTACTCATACGATGCTCCGGCCCGGCCGCCTTCTTTCCCTTCGCCGCAGCTGAAGAAGCTTTTTTCGGTGCCATCCTTCTTCTTCGGTCTTCAGGCTTGTCCTGTCCTCCCCACGGACGGCGCCAACTGTTGTGGCTACAGACCAAACAGAGAGAGAGATGGTGGTGGAGAGTGATGAAGATAAGTGTAAATGGCCTGGGTCCTCCCCATGACTTACTCATATATATATACACATGAGGAGTGCTTTTACAGCTATACCCTTACATCTGGTTATCCCCTCTGGGGGCAGTTATGTCATTACACATGGCCTATTCTGGGCCTTATAATCTCCTACCAGGCCTGCTGGGTTTAGGTGGGGGCCACCCCTACGACACTTAGGTTGTGGTGTTGTATGGGGCTTTATTTACTGATTATTCGAATTATTCACTAATGATTAGTTCAATAGTTCATGGAGGTACGGGGATACTTAATTATCTAATTGATGTTTTGACAGTAAATTTTTGTATATTCTTATTTACTACTTAGCTGCGGCTATTACTTTTGTTCTTTAGATTATTCACTGGCGAGATAATCCAATATCCGATGCTCCAAGGGCACTATACTTTAATACTTATTTACGATCTTTTTATTTAAAAGTACCCTGAGTATCAACTGTCTTTTGTATTTTGTTCTTTTATCTAGCATCCTGCATGATTTAATCTTAGTTAAATTCTATTTACATAGGATCGAACTTGCTACTCATGACTTTATTTCACTACCCTGGTTGACTATATATATACCGTTGAGATTTATTTAATGACAACATTTTAAATAGTAGGGCATACCTTTTAAATTACTATCAAGGGTATTCTTTTTATTTTAAAGCCTTATTGTTATAGTTTTTAATATAACATCCAATTTATTTTTCTGAACTCTAACTTGAATGTATTTTTATTTGAGATTCTTATTAACCTTGGACATTAAGCATAACTATCTTTTACTAATGCCCTAACTAATGATTGGTCTTTTAGACATGTATTCAAACATATTAATTACCCATATATGAACTAATCCAGATTTAAATCTTCATTTACTCTCATTTATATCCTCATTAAATTCCTGTTTGCTTCCTTGGATTATTTCCAAATTTTTCCTTGACTTTCTTAATTAAAATGGACTAACAAAAACCAAAATAAAAAGAAGAGGAAAAAGGTGTGGCCGACGGCGCTCGAACTAGCGACCTGCTACGTGTGCACCTAGCTTGACTCGGCTGACCACTGGGCCATTGCCCGTTTGGTGAAGAGAGGGAGGGCACAAATTAAAAGCAGAAAGTCTCAAAACAGGGGAGCTGGCTAGTCGAAGCAGGGGAGAGCGGCGGCGCTGAGTAGGTGGTGGCGTCGCCGGCGAGTGGCGGCCAGGGTGGTGCCGGTGAATGCTGAAACGAGTTGGCTAGGGGGTAGGGAACCTACAGGTGGGGACGCGTCGGCTGGGGCGACATTGAGGAGGGCGGGCGGCAGCCCGAGGCGACCGACGGCGAGTAGTCGCGGTGCGACAGCGGCGTGGTGGAGGGAAGGCAAAATTGGTCGGCGCACGAGCAATAGGGGGTCGAGAGGAACTCACCCATGGAGGCGGCCTGGCTGGGGAGGGTCCACGGTGGGCTGGCGGCGCGGACCGGCGGCGGAGCGGGTGGAGCTCTCGGTGCCGGCGGGCTGGAGTGGGGGAGAAGCTCCGGCGCCTGTCGGAGGAGGTTCGTGGCGTCGAGAGGTTGCTCCCCAAGCGAGGAATCGACGGGAGACCAACCGAGGAGGAGATGGCGCGGGCGGCGGCGATTCGACCGGCGACGGGGAAGATGGCTGTGCGGCGAGCTTCGGCGCGGCGTTTTCCAATTGATTCAGACGGGGAGTATCTGGGGGGTGGTGGCACGGTATGACGCGCTTTAATTGATGGGGGGAGGCACCGGGGTACCGGAACGGCGAGGAGGTAGCGGCGGCGGCTCACAGCGCGCGGGCGGGAGGAGAAACGGGGGAGGAAGAGGAAGAGCTTGGGGAGCCAGGCTGCTATTTGAAGCGCGGAAAAACTATGTGGCTGGCGAGAGTAGCTCGCAGCGGGGGATGGCATGGCGCGTGGTGCGATGTGACCGGACGGGGCGGAGGGAGTCGCTGCGGAGACTGTGGGCGCGCGTGGGAAAAACCGTGGGCGACGAGAAGGAATCGGTGGGCGGCGCAGTGCATGAAGGCCACGCGGCGGAGAGAAGCTGTGCGCAGCAGAGAACGCGCGGGCGCACGCGGAGAAGAGAGGAAGCAGGCGCGCGCACAGGGGAGAGAGAGAGAGGGCCCAGCGGCCAGAGAAAGAGTTCAGGAGAGAGGAGGATAGGAGTGGGGCCCACAAGTAATAGAGAGTAGGGGAAAATTGAAGGGAATGAGAGATAGGCTTAATTATTTTCTGGACTTTGGATTTTTTTGATTTTCCACTTTTAACTTGCATTAGAATTTACTAATTTTTGGATGGCATTTAGAATTCAAGCTTTAAATTTTTAGCTATTAAATGAGAGCTATTATTATTATTATTCAGATTATATGTTTATATATATATATATATATATATATATATATATATATATATATTTACTTAGAAGGTATCTACCTTTTAGTTGCTATTAGCTTTAATTAGAATCTATTTATCTAGCAAGGCTTGTTTTACAAGGTTATATTTTCCATATTTGCTAATTAGCAAGACCTACCATTGGAATTTATTTAATTTTTGGAATCTCAACCAAATTCAGGAAAACACCATAAAATCCAAATTCCAAAAGAATATTTTGCAAAAATAATTCAAAACTTCACATTTTTCAAATTTAAAATTTTTGGGATGTTACAAACCTACCCCCCTTAAATGAATCTCGACCCCGAGATGCCGGTATAGTAGAAAGAAGTAAGCGGGGTCAAATTGGCTAGCAATAGGTTTGCTTGTCGCGACGGTCTCGCAAATTTTCTCAGTCTGATTCGCTTAAATCTAATATAGCATCATTGCATCTCCAAGGTAGTCATACATCGTTTCGATACTTCCAAAAGTACTTATACACCATAGTAGTCCTCCGACGTTCTTGTCTATTCTTGCTACCCCCCTTAAAATAAATGACGACTGACATTAGTCATCCTTTCTAACTCCGGGCATAACAAGTCCTATGGCGATTTGGAGACTCATCCGTTGTATCTCAGCCGCTTTGGTCAGCAACAGGCTCATGGAGCAATCCTTGGGGCAGTGGTCTTGTCCTTCACAGAGAAAACATGTCATCTTTCTCGTTGGACATTCTGCTGGCGGGTGGTCTCCTCCACAGTTGGGGCAGTTAACAGTACATTGACTTTTCTCATGTCCTTTTTCTCCACAACGCCTACAAGCTATTAGGTTAGTGAGGCAGTCATCCAGGTAGTGATATTTCTTGCAGTATAAGCAGTAGGGGACTGGGCAATTGTAGCAGTAATGACCAGTTTGCCCACAGGTGAAGCATGCCCCTCGTTTATCTTGGCGTAATGGAGGGCATGATTGTGCGACATGTCCGGTTTTACCGCACTCGAGACATGTAGCACTTAACGAAGCTTCTTGGTCTGGTGATAGAACTATGGTAGGTGTACCCCGTTCTTCTTTGGAGCTGCTAGGGTTTTCTTCGTTGGGGTTGAAGCCGGTGGTGGTGGTGGCAGCACCATCTCCTTGTTCTTCTGGCTTTTGAAGTGGGCAGTTCTTCGCGTAATGTCCTGGGTGGCCACAGTTGAAACATTTGTCTTGCTTCTTCTGAGGACACTTTCGGGAATGGTGCCCAGTAGTCTTGCAATAGAAACAAGTGGCCTTCTTTCGAGGTTTACTTGGCGCAGGGCTACTATTATCTTCATGATGATGGCTTCTCTTTGACTTTCCTCGTAGGGTGAGGTCATGTGATGGCCTATACGTATGGTTGGGCTCTTTTCTTGCTTAAAGTGTTCACTAATGCTATTTATGCTTACATGTGTTGAGCGGTGCTATTTGATGTGTTTCTTGTTTGTGATGGCTGCAGGACGTCGAGGCGGAGTCGTGACGAGACACGAGGTGACCGGACTAGACACAGGCGGTGTCGAGGTCAGAACGGTCGAGATGTGTCGAAGACGGCGGAGACTCGAGGTGGTTGCGAGGCTTGGACAACAAGAGACGCGGAAGCTTCCCGGAAGGTGCAGGAGGGGCGAATTGGGAATTTCGCGAGGCTGCACAAGCGGGAGCGGGTTCCGTTGGATCTAGCGGGCGTAACGGGTTGGAGACCCGTTAGCCAAAGGCTATAAATAGGAGGGAGTGGCTGCATGCCCCCTCATGGCTTTGGGAGAGAGTTAGGGTTTACTTTAGTCAAAAGAGCCTTTGAGAGGTGGTTTTGACTTTAGGCTTTAGTTAGTGAGGAGTTGTTGAGGGCAGCAGAGTGTGTCCCTTCGTTGTCTCTGTGTCTGGGTGTGTTCCTCTCCAAGAAGCAAGCATGTATGGGTGTGTGTTCTTGAGACTAGAGGAGAGGGAGAGGATGGATTGAGTCTCTTGTAATCATTCCTCGTGTATCCAATCGGGGTATCGGGACTCCTTGTAATCCTTGTTGATTTGGGAATGAAATCTCTGAGTTTTTCTCCCGTGCTCTCTGTTTTCCTTCGATGCCTCTTTGCATGATTTCTTGAGATTTTCATTTTTCTTGTTGTTTCTTGCTGGGGAGTGCTAAAATGTATTGCTCTGTGATGGGGTTATGATTCTAGACCATTTGGTTAGCTAAAATCCCAGAGACAAGTGTTTAATTTCAGTTTTTGCCTTTTGGGCCTCCCCTCTTCATCTTGTGCATTCTAGGGTTTTGGTGCAAATCTGGTTTCCCTCTTTGAGATGGCTTGAAACTTGGCATGTAAATTCCAGGTGCTATTATCTTGCTATCCCCAAAGTTCCATTGCCAAAGGATCAAAGATTTGGGAGTAATTTGACTTTTGGCTCAGCTCGTGCAAGATTTCAGTTTTAAGCCCTAATCTGAAATTCTTGATCTTTTGTTTGATTTCTTTGTCTCCTAGAGCCCCCATGCTATTTAGTCTGTTGTGGTAGTACTTTGGGCTAAAAAGATTGGGAAGAAACCTTCAATTTCTCAGTCTTTGGAGTTCTGAAGTTTTTGTCGAAGTTCAGGTTTTCAGTTTTGCTCTTGGGCTGCTGGGCTCAGGGGAGCGGTCAGACCGCTGGGTAATGGCCGGTCTGACCGGGTCCAACACGGCGGTCAGACTGGTGTGATCAGGCCGGTCAGACCGGAGGTAAAGGAGCGGTCAGACCGCCCGGGATGTTGAGGTCAGACCGCCCCCTGTGTTTTTGTGTGTTGTCTTTCGTTTGTCCTTTGGGGATCTCTCCAGCTTCTCAGATTTGCCTTCTATGAGTTTTCAGAGACTCTAAGTTCTACTCTTCATGGTCTTTTTGTGATCATAGGAGAGAAGACTTGTTTTTAGTACTTGGGAATTTTGCTAAAAAGTCGGCATTCACCCCCCCTCTGTCGCCATTTCGGTCCAACAATGTTCCACATGTACCCCAAAATTTCTCCCCCTTTTCACGCCAACCATAAAATTCCAAATGAAAGCGCCTACTTCTAGCATTTGCTTTGAATGAACTAAGAGTTTTAGCAATAAATTGCTGTTATACTACTTCAGGAGTAAAATTTATTAGCGTGAAACCAACATATACTTTGTAACATGGAAGATGGGGTTATATATAGACTTCAAGTTTTTGAGGTTCATAGCGTTTTCTAATCGACGTGATCCTTCTGTGATTTAACATTTGATTAGATTCCTTGTGTCCGCAAGGACACTTTTCCTATTGTCATCCGGGCAAAAATGAACTGAGGCATATCATTCCTTTCAAATGTCAGGCATAATATTTACAAATTTTGTTCCATGCATGATTAATTATTTACTGTAGGTAAGATATGCTGCTGGCAATGTGTCCTATTGAGTAACTGTTCAGTAGGGGTAAGGCTTTAATAGAACAACTTAGACCAAACACATTTATGGCATCTGAGAAATAATTATCTAATGTCCAATTTCAGCCTAAGGCAAAAGATAAGATGTGCTCTTCATGAGCAAGATCAAACTCGACAGGAGTTGTATCTATACTATTGATGCTACTTATGTAGGGAAAAACATCTAAATGAAGCACCATGGCATAGGGAGAATGCTACTGGCCTCCATATTGTTCACCATGGCATATTCTTACTTATGAATGCACCTACTATTGGTAACATATAGGTTGTCTAAACTCAGTCCATAGACAAAATGGTGCAAGGCGTAGTAACACTCGCGTAGGGACTTCAGGCCCTAGAGATAGAAGTAGATCCTGGCAAAATGTCTACAGGAACACCAGTAACCTTTTATGGGTTTGGCCATTCTTTCAGAGAAGGCCCTTATGCCCAACGGACCTAAATCATACAATCATTCTTCAGGCTAGAGTAGAGGCAATACCTCATAAGCTACAAAGCTTTTACCTTTCAGCGGTAGAAAGGGTACAACTACGTCAGCGTCAAGCATGACATTAGCATGACTATTATAAAATAAGCCTAGGTGAGACAACTGCAGCCATTCGAAGCATGCGGATATCCACTTAGTGATGCCCAAAGTCCAACAATATTCATGCAATTTCTTGCATAGTTACTGTTGGTAAGTACTTTTCAAGCGTATGAAATGAGTGCAAATAGTAAGGATTTACTTTTATCTAAACAATAGATAATTTATCATTTCCCAGATTTTTTCCTAGCAACCTTGGGATTTTTTGATAATTATTGAAGTATTTAAGTAATTTTCAGAATTACTAACCCATTAAATAAATCCCCAAACACACAATGCCAGGAAATAAACTATAAAAGAAATATGATGCTTCCAAGGTGTGCTAAGTCTAAGGTTTCAAAAATTTACGGAAGCTCATATACCTAAAAACCATGTTTCTAGGATTTTCTGGAATTTTCTAGAAATTTTAATGAATTTCTACTAATTAATAAGCAATTTTCAGAATCATTAAATAAGTAGAAATAATATGCTGAATAAAATAAATCTAGAAACAACAATGCCACAAGATAACTATATTATAATAAAGCTTAAATAATCTAGGAAATAAATTACAGGAAGAAATTCGGTCTATTGGACTTAGTTGCAATTCTGACATACTTCAGGGTCAAATTGTATGATTATTTTCAACATCTCAGCAATATTACCTAATTTTCCGAGAGTCCAAGGACTAGATTCCTAATATTCTGCCGACCAGTTTTTTCTTTTCTTCATTTCGGTCTAATTGGGCCCTATTTACCTGTTTTCTCTCGCGCGGCCTGCTAACCCGGTGGCTAGGGTTAAAAACCCTAGCCACCGGTCTCCCGTGTGAGTGGCGGCGGCTGGTGGGGAGGCAGTGGGCGGTCGGCCGGGCGCGAGGCGGGTGGCCAGGCGCAACGCATCAGCCGAGCGTGGCGGTCGGGCACGGCGGCGTCTTCGTGCGCGCCGGCGACTGTGGTGGGGGCTTCAGGCCGGAGGCACGACAGCAAGCGCGGGCACGAAGACGGAGCAGCGGCGGGTGGCCTGGTGCGGTGGTGTCTTCGGTGTGCCGGGAGCTGTGCATAGAGGCAGCGTCCGTCCTTGGTCGAGCGGCTACGGGGCGCGGTTTGGCCACAGGTGGCGGCGCTAAGGTTCGGCCTCAGGCGGCGACAGTCGTGTCTTTAGGCGCGCTGGTGGCCATGGGCGGAGGCGTCGGGCCCTGGGCGCAGCGCGGCGGCGCCGGGGAGGTCTCAGGTGACGCGGCGGTGGCGCGACGGGCGAAGGTGATGTCCGACGACCTCGAGTTGTGACCAATGGCTTTAGGTGGCCGGGTCGAGCTGGGACCGTGCGGTGGCCGGCGATTTCCTCCAGCGCGGGGAAGTGGAGCAGTGGCGGCCGACACCGAGCAGGCGGCGCCGCGCGTTTTTTTAGGCGGTTCCGACCGGTGCAACTTCGTGTCGGCCAGCGGTGGCCGAGGTCAAGCTGGCGGCTGGTGGTTTTGGCGGCCACGCGACCCAGGTAGAGGCGTCGTACTTCGGGCGGTGTTGTTTTCCAGCGGCCGGCGACTTTGGGCCGGCCGAGGGCGGGCTGCGGCCGTACAGCAGCCGATAGTGCCGGATCTACCCCATGTTCTTATGATTTGTCTGATTTCCATCTATCTAGAAAACCAATCTAGATACTATATGATTAATCTACTAGATTAACCACACGAACAATCAAACAAATAGATCATGGATCAATCTATGTTTAGATTTGCCTAGGATATAACAGATCTAGACATGGCATTGCAATTGAAAATAATTTCAATCTTGATATTAGATTTACGAAATTGCAATGCGTAATAGATTGATTCGTGATTTGCATACCTTTCACCTTGTAAAGCGATTCGTGTTGATAACGTGTTAAGAAATCGGTGTAGAACAGATAAACGACAATTCAAACGACAATTCAATTAACGCAATCAATCACCAAGAAAAACAGAGTAGATCAAATACAAGAGACATCAATGCAGGAGAACAGCAGACTAGTTTTTTATTTATTCTCGGATCTGTTTACATGGTACAATAGTCTCTTTATTTATAGTCTAAGCTTATAGGGGCAATTCTGATATTTGTCTACATGGTAACCTTCTTCTAAGTTTCGTAATAGTCCACACCTATCTGGCCGTGAGATCAGGCTGATACACAATAGTACTGTTAATTTTCCGTACTAACGGAAACATAAGTGACAGATTGATCATCCGAACAAAAAAGGGAATTTTTTACCGAATTATAACGGAAGTTCTATGCTTGATCATTACATACTAATTCTATATTTTTCCGGCTTGTGTGCATATAAATTTCCGCATTTGCAGGATCCATCTGATCATCTATACATGCAAATGTCATCAATGGTTGGTCGTCACTCATTCCTCCCATCTCCATGATCCTCACTGCTGCTAACATGGCCTGTAACATTCACAATTTTTTTTTGGTAACCAGTCACAATTCATCTTTTTTTTTTTATCAATTCGTAGTTAATTTCAACCCGGACAAATCTTTTTAACAAGTAAATGTACCTGTCTCTCCCACTCTGTTCTCTTGATAATGAAAAGAAGTATAGCCATCTGGAGTAACGTGCCCGTCAGCATGCCCATCCATATCCCCTGCAAGATTACATATATGAGCAATTACTTCTGCATCAAATAACGTGGTGATCAATAGGCTAAACGAGTATATGTAGAAAAGTACTCTTTTTCGATGGATCTTACCAATGCACCAAGTTTTAACTTGAAGCCAAACAGGACCCCAAATGGAATACCCACCAAGTAGTAACAACCGATGTTTATGAATGCCACCAGCACTTGCCAACCTGCTCCTACTGCCACTCCTGAAAAGTAACACAGTTTTTCATCTAGTTTTTATTCATGAATAAGCATAGGAGCAACAACTTAAAAGTTAAATTCCTGAATGATTTGTTAATTACCTGAGAGCACAGGCCCGACGCTGCTGAAGAAGACTGTCACAGCGAGCAGATACCCCAATCTTGCAGCTCCCTCTACCACCTCCTCGTTGTCGCTGAAGAGCCTTGGCATGCTTGTCCTCCAAATGAAGAAGACGGCCATGAAGATGGCCCCGATGAAGGCGGATGTCGAGACCGCCACGGCCACAGAGAACTTGGCCTCCTTGGGCCTATTCGCCCCGAGGTCGTTTGACACCCTCACGCTAAAGCATAGACATCGATACAGAGTTTAAGCGTGTGTGAGCTCTATTTTAACTGATGCAATGTAGCTCTATTTTTCTTGTACCTGACTGCTTCACTGAAGCCCAGTGCGACCATCATGATCCAGAACTCGTAGTTGATGCTGTAAATAACGATTCGAATTATTTGAGATATTAAAATCGCTTAGTGATATGCCAAATCCATTGGTGTTTGCAAGAGGTGTCCAATGAGAAACACTTACCAAGCTGACATGATGTCAAGCTGGAGTTGGGCATTCTTAAGCAGACCCACGAGAATGAGGAGTGCAGCGTAGTACCAAAACTCCAAGCTATGTATACGAAATATTAAATTGGAAAATGAATGAAATATCATATATATATATAACTATTGACCGGAATGAGTAATTGCTACTATTAACTGGAAAATTATTACTGGAGTGATGAATAACTAATCTGAATGAATTATTACCAACCAGACCATGACGGCAGACACGAGGGACAGCTTGACGAATGCGGCCAGGTTCTTGAACGCAAGAATGGAGAACCCCTTCCATGCGTCAGGGAAGCGGCCGCTGAACAAGTAGGCGAGCTGCGCGGCATTGATCAGCCAGTAGGAGATGTTCCCTGCAACGGCCGCCCCGCGCAGGCCGTACCCCAGCCACCTCACGGCAACATAGCTGAGAGCAACGTGGACGGCGAGGGCCACGCCGGAGATGGCAGTGACGGCCCAGACCTTGCTCTGGGTCTGGAAGAACTTTTGGAGCGGGAAGTTCATGGCGTGGGCGAAGAGCCGCGGGATCGCCCACCGGGCGTACGGCCCGGCGGCGTCCGCGACGTCGGCCGGCTGGTGGAGGAGGGATTTCAGGATCGGCGTGGCGAAGGCGTACGACGGCGTGAGCGCCAGCGCGGTGGCGCCGCAGACGACCCACGACTGCTGGACGTAGACGCCCAGCGTGTCCAGCTGCCCGGCACCAACGGCTTGGCCACACAGCGTGTCCAGCGCGCAGCCCATGCCGAACTGCATCGCACGCGCAAGCGCACATGACTGCACTACTCTAAACTCGTAAGGTTGATCTCACAGTGCATTGCTTCTTACCAGGACTCCACAGGCAAAGCCCTCCATGATGTTCTCGACGACGGTCGCCGCCGCGAGCTCGACCACCCCGATGTGCCCCACGAAGCTGACCGAGATGAACCCGATGGAGAACTGGAACACCTCGGTGAGGACCGCCGGGAAGGCGATGTGCCAGAGCAGCTTCGACTCCGCCCAGCTCTTGCTCACAAGCCTCTTCATGGTCAAGGGAAAATGCTGGGCTACACCTAGGCAGGTGCACCTACACCACCATCATACACCACATATTTGCATCCCCAGGCAGCACCTAAATCACATTATGGCCGTTTGCGTCAATAAAAAAACAATAAGCCAATTCTTATGCGTAGGCCATTTCTTGGTCTCCACCGTAGCAACTCGCTATTAAAGAATACACAAGAGATCTTATTCTCACCTCTCCCATTGACCGGTCTTCTGCGTCGAAGACATGGCTGCAGGCCTGCAGCTTCTTCTCCAATCCCCTCTCCAAGCTACTTCTCCGGGGAGAGGTACTGCCTCTTATCCAAGCCCCTCTCCAAGCTTCTTCTCCAGGGAACAGTGAGGTATGGCGTTGGTCGTCCTGGTGTGTGTCCTAGCTAGTGGCTCACCGGACTTGGGGAGGCGGAAGCCCTCTACTTGAGGGGCGCACGAAGAGGCATGTGAATCAGATAACCCACCACCTATTTTGCATAGTGTACTGCTCAAAAGGGTTTATTTTGAGTAGCTTATGGCTGTAAAGTACTGTAGCTGACTGAAAAAATACTGTAATTAACGGTGGCTTATTTGGTGTAATTAAATTTAAAAAAAATTAAAAATAAAGAAAAGGTTAGCCCATCACGGACAGTACAAACGAATACGGGAAAAAAGAACCGACAAAAAAGCTAAAAAAAAGCCAAAAAATAAATAAAAAAAGACAAAATTATTGAACAGTGAAAAATAAGTCAGAAACCAGAAAACGAAATTGTTGAATAGTGTAGCTACGATTGTCCCATTCTCCAGCATACACTATTTTTTATTTAGTTTCTTGCTTCGGCTTGTGTCTTGGAAAAGATTAGCATGTAGGAACAGATAGGCTGGATCTGAGCAAAATTTTTTAAATAATCTATTTTTTTATCAAAAATAGAAAATTATTCCTATGTTTTTGTTTTTTTACAGAAGTAACCCATGTCGCCCAACCGTTAGGCTACATAAATGCAGTCGTCGAATGGTTGGACGATAAATGCTGTTGCTCAACCGTTCGACGACAGCACCCTCCAATTGTCCAACCGTTCAGCGACTGTATAGGCTATATAAGTTGCACGGTCGAGCACCCGAGCGTCTGCCAGCCGCGTGCGAGAATAGAAATAGAGGGAGGAGAGGAGAGAAAAGGGAGAGGGAGAAGGAGAAGAGGCGATGGAGAGGGAGAAGAGGGGAAGAAAGGAAGAGGGAGAAGGAGAAGCGGATAGCCTCCATGTGCAGCAGCCCGGCAATCAAAAAAATCACGCCGTGGTGGTCATGGATAGCCTCCATGGCCATCGGACATGTCCTCATCATCTTCGTAGTAGCGTGCGTTGTCATACGACTGCACACGTCGCACAAAGTTGGGTACTTGGTGCTGCGCGCCGGCCCCTCCCGGCGGCGGTAGTCGTCCCTCCAAGCGGCGGAGTGTCAAGTCCAGATTTTTGAAGCCCTCCGTGAGGCGAGCATTCAACGTATCTTGCACCTCAGTGATTCTTGTATGCACGCCATTGATGCTTTGGTCGAAATCAGCACGTATGACGTCCTCCCGATGTTTGATGTGGCTGGTAAGCGCCTTGACTCGGCTCCGTACAGCGGGTGGTAAATCATCACCGAATGCTTTGCCCAATTTATCGCTGTGGTAGCCGCTCGAACCTCTTCTACTTGCTCCTGACATCCTGAAATCAGCAAGAAACACAAGCACGTACCGTGATCAACCACGCTCTGATACCACGATGATACGGACCAACTAAGGATTAGTTAATGCGTAGGGATGGCCCGATCTTTCCCAGTACGTTCACTGAGGTTCCTTCTCTTTGTCTTGACGCAGCCAACAATCTTGATAAGGGCAATTTGCACTAGTATGCAAGGTGCACACTAGAAGCAATCCACCGAACTCCCCAAACCGTGAATTCAGCAAAAAGACACGAATTAGAAGAGATTAACCTTGTAGATTCGATGGGCAATCTCAAGAATCTCCTATTCTTGCCTTGCACCAACTCAACAAACTCCAAACGAGAAAACCTTGCAATCACGCAATCTGGCCGCCAATAACCATCATGGTGATTTTCTTCTTTATTTCACAAGCATAAAAACTTATCATATCATAGCCTAAGTTACAATGGGGCTAAGGCCCTGGCCTTATATTGGTGCACAATGCACGGCCTTGACTAAAACTCATGCACAATCTGGCTAAGGCCGAAACAAACTCCAATACGAACTAAAAAGGAAATACCTAAACTGTTACATCTGGATTCTCTCCCAATTTGCGACGTGACCATGAGGATTCTGTGGCTGGCATCCCATCCATTGTATGGGGCTTCGAAATAGGTTTCCTTTTCTTGTTCAAGGGGCTTCCAAATCCATTTGGAACCTGGAAAGGAGTCCTTCTCATCCTTTGGAAAGCCATGGTATGGTCGGATTTTACCCTTACTTGTATTGCAACACTTGGACTCTCTATGTTTGGCAAGTCTCGCGCGTCTCTCCAGACAGCCCGTGCAACAAGCAATGAAGTTACCATAACTTTTTGTAGGAAGCTCCAATCATGCGCTATTGGATTCGTTGGAAAGTAGACTTCATTAGTTTTCCAAATATGTATTTTGTGTGCATTAGAACCTCAGAATTGGCGTTGCAATCTTCATGAACATTGTGGACAGAACTGCAATCACGAGAACTTGATTGATCTTGTGTCTTCCTCGTTACCCAAACTAGCTTTCTTTCTTTACCATCCACACCTCTAATTCCATGCATTGTTGGCTTGTTTGCATTACGCAAAGGAGGAATCACATAAGCATCTGCACGAACTAGGATATTCTTCATTCTCCCATAACCGATTGCTTCTTTCTCCTTACGCAATTCAGAGCTACTAAGCCTTGTAACTTCAGATTGCATGGGTGAAGCACAAATCAATGCAGTATTTACACTCTTGGCCACATCAAAAATACTGTGGATCGAAGGGGTACAAATATGGGATGCGTACAAATGAAAAACTTCACTTTATACTCCTTGTTGTTTTGCACCATAAATAATTATCCTACCCTTGCTAACCTGTCAGGCCAGAGCACAAAAGGGGCCAAAGCCTATGGTCACTACTTAGATGATATTGAGAGTGTGTGGCTGAAGCACTCGTGCCATACCATATACATGTGTCACTATAGATTCCTTTAGAGGGCTCACCCATATTGCAGGATGATGAAACAATTCTACGGAGAGGTGGACAGTTCAGCTCTAAGACATTTAAGTAGAAAAGATGTTTATGATAGGGTTAAGGATTTAGATGTTATGCTTGGAATAAGACGTAAATCGATGACCCATGAGAAAAACATCTAGAAGAAGATATAAATATTTTAAGACTTACCTTACTAGGAGCAGCTAGAAGTTTGTCACTGCATCGACGTCATGCACGTAGAGAAGAATATATGTGATAGCTTGATTAATCTCTTACTGAACATTTGACCAAACAAAGGATGGTGTCAACGCACAACTTGACTTGGTCGATATGGATATCAGACCAGAGTTAGCGCCGACAAAGACCGATAAAAGACGAACATACCTTCCCCTGCTTGTTACACTCTATACAAGGCCGAGAGAACTGAGCTGTGCTAGTGTGTGTATATTGTGAAAGTGTCGTCTGGTTACTCCGCTAATATGAAGAAACTTGTTTCTATGGAAGATTTTAAGTTCAATGTCATGAAATTTCATTATTGGTATGTGTTGATGATACAGATGCTCCCTATTGCAATTAGAAGTACTTTGCTGATCAAGGTCGGAGAGACAATCGTGAGGCTGTGTCATTTCTTTAACACAATTGCTCAGAAGATCATCGATCTCGAAGGACTAGATGCTCTGTAGAACGAGGTGGTAATGACTCTATGTCATCTATAGATGTACTTCCCTCCATCTTTCTTGATATCATGGTCCATCTCATTGTTCACATTGTGTGGTTGATAAATATGTGTGGGTCGGTGTTTCCACATAACATGTATCCATTCGAGAGGTTCATAGGAATTTTCAAGTCTTATGTGCGGAATTGATCTCAGATGGAGGGTAGCATCGTCGAAGGTTATGCAACCGAAGAGGTCATTGAATTTTGTGTCAATTATATGGCTCATGTCAAACCGATGGTGCACCTCAATCTCACCATGAGGGGAGGCTTGAGGGTATCAGGACTATCGAAAGAAGAACAATCGCTCCAAATATGGATGCATATGCTCAAACCTATTTTATGGTCTTGCAACACATGACTGAAGTGTCCCCGTACATCTAACAGTACAAGAACATACTTCGGCAATAGAATCTGAAGCAGTCGGATGTTTGGATCATGAGATAATACAACGGTCGGTTCAACCAATGGTTGAAGGAGCGACTCACTCAGAGCTCGTCAAGAGATATACTAACTTGGTTGCCAAAAGGGCCAACATTTACAGTTGTTACAAGGAAGGATAGACATAAATGAGTACACATTCTATACGCATGTTCTGGATGTAAAGTTCACTAACTAGAACAGCGATGTCCACATAGATGTGTTCAGTACCGATGGTTGATTTGGAGCTTGACTATGTGCTTTTCAAGATCCCCCTGTTTCGGTGCTGTTGGGTCTATCTCCTACAGGTGAAGGTCAACAAGTACGGTGTCGCTACCATGAACCTTAAACGTGTCAAATACAAAGAAGAACTATTCATACTTTCTAATCAAGTTGTTCAAGTTTTCTATATGACCAACTAGGCAAATAAGAAGCACTACGTAGTTCTTCATGGAAAAAGGAGAATTGTCGGAGTTGAGAATGTAGTGGACGAGGAAGAATACAATTAATTTGACGACCCCTACTGCCTTCTCGGTGGCTTGGATTGCCACTGCCCTGTGAGCTTTTACTTTCTAAAATTTCTATCCTACATAAAGTTTGTCATGCTAGTAGTTTAGTTCATTATCTTTGAAAATCTATGAATAGTACTAGCACTGGGAGGACGTGTGTAGAATAGATTGTGGACTTTTTGAGAATGCTCGATGAGGAAACTTGTCATATTAGAGATCATCATGACTATCAATTGAAGTATTTTGCTAGCTTTTGATTTTTTTGATTGCTAACATAGATACTTTTGTTCCAGTATAGTTTACTACTGTCCTGATTATTGATGAATTTAGTTGATACCGCAGTAGCATATATCTGTTATATACTTACATTGTTAGACTAGCAAATAGTAAAGAAATAGTCACTTTGATTATTGATATATTAACAAGAGTGGAAGCAGGCCAAGATTTAATCTTGTGCAAATCCTCAACTAAGACAAAATTCACAACTTCAATCTGTGCAATATGTAGTTCATAAATGCCCACTTTCCTATACAGTTTAGCATATTATCATGTGTAAATGATCTGAATGTTTTATCTATTTGGAGAGAATAGGTTTATCTTTAGGTCATTTACATACTACTGGATACATGCTTTACTGTTAATACTTGGATTTGGAATTAATCTAAAATTATTGCTAAAATAGCCTAATTTCCAACAATCTAAGCCACTGAGAAGGTAGTAGGGGCAAGGCTCAAATTGATTCTTATTGTCATTTGTTACTAGCAGCCAGTTCACTGGTACTATCTGTTTGTTTATCACTTCTATTATCTTATGAAGATGTCGTTCGCTCATTCTTCGTCATCATCGCCTCAAGGGTGTGATGCACCATCCTATGGAAAATCCAAGCGTCATCAAAGAGGACCATCGAAAAGGCCCGAGGGCCGATTTACCATCACAGATGTCGATGGTCTGGACCCCTCTCAATCCTCGCTGAGCAGTGTCCTCATTCTGGAGAATGGTTAGAATCATTGCACGGTAATAGGTTGTAATCACCTACGATTCATGGAAGAACTTGACCGAAGATTAGAAAGATGAGCTAGTGATAGAAATTTTCTGATCGTTTGAGATCCCAGAAGAACACTAGGCCTCCGTGCGATGACATGCCTTGCTAGCTGCATGCAAAGCATGGAAGAACTTCAAGAAAATGCTTATCAAGCAATACATGGAGAAGGATCTAACGGCTTTCCAGAAGTATCCATTCTTGAAACTGTACTGACAAAACTTTGTGGTGAAGAAGATGACAGATGATTTTAGGAGTAAAAGTGTGGTGCATAGAGCCCTCCAGGCAGAAAACCACACACCCCATAGGCTCGACACAACTGGCTATATGGGTAAAATACCACAATGGAGGAAGGAGGATGAGCAGGCAATTCTACGGGAGGCCTCTCCGCCATTTGCTAGGATTTCTAATGAGCATGCCTGAAACTAGATAAGAGCGAGGTCATCTACGATGTCATTAGGGGCTATCTCCTTTCAAAACCCCGCAGATGAATAAGTGTCCACTGCCTGGTAAGATATCAAACTACCTAGTTTATAATTACTCTATAAGTTCATAGGAAGTGAAATGATATGTCGGGCTCTTGCAGGAAGTGCTGAGTGTAGAATCTTCCCAAGGCCCACTCCAGGTAGTTAGGGAGAGAGATACAACTCTCCACGGCCCTGGGAAACAAGGTGCATACGGGTCGCACAAAAGACCTTGGTCTTTGTGTTCCATAGATACATGGTTTCTCAGAGGATATCGAAATGTACTAGAGTAGAAAGAGAGCCAAAGTCGAGTGCAAGGCACAGCTACGAGAGGTGATTAAGGCATCTCTTAGAGATGAATTCGTTGATGCCACCAGAGATGAGATGCAATAGCAGATGGAGAGTAGGCAGGAAGGGTTTATGGAAAATCAGTTGGAAGCCACTATAGCTTAGAGATAACTTGGATATAAAAAGACACGCTGAAAATTTTACCATAGGTTTATTTCTGATATTGTGACACACACGTATAGAATTTGTGTTTGAGGCCATATCCATTATGTGATCCTTAGAATAAGCTTTTCAACGAGTCCAAGATAATCCAAATCAGACTCCATTTGCAAAAGATATGACCTTCTAAAATTGGGCCCTCCTAGCTGTCCTGAACTGAATCCGAGTTGGATACAAATCTTCTTATCTTCAATTTCTTTGTTTGGCACGGCTTGAATTCTATTATTAACATCAAAATGAAGTCTTCTAAACCTTTAGAAAAAGTCTTGGAATAATTGGATATTGCCAAAATATGTCGTACAAACCACGAACTCCTCATGTCATCAATTCTCGCACGTTGCTAAGGACTGCTTGTGCAATATGTCTTCCAAGTGCCATAAATTTTTGTAGAAGACTCCAAATCATGTGTCGTCTAGTCCATTCAAAAGTAGACTTGATAACATTTTCAAATATGTATTTTGCATGCATTGGAACCTTTTGGTTTTCTATATATATCTTCTTGAACTTTGTGGACAGCAACCTCATATTGGTCCCTCTCGTCATGGACAATAACCTCACATTGCTCCCTCTCAGCTTCCATGTCAACAATGGTTTCAATCCTTAGTAGACATGATATATATGTATTAGATAGTAACCAAGTCTTAATATTATCATTTGTAGATTTAGTAGAGAAGGAATTCATCTAATAAGTTTTTATTTGAGTTAATAACTCCTTCTAGGAAATTAATACCTTCAACATGAAAGTGTCAGGCATCTTGAACATAAAAGTGCAAAGCATGATTATGCTACATCATCATCTCATTCTTCAAGAAAAGCAATCCTCAGGTTTTCATAATCAAAAATTGTACTAAATAAAAAGAACAACATATATGATACGAATACGCTCATGTATTGCACTTCTCAGCTAAATATATTATTTAACTGGAAAGAATTATTGAGCCGTATTAAATATTATTAGGTGAACTCTAATTTAATTGGGTCTTTAATTATTATATTGGAGATACAGAGCTACTACTATATTACGCAATTACATGCAGAGCCATACTCGATCTGTATAAGTCTAAAGTAAAGATGCATTTAGAAGATCTCGTTGACACTAGTGCATTGTAAATCTCTTCAGGTGTACCAGATAATGAAGACATTCCAATTAGAGCGCTTACACGAGCACGAGCTAAAAAGATTAATCAATAGGTGAAGTCACTCCTAGTTGAATTTGGTTTTAATTTACATGAGAACTGGATTCTATCTCACACAAATGTTTTGTGCATTCTCAGATTTGAACGTTGTCAAGCTTTAGGAGTCAAAACAATGGAGGAGAAACTCATGGAGACCAAGAAGGGGAGATAAGTCCAAACAATCAAGCCCAAGTAGGATCATCCGCAAGTCCATCCAAACTCATGAATCCACTTAGGATGTTCAGACCAATCTAATCGGCATTAAAAACAACTTCCGGATCAGGATGAACGACTTTGGATACAATAGGCACTGTTCGATCGTCTTCGGACCGTCAGATCACTTCGGTGACATTTGGACCACTGCTGCTTTTGACCATGGTGCCTTCGACTGCGGTGCTTTTGACCATGGTGCCTTTGATCACTTCACTGACCATAGCTTGTTGGCCACATCTTTAACCACAGCTTCATCAACTGCTTCACCAACCACGGCTGGTCGACCAGTATTTCTGACCACATGGGTCTTCAAGCACCAATCGTCACTGCACAACTACGGCTGTGACTTCTACAACCTATGATCACTGCACAGCTTGACTTATGACTGCGACTACTATGACTGGATTACTATAGCCACCGTTCAATCGTCCACGGACTGCCCAATCGCTTTGGTGATGTTCGAACCAGTCCGAATGTTTACACCATTTGATTGGCTTCAGACATGCATAGATCCGTTCGATCGGTCTTGGTGACGATCGGACTAGTCCGATCGGACCCTCGATTGTGTTCGGAGTAGTCCGAAGGTATATCTTGTGAATAAAAGGCAATAACTTTCACATACAGAGTTTGATTGAGGAGTTCTTAGATTCATTGGAAAGTTTATTTCAAGGACTACGTAATGGAAGGGACTCCATCTTCAGAAACATCATAGATTTTTATCTTATTTTGTTTTAGTTTCTTTTTTGTGAGAGTTCATGTCTAATACAATATAGAGTTGAGTCGTACATAATTAGGGGTCTTGTGATCCTTTCCAAAAGGCTATATAAAGCCTTGTAATACATAACCTTTTTGGGGGAGCCCACGATAAACCAATATGTTATTTTTAGAGAGAGCTATACGCTTGTTTTTCCTAAGGTTTGACATATGATTGCCTCCTAGAGGGGAATTGGGAATTCTCAACCTAGTTGTTCTTGTGATTCCTTGTGATTTGCAAGAGCGGCGACATGTCTTCTTGTGTGGTCAGGTAGATAGGATCACAAGCGTGTGGTTGGGCGAATTCTTTTGTCACAGGTTATTGTTCAAATAGTGGTTGACACCAACAATTCGTCAGGTTGCACGGATCCAAATTACCATCATCGATCCTACGGCGTGAAGATTGGGCATGTATCAGTGTTTGCATGATATATGAATGAATCAATTGTGTTATTAGCTTTCCCTTTGTTTTGCACAATATAATAAGCACAACAACAACTATAGGACATATATGTCAAATTAGCATGTATAATATTTATATCATTCCCCCTCACATTGAGAAAAGTTGCCCTCAGATATTTGTAAACATGCATAAAATTTAGTAATGGGTAGCACCAAATGATGTTTCAAATTGTACAAATCACTCATATGATCATAGTTCACCCATCCAACATCAAATCCATGTAAATTGGGTGAGAAAATTTTAGTGCTTTCTATGATTCAACTATGCTACTCTCGCTATTATACATGTGGGTAATGCAAAACATAAACGAGTAGATGGCATGGTTCTCTCCAAACAGCAAGCACTACTATTTAAACTCAAATCAAGGTGACCAAAACAAATACATAAATGATTGTTTATCCATTACATGAAGTTTCAATTCAGCAAGCTTATCACAAATAATGAATATTTGATAAACATAGAACATGCTATCTACACTATAATCTCCAATCAAATTAAACTTATAAGTGTAGGTGTATGTACTATCTAGTGATTTTAAGCTTGAAATTTTAGAAACTATCTCAATCACTCTAGATAGCTCTACAGGTTCATCAAACATGAAATAACATAAAGAATCATCAGAAGATATTCTAGTAAGAACCTCATTATGAGTAATCAATTTCACATGATGTAATTTAAGCATATTAAATTCAGAACATGAAATTCCCAATTGAACACAAAGATCTCAGTTTTGCTCACCTTTTCTTGTTGAATTACCAATTCGGCACTACTGTTGTTACCTTTGACATACTCCTCAGTGATGTAGATGTTGTATGTATTGTAGCTTCAAGATGTAACCATAGGACAATAATCACTCTATCCCCAAACGTGGTTATCTCCATGTCTTTCACTTCTAGTAGTGCAGGTTGATTAACATTTAGTTTCTCATATTCATTTTTAACCTGCACAATGCGAGAAACAACACCAGAAATAGAGAGTAAGTCATTAGTTTCAGAAATATCCGCACTTGGCCTATCATCTACTTCTCTCAATAATTTCTTTCGATGTATCTCTCACACTCGAAATTTGGATGCTCTCAACCTCACATATAGTGAAATCATATAGTTCACTCTTTTTATCACTCTCAATTAATATGGCTACATGGCTCTCATACTCATGTGGTTTTGATGCATCTCATCCTCCATAGATCGTGGGCTAGCAATGGCATCATTACCATCAACTACAATCTCCTGATGTAGCAACAGGGCAACACTCCATGACACCTTGACTAATGGGAAAATGCCATGCTTAGGCATCTTCTCATGTGACACCCTAGTGGAGGCATAGAACTGAAGTGTGGACTCATGTTGAATCGTGGTATACGCCTCTCTATAATTCCCCTCTCCTCCTGCATAGCATAATATATACACAAGATTTTGCATACTACCATCATATTTCTAATGAATAGTAGTAACGATCTCAGAATCAAACATCTTTTGTAGTAAGCCCTCATTGCATATGTCTCTGTGATGTTGACATGATACATCGCATAATTTAGCTCATCATAATAAGATTAGACATATCAATGTCCTTGACGAATGCTCTTCATATGGTGAAGTAACTCCAGCTCGTATTCATATGGCATAAACTTTTTCCTCATGACCTTCAATTCTTCCCAAGTAGTAACATAATGCTTCTCAAGATAGCGCTTCCACCAAATGTATGCATATTTTTCAAACTCTATAGTAGCTTGTGTTACTTTCTTGGCATCAGATATCTTCTGAAACTTGAGGTTACATTCATGGTTGTCCACCTAGTACTTGAGATACTCCTCGAGATCTGTACTTCCATATAATGGAAAATACAAGTAACTAGAGTCGCAACATGAGGAATGAAATCTTGAATATCTTGCCATTGTTAGTATTGGAAAAATAGCAAAGAATATGTGAAATTTATGTGAAATCACTCATCCTCACCCTCTACATACCGACCAAGGTTCTTATGAATCCTTGGATTGTGAACACACATGTATCTTGGTGACGGCAGACAATCAAAGGTGACAGATTGAGCAAATTCAAAGTCCAAGTGCTAAATAAAACAATGGCTTATATGTGAGCTTGGAGTGTAAAATGTGTATCATGTGCAATATGAAAACCTATATGTTATAAAGCTAGGTAACAATCCAAACTAGAATTACAATGCCTAGGTGTTGATTCAAAGATATAAGTGAAGTATAGGAACACACACAAAGATGAACGGGACTTAATGCAGACAAAGGAATGAGTTAATGAGATGCAATATGAAATTTGGATTGAACTAGCTGGTTTTGCACCAAATACTAGGAAAGACACTAGCTAATTACAAAATACAACAATCAGGGCACAAGATTGCTCCAAGAACTTAATTTGCACAACCTGAAATTATGATTAAGGGTGTAATTCACAAGCTTCTTCTACCAACTCATAACTTTTCTTTTCTTTCTTTCTCTACTGCATACTCATCTCACGCAGCCACCTCCTCTTTCCCATCAGTCCAAGGGCAACCGAATGAAGATTATGCGGTATGCCTTATGCAGTCCTTCTTCTCTCTCTTTTTCTTAAAAGGAATAATTCATTTCATGCCACTGCAATTCTCTCAGATCTGAAAAATGCCACTACAATCCCGGACTTTTAAAAATGCCACTGCAATCATCTCAGTTTTGGAAAATACCACTACAATGCAACTGTTGTTATCTCAGTTTTGAAAAATGCCACTGCAATCATCCAACACTTATAATTGCGGACATGAGTGCATTGACATTTTTTGAAGCCACATAATTGCAGTGGCATTTTCGAAAAGTGAGACAATTGTAGTGGCATAAAGTTAATTATCCCTTACAATTCTACCACATAAACTCATGCAGTGGCTCCCTTCTCTTCTTCTTTTACAGCGGCTTTTGTTTTTATGTGGGTTGCCTTTTCTTCCTTCTTTTATGCGGCTGATCAACTAGGGTTTCTTCTCAACACACTCGAGAGCAATGTTTTAACAATGTGCAAGATCAACTGCCCTAGTAAGCAATATCAATATCTAGTCATAAGTGTCGAGAATAGATATGAGTGAAGATGAACAACTAGAGAACAACTCAAAGATCAATTCGGTTTACAGATTGAATCCAATTCAGATAGATCAGATCAACTTGGTTTCAACAGTAAATGACAAAGACACACACGCCGCACTGTAGCTCATGCGGATACTGTAGCTCACATACTACTGTAGCTTACACGGGTACCGTGGCTTGTGGCAATCGATTGAAGCAGGAACTCTGCATAAGAAATCTAGAACAACCGAATACCAGATGATGATTTAAGATCTATTTTTATGCTGGTTTTGAGGAGTTCAAAAACCAATGATTTTTTTATTTTAGATGAACTCAGAGATTAAGCTATACAAAAAAAAAAGAAAAACACAATGATCAACAACAAAACAAAAATTCTAATGGATCAAAACCTAACTAAACTCACAATAATTAACAGATTGAAACTAGGGTTCAGACTAAATTTTTAGTTTTTAGTTTTTGGACTATAGGACAGAAATAAATCAATCTAAAGCAAAAATAATTAATCATATTGAGTCAAGCACGCTCTGATATCAAGACGATACTGGATGCCTAATTTTATCGATGTAGGTTTGTTAATAGCATGAATCCGTGCAACCTGACAAACAACAGCACCAACCACTATCTTGATTATAGCAACCTACGACACTCGAATTCGCTCAACCACACACCTCAATTCTTGTCCACTGAACCACACAAAGGAAGACATGCAATGCTCCTGCAAATCATGAGGAAACACAAAAATAACAGCGGAAGAGAGATAAACTCAGAGATACTCTCAATTACCAAGGGAGCAGCAATGTTGACACAAACAATAGGAACAAGGACAATAAGATTCTTTGAAAAACATCTTTATAATTCATGGTTAATTTACAATGGACACGATACTTGGCTTATATAGCCTCCTAGGAAACCTAAAATAAGAAACAAACTCTTAGAGATAACTTGAACTTTGAAAATGGCACCCTAAATTTTACACCACTAGTTTCTTTATGATATTGTGGCATGCTCGTATAGAATCTGAGTTTGAGGCCTTATCCATGATGCGCCCTTAGAATAAATTTTCCAGCAAATCTAATATCGTCCAAATCGAGCTCTGTTTACAAAAAATATGGACTTTTAAAACAACGCCTTGCTAGTTGTCCCGAACAGAATCCAAGTTGGATCCAAATCTTCTTAACTTCAATTTCCTTGTTTAGTATGACTTGAATTCTATGATTAACATCAAAAGGAAGCTAGTCTTCTCAACCTTTAAAACGTCATGGAATAGCTAGATATCGCCAAAACAGGTGGTACAAAACACAAACTCCTCGTGTCGTCAATTCTCGTGCATTGCTCAGGACTGCTTGCACAACATGTCTTCTGAGTGCCATAATTTTTTTTGTAGAACACTCCAAATCACATGTCATCTGATCCATTGGAATACAGACTTGATAATATTTCTAAATATATATTTTGCACTTATTGGAACCTTATGGTTTTCTATATATATATCTTCTTGAACTTCGTAGACCTCATATTGTTCCCTCTTGGCTTCCAAGTCAACAAGGGTTTTAAACCTGAATAGATATGGTATATATACATTAGTTAGTAACCAATTCTTAATATTATTATATGTAGATTCATAAGAAAAAGAATCACCTAATAATTTTTTATTCAACTTAATAACTTCTTCTAAAAAATCAATGTGTTAAACATAAAAGTGTAAAGCATGTTGAACTTCAAAATATAAAGTATGCTTATGCCCGCATCGATACGTTAGATCCAGGCAATGAAAAAAACGGTGCGAAAGTAGATGCGGTCAATATCTGGAGGTGGAGCGCGGCAGCCTTTACTTCTCGCCTAATATAACTGTGCAATAAATGATCTAACAGTACAGGTAGGCCGGAGATAACTGTGCAATGAATGACCTAACAGTATAGATGGAGACGTACATGTCGCTTTATTGCTTGCTTGGATGCTGCCATGCTGGGCCAACCGGATGCCAGTTACTTTTCGCCAGTGCTGTAATCTAGAGAAATCTACTTGCAAGGAAAAAGCTTTCATGTACAGTGTCATTTTTTGTCCTCTGCTCAGCAAGAACTGAGGAAACCTTGGTGCTGGAGCTTTTTCCATTTTTCACATGCTCTTTCAGATAATGGTGCTGGTTCTTTGTGCACATATATTGGGATTTGCCCATACCCGTTCAGGATATGAAATATGAGGGTAAATAAAGAACGAGACTGAAGTGTTTCAAGCAAATTGTCATTATTGCAGCTTGGATAATTTGAAATCACCGCAGCAATATTTTTTTTTTATCATCCAGTTCTCTCCTTATCATCGTAGAAAAAAGAGTTCAAAGATTTAGACATTTGCCTTGGTTAGAGGTGAAAAGTGGATACAAATTATCCGTATTATTCGGTTACCGTATTCGATAGGATATGAATATAGTATAGATTTCCCATCCGATTAATAATTTCTATCCTATCCGTATTCATATTCGAATTCACATAAAAATACGGATACGAATGTGGTATGGACGTTTACCATCCGAAATATTGTTTCATCTGGATTATTTGTATCCGTATTCATATTTGACGAAGTGATATACATATTTTATTACAATATAACTAATTAGTTAGATAAGTTTTTTAATTTAATGTGAATTTATGTTTTTTAAGTGAAGTAAATAAATTAGAATGATTAAGCATGATTGTACGAGGATAAAATGTCGTTAATGTCTTCATACTACATAAGTTATGATGATATCTAGATTCGACCAAATTAAGTAGATATTCGACTTGAATTCGTATCCGGCATTTGTCCAGTCCATATTCGCACCCGACGATTGTTCAATTTGTATTCAAATCTGAGAAAAAATATAGATACGAATTAGTTTAAGCACTATTAAATCTGTATACGATCCGTTTTGACCCTAGCGTTGGTTATCCTTAGCCAAACCTTCTTTCAAAAAAGAGATGAAGAATGGGCTGAGAAGTTTCACATTGACTACTTTTGTCATCTTTGCCTTTGGCTTGTATACTTTTCCCCTTCTTGCTTGTACATATTCTCCTTTATTTTTTAAATACAAAATATCAGTAGGGGCCTTCCCTCCTGTTCTCTAATAAAAGCTCCATCACTCAATGGGACGGGATTTGATTGGCAGTGAGCCATGTGCAGCTGCCATGCACAAATGTTTCATTCCATTGTTTGAGTACTTCTTCTGTTTCATATTATACGTCCTCCAATCTAAATTATGTGTCTCCATATCCACATAACAAGCAATTCAAACTTTCGTTTTTGACATAGCTTGCCGCTATTAATTATGAATTTTTTTAAATAATCAAATTTTTATTAAAAACTACAGAAATATACCCCGCGTTTTAACTTTTTAACAGAAATAGTCTCCAATTGCCCAACCATTGGGCGATTGGACTCTGTCGCCCAACGGCCAAGCGACACATAGGCAATAGATGGACCGTTGGACGATATGAATGTAGTCGCCCAACAGTCAGGTGATTGGACCCTGTCGCCTAACCATTGAGCGACTGGACCTTCAGTCACCCAAGGGTACTGAGATTGGACGTCATATATAATTGGCCGCTCAGCCAAGCGAACGAGCGCAATCTCCATCCGTTGATGCCGAGTGAAAAAAAAGAAAAGAAGAGAAGGGGAAAGAAAGAAGAGAGGAGAGGGAAGAAAAAGAGAGTAAAGGGAGAAAGATAGGAGGAGGTTTCGCTACTTCTGCGAGGTAAAAATTTTGCTATATTTTAGTCAATAATTTTGTATTAAATAAATAGTTTGATTAGTGTAAAATTAGCATCTGTAGAAAATTATAGTTATACAAAAGAATAGTATAACTTTAGTTAGATGAATTAATCCAATTAGGTAGGAAGAAATTAGTCCAGAAAAGACCAGGTGGATGATAGGAGGAAAAAACGAAAAGGAAGGAGAAACATATGTGTATTTAATTTATTTCATTGCGAATATTTAACTGGGAGAATCCCGTGGCATTTTGAGTAGTGGGAAAATTTTGGTTAGTCATGTGAAAATGCAAAACATTATTAGACAATATTTATGATTAATTAGGAATGAATTTAATGTCACAGCTTACCGTTAAAACTGGTGTATTGCCATTTAAATCAGTACATCGTATACTTAATTATTTAATTAATTTTGTCAATGCCATATAAATTCTTATCACCTATTAGGAATTATCTACAATAGGAGAGAGCTCGAGCAGAGAGAGAAGAGCGACGTCGGTGTGCGTGGGAGCAGATAGGGAGTTGATGCAGACTGGGACAGAGGAAAGGGAGTGGTGTCGGTGTGAATGAGGAGGGGTTGTACTATCAGGGAAAATTAACCAATATGAAGATGCTCCCATGTTAATCGTAGCCTCTGCCTTAGAGTATGCACACCGGCATGGTTTGTGATACCATTTGTTTGAGTGTGCAAAGTGGCTCCAAGATTACAAATCATTGTACACTATCATCGCACATAAGGCTCCCAAAGGTTGACACGCCGACGCCTACTCCACACTCCCTACGTCCGCCGGTGTCGTCTCGTCCAGCATCACACCACATGGGAGGATCAGCATGGGTTTGCCACTCCCTAACGAGGCCAAAGGGTTGGTCAGGGCACGTCCGACACCACTGTGGCCTGACAAGGCCGAAGGATCAGCCTAGGCACGGTCCCGCACACCGCTAGTGTAGCAGTCCTTGTGTCCTCCATACGACGTGCTGTACTTTGCTCTGGATGGCTTTTTCCACACCATGGCGCTAGCAAAGGGTATGTCGTGTCTCCGTTTGTTTGCTTGCATTGCTTTACTTGACAAACTAACGATATTTCCACTACAGGTCTTACACCCGCTGAGGTATTTGGGGCCTCCCTAGGCAACGGACCGCTACTTGTGGATTGGGACGTCCAGGAAATGGTCCAAGGACCTCAACACACACCACCTGAGGTTCTCTCCGGGTCACAGGGCTCCTGGCCATCATTCCTTATCAGGGCCGAGGCAGCTTTGGCAGCTCGTTAGACCAAGGCTCTTTACCATCATTCCTTGTCAGGGCTGAGGCCTCGACACCCGACATTGAGAAGGCACAAGCAAGGCCATATGGGAGAACACGGAGTTGGAGGAGGCCAGGGTGATGACAGAGGGGGTGCTGGGGTGCTGCTAAGGGGCCAAGTAGGAGCCGTCCGCCTGTGCTAGCTATAATTTTGTTATTTTTATAACACTTACATTTCATACATACTATGAGATGTTTGCAATACTGTTGCATTCTTATTTGTACTCCATTTTACGATGTATGTTTGTTCAATGCATGTCAACGCCTCTAGCTTAGTGCACATGACACACCGTACTTACTATGTAACTAGCAGCCAAGGCTAGGGCTGATGGCGAGGACTACAACACTGAGCTGGTTCGATCCTCCGCGCAGTAGTTCGATGCTCTTCATCCATATGTCCCATGTATTTCTAGTTCCCTAAAGATATGCGTGTACCATCCTTGGTTTATTAGCCTGCATGCCATGTAACCCCTTTGTCGGATGAAGAGTCGTGTTGCTTTCCTCGGTGTATGAATTCTCAATTGCATTGCAATATCACTTACCTTCATATTTACAAATTGTTGCTACCTCAATTGTCCTCACAAAAGTTTCCAAAAAATTTATCGCACTACAACAACACACGACAATCGTAAGATGTTATTGCAAAAAAATGGATTATTTCAAAAAATTCTATTAATTATATACTCTTATCAATTCAATACTTTAAGTTTTTTTCATATAACTTGCCTCAATTAATTGTGCACACTATCTCTAACATTGGACTTTTTGGCACTTTTGGCTCTTTTTTGAGGTGTATTTACAGTAATAACACCAGTTTCATATCAATGCCAAAAAATAACACTTTTGTCGTCCAGCCACTGTGTGGTGGAGCCTCAGGTGGCAACATGTCAAATGGCCGCATGTTGGCCATGCGGCCAGGATCGTGCCGTAGGCAATTAGCCTCTGTCATTAATTAGTTTGATATCACAATTAGGGAATTTATTTATCCGTACTACATGTTGAAATTTTAATATATAGTAATTGAGCTCAGAAACTTCCAAAATGTTTTATGGAGCTTCTTGACGTAGCTTAATTCATTATGTAATTTATTCGTAATTTTATCCTTTCTGCATTTTACTTGAAAAAATATTTAATAAACTATTTGTAAGCATTTTTTAATTTGGCAAATGAGCACCAGAAATTATGAATTTTTTTGAAAGATCCTTACACAACAGACTTGATTGTGTAATTCTTGAAGAATTTTGTATAGTCAAAAATTGTACATATAATGCAGTACAAAAGGCGGCCTGGCACAGGATGTGATGTGGCTCACTCATCTGAGCCGCTATTGTCTCCTCGCCGCGGCTGCGTCCCCGAGCGTAGCCCTATCTTTTGTCGAACATGTCCCATGGGATAGGATAGCTGATCTAGAGCGTGCGTGTTGGATCGGAGGAGGTACAGAGATCGTTCACTCTATTGAGTGGACGATGGCGCACCAGTAGGCTGAGTTAGAGTAGCTTGGATTTGGTAAGCATCAATGTGCTCCTGCCGAGACATGCCAAACTGGTGGCCCCAGAGATGAAGTCCTAAAAGAGGGACTCTAGAAATCCTGGTCATGTGGACAAGCTCTGACCTTCACCGTACGATGTGCCAGCGAAGCCGGAGAAGCACTGCCCTGTGTACACTCCAAACCCTACGTATGCTCCAGACACTGTGTATGGTCCAAACGTTGAGGTCTGCCTGCGTACACTCCGAACTGTGGCAATGTGTACTGCTCCGTGGAAGCAGCTGGGAGGCCCGTATCCTCATCGATGAACTGGTCGTCACCCCCACGCTGAATTGAAGGTTGCAAGATAGAATGATATTAGTAATAATAAATTGTTAGACAATGTGATGGTTGTGCATTTAGTGATGATGAATAATTGACATTTGGGTTTCATTGGAATTTGTATTTGTAAAAGTTCTGGTCAATGTGGCTGGAGTATTCAAGTTAGTTGTTCTGGTTGATAGGCATCAACCATGGCAAATTCACCATGGTGTTTCTACTTTCAACTGGGAATTAGTCGTATGCTACGGGAAGTGTCAGAAGTGAAAGTGACTGGTCGGTGGTCAGTGCTACAGTACTAGGTTGGTACTTGGTAGTCTGCAGTTGGCATTACAATACTCAGTACGTACTTAGTAGTTGTTGCTCCAGTGCCTGGTCAGTGTTGGGTAGTTGTGGACTTTATGATCGTTAGTCATAGACTTAGTGATTGGTTGTCTTAGACGAATTATGATTGGTAGTCAGTACTCGAAGGTGAAGTGACTAGTTGATGGTTGGTAGTTATAGACTGGGAGCGGTACAATGCTTGTGATTTGCGAGTGTTCTGATTTCTTGCGTATTTGTAGTTTTCGAGTTCTCATTGAGATAGCGACCCAATCAGCCTGTGCATCACAGTCATAGCGGTCGTAATGAGTAGTCTAAGGCTGACTTCTAGAAAGCGATGAAATGTGTGGTCCTAGATAACCTGGCTGATGTTGAGTGATGGTGAAAGGTGTGGTTTGAGTGTGTGAACTAACATTGGTCAAGTTGGGAAGAACTTGTGCCAGTGGAAAATGTTATTTGGTCTTTGCATGTGCAGGTTGGTGTGGAGATAGTCATGGTAAGTGATGAGGAGGACTGAGACAAGGATGGTAAAGTCTGAGATATGTGTGGTCAAAGATGTCACGTGACGTGGTCGGGCTCATGTTGGAGCACATGGAGATCAAAGGTGGCAATCTGTATAGAAGCTATAGGTGGTACGGTCCTAGAGGCTTCAACACAAAAGGTGATGATGCATGATAGAGATACAGGAGGTGCAGACCTAGAGGCTTTATCATGTGTTGAGTTAGGAGTTGTGGATGGAGTCTACAACTAGAAAGAGATAGATATTATGTAAAATCCATGTCCAAAAGGGTTTCGGGTCCCTTGATTTTTGGAAGAGATAGAGTTGTGTGTCCATATTTGAGGTCGACACGGCTTGGGATATTAGCCTATAAAAGTAGAGAGAGGCTAAGGGTTAACGTGTCATTTTTGAGAATGCTTTCAGGGAGAAAGCTTGTGTCGGTTTGAGAGGGCTTTTGTCGAGAAGGCTTTTAGGGGTGTTTGTGAGGGCACTTTGTAAATCAACAAAAATCTAGCAATAAAGATCATGTTTGAATCAATCTGGTTCATGATTTATTGAAGATTGTAGTTAGATTGAAGCATACGACCACTTGCAAAGTTGTTGATTCGCTATAGGAAAATAGAGGAATTACACTTTAAAGAGGTTCTCATTTAGTAAGAAGAATTTGAATATGATCCTAAACAAGTCAAAAACTAGTGTGAAAAATCATGGTCTAGAATTTAATTTTATTGAGCACGCTAAGAACAATCCTCTTAAAGTGGTCAAGTCACTCAAACTAGGGAAATTTGAAGTAGAATTTAAACCAAAACAAATTGTCTTTAGATCTATTGGTATTGCAAAAGAGTTATCTACCAAATTTAGTGTTGTCAAATCGATTGATATGACCATGCAACAAGTCAAGTATAAATGCACTCATTATGGTAAAGAGTCATTTGGTTCAATTTTTCTTTAGAAAAGCAAAGAAAGTGAAGAAAGAAAAGATAAAGAAGAGTATAAGACTAGCTACTTCCTGTGGTCAAATCACCATGGCTGGACTAGATGTTCGACCAGTTGTTTCACATAGTCGGATCATCGTGGTCGAACAAGATTTTCGATCAGCTATTTCCCGTGGTCAAACTAGCTTACTTTTGACAACCATTTTCTGCTTGGTTAGACTGGTCAAGGATCTGACCAACTTTACCTAAGCAGTCAAATCATTTTTGACCAAAGATGTCTATGTGATCCGACTGATTGGTGGTTAGACCAGCTCTATTGAGGAGGTCCGACTGCCTTGTGGTCGAATGAGTTTCTCAATGACTGTCTGGTTGAAATATGTTACATGCTAATGCTTCACTTAAATCTTTACCAGTCAATACTTTTGCTCCTATGCATCGAGTATCTCAGTACTGGATACCTAAATCTTTATTGTCTAACTCCAGTAGTAAGGTACCAATGATTGTTCATACTCTGTAGACTCATCGCAAGAGGAAGGAGAACATATAGTTTATTGACTCCAGTTGTTCTCGTCACATGACCAGAGACTTACGATGGTTCTCCTCCCTCATTCGTGCCCCGATGATAGATGATCACTTTTAGGGACAACTCTCAAGGATGAGTTCTTGCTAAAGGTACCGTGCACATCAACGACAAGTTCATCTTAAAGGATGTCGCTCTCGTTAGTAAGTTGAGCTATAACTTGCCTTCAATTTCATAGTTGGTAGATGATAATCTTGAGGTGAACTTTAAAAAGCATTCATGCTGTATTTTGGATTCAATTGGTGATCTTGTATGTAAAATTAATTGAGTTAGTTGCTTGTTTATGGATTACTTTTTTGTATTCAGCTTCTTCTGTTCTTAGGTGTTTTATTTCTTCGGACTCTAAAGATCTATTCTTCTGGCACCACTGATTAGA
Organism: Dendrocalamus latiflorus; assembly: GCA_017311315.1. NCBI lineage: Eukaryota > Viridiplantae > Streptophyta > Magnoliopsida > Poales > Poaceae > Dendrocalamus > Dendrocalamus latiflorus. Next base: position 20,950,134 of record CM029676.1, read on the forward strand.
TCATATTGAATTTGATCATCTTGCTCAGTTTAGTAATATGAATATGGTTAGAGGAATTCTTAGTATTAAAATTGAAAAGTCAATGGATCTAATGTGTTCACCCTATCGACATGGTAAGATAGTCTCATCATCACATCCTCCTCTCACACTTGTTATGACTGATTCTCCGGGTCAGTTGTTACACATGGACACAGTAGATCCTTCTAGGATTCAGTTGGTTGAAGGTAAATGGTATGTTCTTGTTATTATTGACAATTTCTCTAGATACACTTAGGTGTATTTTATGGCCTCTAAGGACGAAGCTTTTTGTCACTTTCGAGAACTAGCTCTTAGACTTGCTAATGAACTTCTAGGAGCATTTGGAGCAATTAGAAGTGATAATGGAACTGAATTCAAGAATACATCATTTGCTTCTTTTTGTACTGAAAAGGGCTTAGACCATCAGTTTTTGTTAGCTTGAGTGGTTTAACATAACGGTGTTGTCAAACATAAGAATAGAACTTTAGTCGAGATGGTTAGAACAATGTTAAATGAACATGCTACTCCTAGGAAGTATTGAGCGGAAGCTATTTCGACTGCATGTTACATTTTGAATAGAGTATTCTTGTCGCTAAACTACATAAGACCTCATATGAGCTTCAGTTTGGTCATTCTCCTAATTTTCTCACTTGAGAGTATTTGGATGTCAATGCTTCATACTTAAACATGCTAATCTTGATAAATTTGAATCTAGATCCTTAGATGGCATCTTCCTTGGATATGCAGTTCACACTCGAGGCTATCGTGTACTCAACTTAGAAACAAACAAAATTGTTGAGACTTGCGAGGTCACTTTTGATGAGGCTAGTCCTGGTACTAGACCTAGCAACACAGATATACAGGTAATTGATGCACTTGAGGGCATCTTCTATGATTCTGACAACGATCACAGGGAGTTCATGAGTCACACTACGATCACTCCTACGACTACCTCTACGATCACTCCTACGACAAGTCATGAGGTAGAGGCAACTACGACCACTGTGACCTCTTCATTACATATACGATCACTCCAACAACCACTTCACAGGCTCCTCTACATATTTAATGAAGTCATGCCTATGAAGAAATGATCGGTGAGTCAAATGATAGAGTTCTTCGTAGCAGGTATAACTCCATTGCCACATATTCTCATTATGCTTTGTCTCCTCTTTTGAACCCCAAGATGTAACTCATGCTTTATCTAATGAGTCTTACATTAATGAGATGCATGAGAAATTAGAAAACTTTGAGCGTAATAAAGTCTAGTCTTTGGTTTCACCTCCTCATGGTCATAATGTTATTGGAACTAAATGGATCTTTAAGAATAAACAAAGTGAGGATAGTTTTTTGTTCAAAATAAGGCTGGACTTGTGGCTCAAGGATTCACCCAGGTAGAAGGTCTTCACTTTGGTGAAACATTTGCTCCTGTTGCTTAATTAGAAGCCTTTATAATTCTGTTAGTATTTGCTGCATCAAAAGGTTTTAGACTATATCAAATAGGTACGAAAAGTACTTTTCTTAATGGCTATATTGAGGAAGAAGTTTATGTTAGATAACCACCTGGTTTTGAGAATCCTATGTTTGCTGATCATGTCTACAAATTGTACAAGCTTTATATGGTCTACAACAAGCACCCAGAGCATGATATGATAGGCTTAAATCATATTTGCTAAAAAAATGACTTTCAAATGGGCAAAGTAGATAAGATTTTGTTTACTGTCAAGTATGGCAATGATCTTTTACTCGTTCAGATTTATGTGGATGATATCATTTATGGTGGTTCCTCTCATGCTCTTGTTTCAAGGTTTTCAGATATTATGAGCAGGGAATTCGAGATGAACGTGATGGGAGAGCTCACATTCTTCATAGACTGAAGGACCGAAATGACGACAGAGGGGAGGGGTGAATGGAGCCTTTAAAAAAATTCCCAAGCACTTAGACAACCTTACTCCTCCAATAGCCACTGAGCTATGAAGTCTCGAGTTTAAAAGCTTGCTGGGAGACCGACCCCAGTCAAGAGCTTACCCGAACCGACAAAAGAAAGAGAATAGAGAATACTGAGAGGTTGACAGCAGAAGGTCTTGCAAAGCCAGATTCCGAGTAACTAAGACTCTCTGGTCTTTTGGTCCTCAAACTTGAGGCACCGAAAGACTCCAACCTCTGGAAGAGAACATACCAAGAAAACCCAAAGTCTTAGCTGCAGACAGCTAGAGCGACAAGGACGAACTCAAAACAGAGGACTTGAGGCGAACGACTATTCAGTAAAGAGAACTTCTCTGAATCGACTCTTGCTCTCGGAAAAGAACAGGCCAAGTGGCCTTGAGACAAATTCCCAGTTCTGAGCAAGTCGAAACACTCCAAAACGAAAGCAGACTCACGAAGAGGAGAAGAGAGAAAAGGATAGCATGAAGAACAAGCTCTCAAAACAGATAGTAAACAAAACAATCACAACAACTCATAACAACAGAAATCAACTTGAGGAAGAGAGATGAATGATTGATCATGGAGGTTTCTACAGCCACTCCATCGGAGGTACAAGAGCAACCGTGCTCTACCCAGAGACAACATCACACAAATAGAGACGAAAAATTCAGAGTGACTCGGGAACAACCTCACCGAGCATCCGAGCTCTACCCTCTCTATTTATAGTCTTCTTGCTACAGGGGGAGAACCCGTTAACTCCCACCTAACACCGGGTTTTACCACTCTCTTTACCCAACAGCGAGAACGAGCTCCAGTGCTTTACCCGTTACACCCAACGGCTCTACTGCTTTGCCCGTTAGTGCCAACAACTCCAGTGCTTTCGCAGAGACACAGCTTCCCTTTGCAGCTTTTCGCATTTCTCCAAAATGCCACTTCGCTGCCTTCCCGGAAGCTTCCTCCTGCCTTGCCGATCATGCTTGCAACCACCTCACAGACTTCGTCGTCTTTGGCATCTCCCAGCCGATCACGACCTCAGCACCCCCGTGCCTAGTCTCGACCATCCATGCCTCACCACGATTAGTCTTAAAGTCCTGCAAACCATCACAGACAAGCAAACCATTACATAGTACCGCTCACAATAGTATCCAACCACTTGAGCCAGAAAAACAGAACTCAAATCATACTCTTACCAAGTCGTATACCACCTACGACCAGTCGAAAATAGAGAACAATGAAAGCACACGACATACGACCACAAAATCAAGCCATACGACCAGATACAATGAGTCTACGATCATCGCTAACTTGCTACGACCACCCACAACTCGCTACGGCTTTAACGCTCAAAGTCTACGACTTCAACCCAAGTCGTTACGACCGATCAAAAAGATAAACAAACAAATGCACAAGGTCCCTGACTTCATCACAAAGCCCTACGACCAAATTCCAGCTCAAATGGTCAAGTCTGCAGGTCATACGACCGATTCCAACTGCGTGCGAGCACGTCCGACCACGCCAGACTGCTCTACGACCAAATCCGACTGGTATCGACTACAACCGACTGAGTCTGACCCCGACCCGACCTCGTTCGACCGCTTCACAACATGGTCGAAGTCCGCCGACTTCCCACGTGGTCGCAAGCTTGAGTGCCGGCCCCCGACCACAGTGGTCGAAGCATCGACTTCCGATCGCAGCTCTCAATAACGTAGTCGTAGAGTGCCGACTACTCACGTGGTCATAGATTTGAGTGCCGACTTCGACTGCAGCCCACTACAACGTGGTCGTAGCTTCGACTTACGACTTCTAACCGCTTTCAGCTCATGACAACGTGGTCGAAGCTACAATCGACTACGGCCAATGTGATCGTAAATGACCTGAAAATGGTCGTATACGCTACAATGTGGTCGTAAATGGCTCGGCTGGCTTCCGATAGCGCACAACGTGGTCGTACGGGTCATTTCGACCAAGACCAAGATACGACTATGGCAAAACCAGTCTTAAACTTCCCTGGTGACCTACGATTATGGCCAAACGTGGTCGTAACCTGCTTCGACCACGACCAACGTGGTCGTACTGGCCTTCGACCACGGCCAACGTGGTCGTGCTGGCTGCAGAGCACTTTGCCAGGGCTACGATATTGCCGAACTGGCACAAACCTCAAAAGCTAAACTCAATCTTCCTAGATCAAGAGTCAATTACTCATCACAACCATGGGGTGACCTTCACATGGTCTCTCATAGACTTTTAGATCTACTTTTATTCATCAAGTACACCAAGGATGTACTTCATCGCTTTGACATGGGGACAGTCAAACCAATTTCCACACCCATGGGATCTACAATTGTGCTGGATCCTGATGAAGATGGAGAGTTTGTTGATCAAAAGAAATACAGAAATATAATTGGCTCTCTTTTATACATCACCGTTTCAAGGCCAGACAAACACTTTGTTGTGTATTTGTATGCTTGCTTTCAAGCTTCCCCACATGCTTCACATCACCAAGTGGTAAAACGAATTTTCAAGTATCTTTAGTCAACTTTGAAATTTGGCTTATGATACTCTTCTTCCTCATATATTACCCTTAGAGCTTATTCAGATGCGGACTTTGGGGATTGTCGAATTGATAGGAATAGTACTTCTGGTACATGTCACTTTTTAGGTACATCTCTTATTTCATGGGCTTCTAGGAAACATATGTCTATTGCACTTTCCACTGCTGAGGCTTAATATGTAGCTACTGCTTCTTGTTACTCTTAATTGCTTTGGATGATAGCTACTCTAAAGGATTTTGACTTAGAACTAACGTGTGTCCTACTTTTCTATGATAACACTAAACACTAGTGTGATTAGTATTGCTAAAAATCATGTGCAACATTCAAGAACTAATCACATTGATATTCACTATCGTTTTCTTAGAGACCATGTGGAAAAGGGAGATGTTGTCTTGCATTTCATTGATTCTGATTCTCAAGTTACTGATATTTTCACCAAACCACTTGATTCTTCTCATTTTGCTCGGTTGTGAAATGAGTTGGGTGTGTTGCATTCTATGGGATTATTCTGAGGGGGAGTTTGGTGTTTAAATGTTTTGGAAGCTTTATTTATTATACTTGTCAAATAATACATTAAATCCAAGTCATTGAAAGCACATGACTAGTAGAGCTGTCAGTATCATATTTACTCATTTACTTTGTAGTCTTAGTTGTAACAGGTTGTAATCAATTTGCTACACTTGAACTAAAACATGACATGGCTGAAGACTTTGACTATATTGATTTTAGATAGCAATTTGTGATGTTCATCGACAAGGATTAGCTTGATTGTGGGTCCTCTTTTAAATCTTGGTCATGAGGTTCGTATGTTTCATATGGCAATCTTTTTATGTTCACTCGAGTAGGCATGCTATGATAAAAATAAAAAAATGAGAAAGAGAAAATTGAAAAGATGTATGATTCAAGCATGCCATGGTTAAACAAAAGAAAAAGCACAAAATGTACTCAAATGAAAAGAAGTATACTTCAAGCATGCCACCATTTAAAAGAAAATTGCTACAAAGATGGCATCGCGAAAAGAAGTATGCTACAAGCATGCCACATGCTTATAAATTGTGTGTGAAGCAATATGTTCTATATGATACTGCTAGCTTGGCTAGATTTAAAGTTTGCTTCACTTTTAGGCTTACTTTTTTCGGTGTGTTATCCCTTTGTGCTCTTTATAGACCAATTTGGTCATGGTTGAGATGCTTGTCAATAATCTAATTTGCTTAATTATGCTAAAGACTTGTTTTTGACTTGCTATATGGTATATGATTTTATATGTTCTAGGGAGCTCTACTAAAAAGATGGCTTGTGGCTTGTGTACATTCTTAACTTAATGCAAAGTGACTTAGATAATCTACAGTTTCTAGATGTTTACTCTCATTACTAGTTTTTAGAATTATTCTTTCTCTGGTGTTCTTGATGATTTCATTACCACAGGGCAGAAAGTAGAAGAAAGAGGAGTTTGGAGAGATTGGGGAAGAGAAAAATTGCTCTTGTGTTGAGACTTGTGTTTAGGGGAGTTTTCTGGCTTTCTGTGTGGTCTAAAGGGGAGTTTTCTGAGCTTTTTGATGTGGTCTACAGTTCTTTGCAGCTAGTTCTTTTAGCTTTGCTGTGGTCTGCAGCTCTTTCTATTGTGGTCTACAATCTGCGACTTTGAATTTTTCTTTTTGTAAATTTTCTCATTCAAGAATTTTTGAGGCGTTATCAATGTATTAATCAAGTGGGAGATTGTTAGACCATGTGGTGGTCGTGCATTTAGTGAAGATGAATAATTGATATTTGGGTTTCGTTAGACTTTGCATTGTAAAAGTTCTGGTCGATGTGCTCTTGTTACTGGAGTATTTAGGTTAGCTAGTTTGGTCAACAGGCGTCAACCACGGCAAATCGACCACGACATTTTGACTTTCAACTGGGAATCAGTCATATGCTACTGAAACTAGTCGAAAGTGAAAGTGACTGGTTAGTGATTAGTACTATAGAACTAGTCAGTACTCGGTAGTCTGCAGTCATGTTACAATACTCGGTAGTTGTTGCTACAATGCTTGGTCAGTGTTGGGTAGTTATGGACTTTATGATTGATAGTCATAGATAGTCATAGATTTTGGAATAGATAGAGTTGTGTCTGTGTTTGAGGTAGACACGGTTGGGACATTATCCTATAAAAGCAGGGAGAGGCTAAGGGTTAACGTGTTATTTTTGGGAGGGATTTCAGAGAGAAAGCTTGTGTCGGCTTAATAGGGCTTTCGTTGAGAAGGCTTTTAGCGGTGCTTGTGAGGGCATATTGTAAATCCACAAAAATCTAGCACTAAAGATCATCTTGAATCAATCTGGTTCGTGATTTGTTGAAGATTGCAGTTGGGTTGAAGCTTATGACCACGTGCAAAGATGTTGATTTGCTACCAAGAAAACAAAGGAATCACTAAGTACTCGAAGGTGTTAGTTTTCTCAAAGGTACGAGCGATCAAGATATTATACTGCTGGAGTCGATGAATTCTAGTATGTACGAACCGGTCACAGATCAAAGCTGAGCGAGTAGTCAAACAAGGCGATTTAGCATCGAGCGGTCAAAAGCTTCGCCAACCACCAGTAACAATCATTCACCCCCTCTGATTATAGTATTTGATCCTACATAAATATTCTGGATGTAGACTATGAATCTCGTACCTCCCAGATATGCAGCAAAGATGACTGATGGGGAACGGTAGTCTGTGTAGGGGTATGGGGGGTAAAAGTGGTGAATCTCGACGATGGACCTATGGTGGAAGAACGTCATGATGTTAGTGAAACATAAGGCATAAGAAGAAAACAAAATGTAGATTTGTATGTAACTTACCTCCTCGTCGATCTGGCCCGTGGATGACCGACCAGTAGTGCTATGGCGCTAGCTGGACTCACTACATCACCATGACCAAGCGGGTAAGAACAGTGCCCCCAGTAGGTGCCCGATGTGCACGGCGCGGTCCGTCGAATGACCGTAGCTCAGTTTGTTCATTATTTTCTTGGCTTGCGATAGGATGTACTTGAAAGTTTTATATAGGGCCTATGGTATGTCTGGGATGCTGATGGCAGTTTCAGACGCGCTTACGATGCACTGCGCCTGCTCCAACTGAAGTGAAATACGAAACATGTTCAGTAATGAGTGGTACAAATTTCATCAATAAAACGATAAGAGGTTGCAAGTAACTTATAGTGTCATGGCGCTGTGAAGCGTTGTGACGATCGAATGAGCGTTGTAGGCTGTCATCATGCGTCACCTCCTCCGGGCACTCTGGTGGAGGAACGGTGTGTCTACCACGCGACCGTGGTACATATTAGTGTAGGTATTCATCGTACATAGAAATGTCGTATAAACACTACTCGATTACGACATCAAATTGCACCCTATCTGTACATGCCGCCGTCCACTATTGCTGCACTGCTGGACAGTCCATGGCATGCCGACCCGCCTTGATTGCCTACATTTCTGGAATGATCAATGCTACAAAAGAAGACTTATGAAGTGTAAGTGTTGTGGTTACAGACCAAACAGAGAGAGAGAGAGTGTGGTAGTGGAGAGTTGAGTAAAATGAATGGCTTGAAGCCTTCCTCCCGTGGCCTATGCCACATATATATTCATATGGGAAGTGTTTGTACAGTTATACCCTTACACATGAGTATTCCCCTCGGGGGCTCTTATGTCATTACACATGTCCTGTTTCGGACCTAACAGGCCTACTGGGCTTAGGTGGGGGCCACCCCTACAACAGGAGCCTCTCATGGTGAAGGGCTTGACGGGCCGAAGCCATGCCGCTGAGTCCTTTGGCCCCCTCCGTCCCATCGGCCTGTGATGCTTTGATGACTTGGATAGTTCGTACGTCCACCTGTGCTTGTGCGAGGGCTGTCTTCGGGTCCCGAAGCTCGCGCGGCCTCGAGGCCGAAGGCGCTGGGAAGTCCGAAGGCTTCGACGGGGCCGAGGTCGTGCTTGTGCGAGGGCCGTCGCCCGCACCCTGGGCGGGCGCGGCTTCGAGGCCGAAGACACCGAGTAGGCCGAGGGCTTCGACCGGGCCAGGGTTCGGGCATGCCCTACCTCGCGCCCCAGACATTTATGGGCGAAGCCGACTTGGTCGGCTGCCGTTGGCGGCCGAGTCTCAGGAAATGCGTTCGCGCGATGTGGCGCTAGCGCGGGAAGATGGTTGCTTGGTCTGGGAGTGCGCTTTAATGACACCTGGAATCGCGCCGGCCTTTGTCAGGGGTAGGCTGGCCCGGCTGCCCCGCCTGCCCCGCAGTGGATGTGGGCACGTGGCCGGCTGTAATTGGAGCATCGTGGGGTGCCAGCGTTCCCACGACCACGGCCGTTCGCCTTTTCCCCAAGAAAAGTGGCCACGCGACGGGAGTGTATGGGTGCATTGGGCGCTGAGCAGCCACCTACCGCCGCCTGTCGCAGTTTCCAACGGTTGCACTGCCCGATCGGGGGTAGCCAAACCGCTGTTATTCTGTCGCTCGATCTTCTGCCTGTAGGGGAGACGAGGGGCTTTATAATCCGCCCCTGCGGGCATGCAGTCGTTCCCCTTGGCTGCTTGATCGCTTGTGTGTTCCTTGCTATTCCTCTTATACCCCCTGCTGGTAATCTTGCCTCCGCTCCCGCCCGCCGCCGTGAGAGAGATGGCTGCGTGCGACGACCTCCCAGTTAGCACGGGTGCCGCCCTTGACGACCCTACGCGTCGCCTTAGCGAGAGCGCCTCGTCTAGCCAGCGCTGCCTGACGCCTCCACCGGCGGAGTACCGCCTGGTTCCGCACGATAGGAAGCAAACTCCCTAGCACTGGGATGCCGTGAAAAAGGTCCAAAGGTCGCTGCTCCCGCGTGCTGGGGCGGAGCCGCGTCACGGAGGAGACCCTCCGGACCCTTCTGCAGGAGAAGAAATTGGAGGAGTTGTTGGTGATATGCCCTAGAGGCAACATGGAGATGTTGAATATATCACATACTATGTTTATGATACATTGCTTTGTTCCTTGAAATAGACATTATCATTATTGATCAATGAGTATGTGACTTATTCATGAGACTCTTAATGCCAAAATGTTGCTATTTCTAAATGATCCCTGATCATATATCATATGAGGAACATATATGATTCAAAGATCAGCATATGTATTGATTGATGATCATGTCTCATGGATCATGGTATGGAGATACCAAATCAATAATATGGACATGTGTTAGTGAACATATGTTGGATAGACCCGCCATGAGACACTGCAGAGATTCCATGTGTCATTAGTTGGTCTCAAGTAGTGTTTATGTAGAATCGTTAGACTTGAGATCATCATGGTTCCCAACATGCGTAGTAGCCTATTTTGGGACTACTAACCACTACTCCGTAACTGGGTAGTCATAAAAGTAGTCTTCGGGTTTGCTATGAAACATGTAGTGGGATGTGAATGATCAAGATAGAATTTGCCCCTCCTTATGGGAGAGATATCTCTGGGCCCCTCGATGTAATGGATTATGAAAGTGCATGGCCATGCCAATGTGATTGAGGAGTCAATCACAAGTTTATAATCCATCACGGAATCGAGAGAGTGATTGAGCCATTAAGAGGATGACACAGGTCTCGCCTTGAGCTTAATCTATATCGTGAGGCAAAAGGATTCGTACATGAGAACATTACAGGTTCAGCCGATATGATCTTTACGTATACTTTGGGGTTAATATGTCTTGCTAGAGGCCGCTATTAACAGGGTGACCGGAAAGGTGTTTCCGGGTCGCGACCAAGTATACGTGAACCTACAGGGTCGCACACTTAACGGGTTGGAACACTAATTCGAATGTGATTCGGATGTGGGCTCAATTCGGATAGAGATCCGGATAGACTCCTATTGGGCCTCGGTCCACGAGGCCCAAGTGAGGAGGTCTATATATTTGGAGGCGGGGGGGCTGAGGGATGCACGCATATGTTCCTCCCGAACAAAACCCTAGCCGCCACCTCCCGAGCCAAACCCTAGCCGCTCGCGAGTGCTGGTACACTCGCGATCGGAGTTCCAGCCCCGGACGTGTGGATACCGGTGGAGGCGCTGCTCGTTGCGGCGTTGATCGGCATCAACAAACTACAGATTGGATCTGCTCGTGGTGTGGTTGATCGCGTGGAGGAGACGATCTGTTCGGGACGATCGGCTACTTCCACTACTACCTCGACGCGCGTGGTTGGATCGGCTTCTCCAACTCTTCTTCCGCTGCGCTGCGCGTCTAGTGGTAACGATCTATGATCCCTTCTTAGCATGATGTCCTGGTGTGCGCGGTAGAAATTTTTTATTTTCTGCTATCGTAGCCTACGCGCGTTCCTTCAGTGGTATCAGAGCCATCTTGCTTAGTTTGCGATCTGGATCAGCGCATATGATGATATGCGGTTGTAGTAGATTGGATCTATTACAGTCTAGATCAGTCGGTTCATGTGATGAATCGATGGTAGCACGGGTTGATGAGATCAATCGGTGAATAGGGGTTGGATGAGGCGCAGATTGTATCACTACTAGTGCCCTAGAGATTGTCTCGGATCGGCATAAGGTGGTTATGTCGAATACTAGTAGGATACGAATCTGATAGCCTCGGGCCAGTGGGAATACTAGTGCCCTAGAGATTGTCTCGGATCGGCATAAGGTGGTTATGCCGAATACTAGTAGGTTACGGATCTGATGGCCTCGGCCCAGTGGAAAAACTAGCATCCTAGAGAATGTCTCGGATCGGCATAAGGTGGTTGTGCCGAATAGTTTTTCCATTGCGATTTCATAGATTGGATCTGTAAATTTCGTAGGGTGTTCAGGGCGCTGCCCTGAAACCCGCGGGGGGCGGCCCCCCCCTCGACCCCCCGCCCGCTGACCGGCCAGCGGGACCGCCGTGCGTACCCGCCTTGTATAGCGTCTTGGGTTCTCATCGTTAGGTAGAATACGATTCTACGTCTAACTTGTTTTTGCAGAGAATGACGTGAATAGTATGGCCCTATATCTTATTGGAATGTATGAGATGTATGTGATGCATGTAACATTCGTTCATGGCCTGCGTGTCATGATTATTTCAGCTATTGTTAGCTGTCTATATTGTATTTAACGACCTGCGTGTCGACCTTAATGCTTGAATCTATCTTTGTAATCTTCAATTTCTAGCTATTATAGGTAGTAGCCTAGTTTTGAGGTTACAAGCTTTCAAGCATGGTGGCCTAAAGGAGTGATGTGGAGGATGGAGATCGTCTACACCTACATGGAGATGGAGATCACCATTTGTTTGGGCCATACTACTTCACAGTTAAATGTGTTTATCTGTGATATTATCTATCTTATTCTTATGCAATGTTTTTGTGATATGTTGCTTTGGTAGGATAGAATCCCTCATAAAATTAGGTGTTCATGCCCTTCCATATGTTGCACCAAAAGATAATGATCACCGCATGGTAGGTCTACCAAAGTAGAGTGCCGTCGGTTATCATCATTATTTGGGGTAGATGTCAGACATCTACATGCGGAAGCATTTGGTTTACTTAACAAGGTTATCAAAACAGTTTTGGACCTTGGGGCATAGGTTGGGGCCGGGGCATATTGATGTCACCCAACAAGCAAGAGTCACATAGGGATGTGATTAGCAAGGTGTTGCTTACCCATGTCACTAGTTTTCTAGCCGTGATGCCAAAGCTCACTAGGAATTAGTGAAATGAGGATCTTGACCCACTATGTAACTTAGAGGGAGTTTTGTTGCAAAACACATAGTGGGAGTCTTTTGTTAAATTGTTTAATAAAAGATGAACATAAACATAGTGCTAAACTTTGCATATTCTTTGTTGTAGATCATGTCAACTAATGCCGCATCCAGTTCTTTTAATTTGCGATCTATTCTTGAGAAAGAAAAACTCAATGGAACGAACTTTATGGATTGGTATCGCAACTTGAGAATTGTTCTCAAGCAAGAGCGCAAGGAGTATGTCCTTGAGTCTCATTATCCTGATGACTTGCCTGATAATGCTACTGCGGCTGCACGGAGAGCTTATGAGAAGCAAACGAATGATTACCTTGATGTGAGCTGTCTCATGCTTGCCACAATGTCCTCTGAGCTTCAGAAGCAATATGAGAACACAGATGCCTACAATATCATTGTGGGGTTGCGTGGTATGTTTGAGAACCAAGCAAGGGCTGAGAGGTTCAACACTTCAAAGTCCTTGTTTGCGTGCAGGCTTGCAGAAGGGAATCCCGTCAGCCCTCATGTGATTAAGATGATTGGCTACATTGAGAGTCTGGAAAAGCTTGGTTTTCCCCTTAGCCAAGAGTTGGCTACTGATGTGATTCTCCAGTCGCTCCCCCCGAGCTTTGAGCCATTCATACTGAACTATCACATGAACAACATGGATAAGACCTTGGCAGAGTTGCATGGGATGCTAAAAGCTGCCGAGGAAAGCATTAAGAAAAGCAGCAATCATGTGATGATGATGCAGAAAGGCAAGGGCAAGCCCAATGTCAAGAAAGGCGCGGTCAAAAGAAAGTTAGCTCCCGATGAGATCGCGAGCAGTTCTAAGGCCAAGCAAGTCAAGAAGGGCGCTGCTCCTAATGCAGATTGTTACTACTGTAAGCAATCAGGTCATTGGAAAAGGAACTGCCCAAAGTACTTGGAGGATCTTGAGAAGAAGAAGGGAAGTACGACTTCCTCTCCAGGTATAAATGTTATAGAGATCAATCTTGCTACTTCATCCACTGATTCTTGGGTATTTGATACCGGATCGGTTGCTCACCTTTGCAAATCGTTGCAGGGGCTAAGAAGAAGTAGAAGTTTGAGGAGGAGCGAAGTGGATCTTCGCGTTGGCAATGGAGCAAAAGTTGCTGCGGTCGCTGTTGGCACCATGCCATTGTCTTTACCTTCAGGATTAGTTTTGGAATTGAATAATTGTTATTGTGTTCCATCTCTTTCCAAGAACATTATTTCTGCTTCATGTTTGCAAGCAGAAGGTTATGACTTTAGATCTGTGAACAATGGTTGTTCTCTTTATTTCAAAGATATGTTCTATTGTCATACTCCATTGGTGAATGGGTTATATGTTCTTACTCTTGAAGAGTCACCGGTCTATAACATTAATGCAAAGAGGCAACGTTCGAATGATTTGAATCCCACGTTTATTTGGCACTGTCGCTTAGGTCACATAAATGAGAAACGCATGGAGAAGCTCCATAGAGATGGTATTCTGCACTCATTTAATTTTGAATCATTTGAGACATGCGAATCTTGTTTACTTGGCAAGATGACAAAGGCACCTTTCACCGGTCAAGGTGAACGGGCAAGTGACTTATTGGCACTCGTACATTCTGATGTATGTGGACCAATGAGCTCAACAGCCAGAGGTGGTTTTCAGTACTTCATAACTTTTACTGATGATTTTAGTAGATATGGGTATATCTACCTGATGAAGCATAAGTCCGAATCCTTTGAAAAGTTCAAAGAATTCCAAAATGAAGTGCAAAATCATTTAGGCAAGACAATCAAGTTTCTACGATCTGATCGTGGAGGCGAGTATTTGAGCCATGAGTTTGGCAATCATCTGAAGGATTGTGGAATTGTTCCACAATTGACTCCGCCAGGAACACCTCAATGGAATGGGGTATCTGAACGGAGAAATCGCACCTTATTAGATATGGTGCGCTCCATGATGAGCCAAAGTGATCTTCCGTTGTCTTTTTGGGGGTACGCTCTTGAAACAGCCGCTTTCACACTAAACAGGGTTCCATCAAAATCAGTAGAAAAGACACCATATGAGATGTGGACAGGACAACGTCCTAGCTTGTCTTTTCTTAAGATTTGGGGATGTGAGGCTTATGTAAAACGTTTACAATCTGATAAGCTCAGTCCTAAATCTGATAAATGCTTCTTTATCGGGTATCCTAAGGAAACAAAAGGATATTACTTCTATAATCAAGGAGAAGGCAAAGTGTTTGTCGCCCGGCATGGTGTCTTCTTAGAGAAAGAGTTTCTCTCAAGAAGGGATAGTGGGAGCATGGTGCAACTTGAAGAAATTCGGGAAACACCTGAAAACGTTTCAGCTCCTACAGAACCACAACAGGATGAACAAACTGTTGAAGAACCTGTTGTGGACACACCGGCACCACGTAGGTCAGAGAGGTCACGTCGTGCACCTGAAAGGTACATGTTCTTGACTACTCAACAACGGGACATATTGTTGTTAGACAACGATGAGCCTAAGACCTATGAAGAAGCGATGGTGGGACCAGACTCTGAGAAATGGCTTGAAGCCATGAGATCCGAAATTGAATCCATGCACAGTAATCATGTTTGGAACTTGGTTGATCCACCTGATGGTGTTAAAACCATTGAGTGCAAATGGATTTTCAAGAAAAAGATAGACATAGATGGAAATGTTCACATCTATAAAGCGCGATTGGTGGCCAAAGGTTTCAAACAAATTCAAGGTGTTGATTATGATGAAACTTTTTCGCCCGTCGCAATGATAAAGTCTATTCGGATCATTCTAGCGATTGCTGCATATTTCGACTATGAAATATGGCAAATGGATGTCAAAACAGCTTTCCTTAATGGAAATCTGAGTGAGGATGTGTACATGACACAGCCCACGGGTTTTGTCGATCCGCAATCAGCTGGAAAGATATGCAAGCTGCAAAGATCCATTTATGGATTAAAGCAGGCATCTCGGAGTTGGAACATTCGTTTTGATGAAGTAATCAAAGGGTTTGGTTTCATCAAGAACGAAGAAGAGCCTTGTGTTTACAAAAAGGCTAGTGGGAGCGCACTCGTGTTTCTGGTCTTATATGTGGATGACATATTACTGATCGGAAATGACATTCCTATGCTCGAATCTGTTAAGTCTTCATTGAAAAATAGTTTCTCTATGAAAGACTTAGGAGAGGCGGCATATATTCTGGGCATCAAGATCTATAGGGATAGATCAAGAAGGCTAATTGGATTAAGCCAAGATACGTACATTGACAAGGTGTTGAAAAGGTTCAACATGCAGGATTCCAAGAAAGGCTTCCTACCTATGTCACATGGTATACATCTTAGCAAGAGTCAGTGTCCTAGTACACCTGATGAGCGGGATAAAATGAATGCGATTCCATATGCTTCGGCTATGGGATCCATTATGTATGCCATGCTTTGTACACGTCCAGATGTCTCGTATGCTTTAAGTGCTACAAGTAGATACCAGTCAGATCCAGGTGAAAGTCACTGGATTGCCGTAAAGAACATCTTGAAGTACTTGAGAAGAACTAAAGATGTGTTCCTCGTCTATGGGGGTGAGGAAGAGCTCGTTGTAAATGGTTACACCGATGCTAGCTTCCAAACTGACAAAGATGATTTTAGATCGCAATCTGGATTTGTGTTCTGCCTGAATGGCGGTGCGGTGAGCTGGAAGAGTTCCAAGCAGGAGACGGTTGCTGATTCTACAACAGAGGCCGAGTACATAGCAGCTTCTGAAGCTGCTAAAGAGGCTGTTTGGATCAAGAAATTTGTTTCTGAGCTTGGTGTGGTGGCTAGTGCCTCCAGCCCAATGGACCTCTACTGTGACAATAGTGGGGCCATTGCGCAAGCCTAGGAGCCTAGATCGCACCAGAAGTCCAAGCACATTCTACGGCGATTTCATCTCATCCGCGAGATTGTGGAGAGAGGCGATGTGAAGATATGCAAAGTACAAACGGATTTGAACATTGCAGATCCGTTGACAAAGCCGCTTCCCCAGCCAAAGCATGAGGCTCACACTAGGGCAATGGGTATTAGATACCTACATGGTTGACTCTAGTGCAAGTGGGAGACTGTTGGTGATATGCCCTAGAGGCAACATGGAGATGTTGAATATATCACATACTATGTTTATGATACATTGCTTTGTTCCTTGAAATAGACATTATCATTATTGATCAATGAGTATGTGACTTATTCATGAGACTCTTAATGCCAAAATGTTGCTATTTCTAAATGATCCCTGATCATATATCATATGAGGAACATATATGATTCAAAGATCAGCATATGTATTGATTGATGATCATGTCTCATGGATCATGGTATGGAGATACCAAATCAATAATATGGACATGTGTTAGTGAACATATGTTGGATAGACCCGCCATGAGACACTGCAGAGATTCCATGTGTCATTAGTTGGTCTCAAGTAGTGTTTATGTAGAATCGTTAGACTTGAGATCATCATGGTTCCCAACATGCGTAGTAGCCTATTTTGGGACTACTAACCACTACTCCGTAACTGGGTAGTCATAAAAGTAGTCTTCGGGTTTGCTATGAAACATGTAGTGGGATGTGAATGATCAAGATAGAATTTGCCCCTCCTTATGGGAGAGATATCTCTGGGCCCCTCGATGTAATGGATTATGAAAGTGCATGGCCATGCCAATGTGATTGAGGAGTCAATCACAAGTTTATAATCCATCACGGAATCGAGAGAGTGATTGAGCCATTAAGAGGATGACACAGGTCTCGCCTTGAGCTTAATCTATATCGTGAGGCAAAAGGATTCGTACATGAGAACATTACAGGTTCAGCCGATATGATCTTTACGTATACTTTGGGGTTAATATGTCTTGCTAGAGGCCGCTATTAACAGGGTGACCGGAAAGGTGTTTCCGGGTCGCGACCAAGTATACGTGAACCTACAGGGTCGCACACTTAACGGGTTGGAACACTAATTCGAATGTGATTCGGATGTGGGCTCAATTCGGATAGAGATCCGGATAGACTCCTATTGGGCCTCGGTCCACGAGGCCCAAGTGAGGAGGTCTATATATTTGGAGGCGGGGGGGCTGAGGGATGCACGCATATGTTCCTCCCGAACAAAACCCTAGCCGCCACCTCCCGAGCCAAACCCTAGCCGCTCGCGAGTGCTGGTACACTCGCGATCGGAGTTCCAGCCCCGGACGTGTGGATACCGGTGGAGGCGCTGCTCGTTGCGGCGTTGATCGGCATCAACAAACTACAGATTGGATCTGCTCGTGGTGTGGTTGATCGCGTGGAGGAGACGATCTGTTCGGGACGATCGGCTACTTCCACTACTACCTCGACGCGCGTGGTTGGATCGGCTTCTCCAACTCTTCTTCCGCTGCGCTGCGCGTCTAGTGGTAACGATCTATGATCCCTTCTTAGCATGATGTCCTGGTGTGCGCGGTAGAAATTTTTTATTTTCTGCTATCGTAGCCTACGCGCGTTCCTTCAGGAGTGTGCCGGGGCTCGCCTACCCGGGCGTGACGAAGCGGAGCCGAACCCGGGGGAGTCGGAGGCGATCGTCTTTGTGGCATTCTTTGACGCTGGGCTCTGGATCCCCGCGACACACCTTGTTCGTGAAGTGCTGCGAGCATATGGGTTGGAACTGGCGCAGCTAACTCCGACCGCGATCGTACGGTTGGCCATCTTCACGTGGGCGATGCGGACGAAGGGTACCCGCCCTCGCGCTGAGCTGTTCGCCATTCTGCACGACGCGCGGTGCCACCTGAGAAGAGTAGAAGGGGGGCTTACTCGAACTTCGGCGGCGTGGACTTCATGCTGAGGCCGGAATGCTCGCACCTGTTTCCCGCGTTGGCTATGCGGGAAAAGTGGGAGATCGGCTGGACACGGCGGTGGTTCTACTACACCGTGACGAGCACAAGCGGCCTCCGGAGCCGTGGAGAGCCGATATCGTTCGACTGCTGTCCGAATGTGACGCCTCGGCCTGGCGACAAGCAGCAGGCGCGGAGGCTTGCCGGGGTCGCACTCCGGTTCAACATGCGTGACCTCGCGGAGGAGTTCACCATGTACGGGATATCCCCGCTTGCTTGCAACTGGAAATATGAGCGGCGAGGGCCCGATCGGAAGGACGGCATCCACCCGGGGGTGTCTTCGCTTCATAGGCCCTCCGCGCCCTGTAAGTGTCCCTGTGATATGCCAAGCACCACGTGGGTGGTTGCAAACCCCTAGATATGACCCTCCGCTTGTGCCTGCAGTACACCGGTTAGAAGATGCGGAGTGCGCCGTAGCTGCGATACTTGGGCCGTACACGGCGGAGGAGCACAAGGCCGCGAGTCCGCGACTTTCTTGGCGAAGCAGGGGTGGATTAATCGGGTGTGCGAGGCCTTGGAAATCCCCGTGCCGGAGCGCTCAGTGCCTGCGGGATCACTGAGCAGTGCGACGGTGGCAGCGCCATCTTCGCGGAGCGGGGTCCAGTCGGAGGTTATTGCCCTTAGTTCGCCGGCCGTGCCGCCGGCCGAGGACGTGAGGATGGGGGGCGAGATGAGCGCTGGGCTCAGACCGACCGGTTCGGGGGGTCGCGTAACTCCCGACGAGGCCGTATATGGTGGCCAGGTGACGAGCATGCGCGCCGCCGTTCTTGAAGATGACGCCTCATCGCCTCCCACGGCAGCCGCCGCGCTGTCGCTGGCGGCAGCTTTCGCGGCTGTCGAGGTAGCCACGGAGGGTTCACCTACGACTCCTAAGGCAAAACGGCCTCGGGTGCAATCGCCGCCATCTTCCCGGGGCCGATTCAGTGTGGCGGGTCCAGTGACGGCGGCCCTGACGGCTAGCGGGGATGCTTCTGAAGCCGGGAGGGTTGTCGCGCCTCAGGCCAGCGGGGGCGCTCCTAACCCAGGTGGAGGCCGCGGCAGAGGTGACCGGAGGTAGGCGTACTTCGCGAAACTCTCCCCGATTTGCTCGCTTATTCCGTCGACGCCAGGCGAGACAGGGTCTCCCAAACGAGGGCAAGAATCGAGCAATGGGGGGCCCCGCGATGTCGCCGGCCTGATTGAGCCGGGGCCTGTGTGCGCCCCAACTGCTCCAGAAGGCACTGGGGCGGGGGCTCCAGGGCCTGACGTCTCTGACTTCGTACCTCGGTGGGAGGCGCTTCGCGCCTGGAACGAGGTGGCAGAGTATGCTGGCGCCCGCCTAGATCGGCAGGCGCTGCACTCCTGCGGGGGCGACCTCTTGGCGCTCGCGTTGGGGGCCTCCGAGATGAGGATAATGGTCTCCGTTCTCGCTGCATACCCCTTGCTTATCTGGTAGGTAACCCTTGCTATACGTCATGTAGACGCTTGCCATTAGCAAAGCCCTTGAAGAGGCTCGCGCTCGCGAGCGGAGGGTACTGGAGGACCAGCTGCGCGTGGCGGACGACGCCAACGCCACCAAGGACGAGGTCATTCGAGTGTTGATGGCGGAGCGGGACGAGGCTGTTGCCGACGCACAGTTGGTGGGCAGGAACGCGAAGAACGCAGCAGTAGCCGCACACCTTGCGATGGAGGAGGCCCAGCGCACCGCGACAGAGGAGCGGACCACCCTTCTTCAGCAAATCTCCATGCTGGAGGCGGAGAAGGAACAACTTGCCGCCTCCATTGCGGAGAAAGCGCTATGTTGGGATAACGCGTGCTCTTTCGCGTGGAATGCGATGGAATCCTTGGAGCAGGCCCTCCGGGGGCTTTGTGTGCACGTGGAGGACGCCACCCATGGCCGCCAAGACCTGATGGAGAGGCGTCGTCCCCTACCCTTCGAAGTGGTGGGAGCGGAGCTGGTGCCTAGTCGAAGTAGAGGTGCGAGCGCTCCGTCCCCTACCCTTCGAAGTGATGGCAGTGGAGCTGGCGCCTCGTCAAAGTAGACGCGCGAGCGCTCCGTCCCCTACCCTTCGAAGTGGTGGCAGCGGAGCTGGCGCCTAGTCGTAGTAGACGCGCGAGTGCTCCGTCCCCTACCCTTCGAAGTGGTGCTAGCGGAGCTGGCGCCTGGTCGAAGTAGACGCGCGAGCGCTCCGTCCCCTACCCTTCGAAGTGGTGGCAGCGGAGCTGGCGCCTCGTCGAAGTAGACGCGCGAGCGGTCCGTCCCCTATCCTTCGAAGTGGTGGCAGCGGAGCTGGCGCCTAGTCGAAGTAGATGCGCGAGCACTCCGTCCCCTACCCTTCGAAGTGGTGGCAGCGGAGCTGGCGCCTAGTCGAAGTAGACACGTGAGCGCTCCGTCCCCTACCCTTCGAAGTGGTGGCAGCGGAGCTGGCGCCTAGTCGAAGTAGACGCGCGCGCGCTCCGTCCCCTGCCCTTCGAAGTGGTTGCAGCGGAGCTGGCGCCTAGGCGAAGTAGACGCGGGGACCTCGACCCCGCCCCTTGTTTTGTATGTTCCAGGGGGTGCGCGCAAGGGGCGCGCCTCCGCGTGCTTGGGAATATCCTAGCCGCGGTTGCTCGCTGTAAAGCGTGCGGAGATAGCGCCCGCGTTGGTAGAGGATGCGTGGGATCGACATCCACGTCTTGTTTATACTCCGAGGAGTACGCACTGGGCGACGCCCATGCGTGCGCGGGGTTCGCGTCTTGTTTATACTCTGTAGAGTGCACAGGGATAGCATCCGCGTCTTCTTTATACTCCGGAGGAGTGCGTGGGATATACATCCACGTCTTATTTATACTCCGAGGAGTACGCGCTGGGGCAACGCCCATGCGTGCACGGGGTTCGCGTCTTTTTTATACTCCGTAGAGTGCGTAGGGATAGCATCCGCGTCTTCTTTATACTCCGGAGGAGTGCGTGCGGAGGCGGACCTCGCGCTACGTCTTATTTAGAGTCCGTAGACTGCGCGCGGAGGCGAACCTCCGCACATTGCGGGCGGTGAAATTGCGTGCGGAGGCGGACCTCGACGCTACGTCTTATTTATACTCCGTGGAGTGCGTGCGGAGGCGGACCTCGCGCTACGTCTTATTTAGAGTCCGTAGACTGCGCGCGGAGGAGAACCTCCGCGCGTTGCGGGCGGTGAAATTGCGTGCGGAGGCGGACCTCGACGCTACGTCTTATTTATACTCCGTGGAGTGCGTGCGGAGGCGGACCTCGCGCTACGTCTTATTTAGAGTCCGTAGACTGCGCGTGGAGGCGTCCCCCCACACGTCTTTATTCATGCTTATGCGTAGTGCACACGAGGGTGACTCTTCGCACGCTTTTAACACAAAAACGGGAGAACTTGCATGAACAATGCACTTTATTAAATTCCCGTTTGCGCGGGTGAGCGGTTACAAGGGTTAAGGCACTAACCGTTAGCCGCTTACGTCTGCCGAAGCCGGGGAAGGCCCTTAGCCTTGTGTGCTTGACTCAGGCGTAATACCGCCGTAGTTTGTCCGGATTCCACGTGTGTCGGAGCGTGTGCCCTTCCAAGGTGGCTAAGCGATACGCTCCCTTCTGCAGGGCCTCCGCGACGATGTACGGGCCTTCCCATTTGGACTCGAGCTTGCCTATCGTCTCCGCGTGGAGTGCCATCTTGAGGACGAGGTCGCCCGGTCTGAATTCGCGTGGGTACAGCGAACGATTGCGACCGCGCACCATCTGTCGCGCGTATTTTATGACGTGCTGTGTTGCGCTGGCCCGGTCTCCGTCAAGGAGATCCACGGACAATTGGCGCTCCTCGTCTGGTGCTTGGACGAGGACCCGCCGTGAGCCCGTCTTTATTTCTTCGGGTGTGGCCGCCTCATCGCCGAAGAGGAGCTTGAAGGGCGTGAACCCCGTTGGGCGTGTGACCGTTGTGCGAAGGGACCAGAGGACGCTGTGGAGCTCGCCCGGCCACTTCCCCTTTGGTGACCCGACGAGGAGCTTTTTGATTGCGGCAGAGATGGGGCCGTTTGCCCGCTCCACCGCCCCGTTGGACTGTGAGTGGCCGACCGAGGCGAACCGAAGGGTGATGCCCATGTTGCCGCAGAATTCTTTGAATGGGGTTGCATTGAACTGCAGACCATTATCGACGGTGATCTCCCTGGGCACGCCGAATCGGCATATGATGTTTTGCCAGAGGAAGCGCTGCAGAGCTGCCGGGGTAATCTTGGCCAGGGCTACCGCCTCCGGCCACCTGAAAAAGTACTCCAGAGCAACTGCGACGAACCGCAGGTCCGCTGGGGCCCTGGGAAGTGGTCCCACGATGTCGATGCCCCACCTCGCCAGTGGCCACACCGGGGGTATGGGGTGGAGGCTTGTCGGGGGCCTATGGATAGCCCTTCCCATCCATTGGCAGCCTTGACAACGGCGCACGAGGTCCTGGGCGTCCACAACAGCTGTTGGCCAATAAAAACCCTGTCTGAATGCCTTGCCCACCAGAGACCTTGGTTGGAGGTGCGAGCCGCAGAGACGCACGTGGATTTCCGCAAGGACGCGTTTGCCTTCTTCGCGCGGGAGGCACCGCAGGAGCGGTGCGCACACCCCCTTCTTGTAAAGCACCCCGTCGAGCACCTGGAAGGACCTAGCGCGGTGTTGCAAACGCCGGAGCTCGGAGGAGTCATCTGGTTCCGCAATGCCTTGCAAAAAGGCGAGAAGGGGCTCCCGGCAGTCGCCCTGCTGGGTGATCTGGTGGACGAGGGTCGCGTCCCGATTATCTTGTGCTATGGCCGCCGCCGGCAGGGTCTCGTAAAACTCCCCTTCGGGAATTGGGAGCTGCTGACTGGCAGCCTTGGCCAGGATGTCAGCTTGCTCGTTATCCGCTCGAGGGATGGCCTTCACCGTGACACCCAAAAAGTGCCGTTCCTTCGCTCGTACGGCTGCTAGATACTTGGCTAGCTCCGGGTCCTTGGCTTGATATGACTTGTCCACATGGCCCGCCACTAGCCGGGAGTTAGTGCGGATGAGGACTCGCCTTGCTCCCATCACTTTGAGCTTCCCGAGGCCGAAGAGTAGCGCCTCGTATTCGGCCGTGTTGTTCGTAGCCGGAAACGCTAGGTGCGTCGAGTAAAAAAGGCGCTGCCCCTCTGGGGTGATGATAACGGCGCCCACCCCTGCGCCCGCAACACCGTACGCTCCGTCGGTATTAAGTGTCCACACCGGGTCTTCGAGTTGAAGGGTGGGCTGAGCCGGGGGGTCCATTCCGCGAGGAAGTCCGCCAGAACTTGGGACTTGATCGCCGTCCGAGAGGCGTATGTTAGGGAGAACGGGGCCAGCTCTGCTGCCCATTTCCCAATTTGCCCCGTGGACTCCTTGTTGTGGAGCATCTCTGCCAGGGGGAACGATGATGGCACCGTTATCGGGTGGGCCAGGAAGTAATGTCGGAGTTTCCTTGATGCCATGACCAGCGCGTAAGCAAGCTTCTCGAGCTCGGTATATCGCGTCTTGGCGCCCTGAAGTGCTTCAGAGACGAAATACACCGGCCGCTGAAGCGCCCTCTTCCAGGACGAGAACGGCGCTAACCGCCGTTGCCGAGGCAGCGAGGTAGAGTAGGAGGGGAGCCTCTGGTGCTGGGGCCACCAGAGTGGGGAGGGTTGCAAGGTGCTTCTTGAGGTCGTTGAAGGCCTTTGCGCAGTCATCGTCCCAATGAAACCCGTCGCAGCCGCAGAGGGTCTTGAAAAATGGCAAGCCCCTCTCTGCCGCTCTAGAGAGGAAACGGCTCAAGGCCGCCATGCGTCCTGCCAGCCTCTGGACCTCCCGCGTCGTCTTGGGGGGTTCCATGCCCAGGATAGCGTCAACCTTGTCGGGGTTCGCCTGGATGCCTCGCCTGGATACGAGGAAGCCCAGTAGCTTGCCCGCCTGTACGTCGAAGACACATTTGTCCGTATTGAGCTTGATGCCCGCTCTCCGGAGGTTGTCAAAAGTCTCCTGAAGATCCCGGCCGTGTGAAGCGAGCTGCCGGGTTTTTAGTACCACGTCGTCCACGTAAGCCTCCACATTTCTTCCTAGCTGGACGGCCAGGGCCAGCGCGACGAGGCGGCTGAAAGTTGCACCCGCGTTCTTCAAGCCGAAGGGCATCCTCACAAAGCAGAATGTTCCCACCGGTGTAATGAAGCTGGTTTTCTCCTCGTCGTCCTTGGCCATGTAGACCTGGTGGTAGCCGGAATAGGCGTCCAGGAAGCTCATGAGTTCGCACCCGGCGGTTGCGTCGACCAGCTGGTCTATACGTGGTAGAGGGTAATTGTCCTTCGGGCATGCCTTGTTGAGGGCGGTGAAGTCGATGCACATGCGCCAGGCGCCGCTGGCCTTTTTAACCAACACCGGGTTGGCAAGCCAGCCTGGATGTTGGACCTCGCGGATAACCCCTGCTCGAAGGAGCTTCGCCACCTCCACCTTGGCCGCTTGCTGCCGGTCTGCAGACATACGGCGAAGTTTCTGCTTGACAGGTTTGGCGTCGGGGCGGATCGCGAGGTTATGCTCGATGAGGGCGCGGTCCACTCCTTGGATATCCTCCGGGGACCATGCAAAGACGTCGATGTTGTCCTGGAGGACTCGGAGCAAGTCTTGCTCTACTTGCGGAGGGAGGTCTTCGCCTATGGATACGAACTGCCCTTCTGCGCGGAGCGGCACCCTCTTCACTCCGCCCTCCGGGTGGGGCTTAGGCGTCCAACCTGGGGCGGATGGCGTTGTGTCCGCCCGGGATTTGTTGAAGGCGTGCACCTTGCGGTGCAAACGTCTAGCTTCGGTTTTGATGCTCCGAGCCATATCCTGATCGCTGAAGATGGTGATAACGCCCCGCCGCCCTGGAAGCTTCATGCATAGGAATGCGAAATGTGGGACGGCTTCGAAGGAGTTGATGGCGGGCTGGCCCAGTATGGCGTTGTATGGACATGAGACGTCCATGACGTCGAAGACGACTTCTTCGGTCCTGGCGTTATCGGCCTGGCACAAGGAGACTCGGAGGCAAACCTGACCCAGAGCCTTCAGAGGTTGCCCTCCGAGGCCTTGGAGTGGGGCTTCCAAAGCTTTTAATAGACTCTGAGGTATTCCGATACGATCAAGGGCCTCCGCGAACAAAATGTTGGCGGAGCTCCCTCCGTCCACGAGAATACGCCTGACGTCGCATCCCGCTATGTCGGCCCGGATGACCAAGGGATCTTGATGGGGGAATTCTACGCCCTGGGCATCGGCTGACGTGAAAGTAATACTATAAGGGGATGCCCGCCGAGGTAGTTGTGCCGAGGAAGCGCTTGACGAAGAGCCTCCCCCGATGACATTAATGCCGCGGTACTGGGTCTCTCCGGGGGATCCAGCGCGGGAGGGATGGGCCGCCGCCTGTCGTACTGCCGCAACTTCGGTGCATGCCCTTGTGAAATGACCCCCGTAGCCGCGCACCTCGCACCATCTACCGTATTCGAGGATTTCCTGCTCCGCGCGCGGCTTGGCATCGCCGCCTGCTTGGCGTCCTCCTGCGATACGCGAGGCTGAGACGGCTCCCCGGGGAGTACCCTGCGCGGGGAGGATGTGGCGGGCCTTTTGGGGTCTTCGCTGGTTGCGCCGGGGCTTACGCCTGTCGGCTGGTGAGGTTTGATGCGCCCCGCCGTTGTTGTCTCTTGCGCTACCTCTGTGTGACAAGCCCTCCGCTCGCCTGGCGTCGGAGTCGTTGTCGTGGAGCCTCCGCACGTCCTCTTCGGCTCGAGCATACGCTTCCACTTTGTCGAAGAGCTCTGCCTCCGACTTGAGCGGTTTCCGCGCGTTGTACTCAGCGAGTGGTCCCAGGCGGAGACCTTGTGTGGCTGCGTTCATGACGGTCGTTTCATTGGCGTCCCTGACTTGGCAACGCATTGTTGTGAAGCGCTTGAAGTAATCCCGAAGCCTTTCGTCAGGTTTTAGCTTGAGTGCGAAGAGCTGGTCCGCATCGACACGCTCGACGTAGTTTCCCTGGAAGTTGCTGCAGAGTTGACCGCGGATCTGCTCCCACGCATGGATGGATTGTGGCACGATGGAGAAGAACCAGGACAGCGCCACGCCTTGTAACGCGAGGGGGAGCCCTCTGGCTTTCGTGGTGTCGTCTCCGCCAGCGGCTTCGATGGCGGCCTCGTACACACGCACGAAGCCTCGCGGGTCAGAGTCACCCTCGTAGGCCTCGATGACGTTCGGGAACTTGAAGCCCGCGGGCCAAGCCGCCTACTGCAGACTCGCGGAGAGCGAGGACTCCGGATCTATTCGCCGCGATGGGGCGCGGCTAGACGTAGGGGGTTCAGCCGCCACCGCCGGGGAGGGAGGTTGGCTCCGAGCCTCTTGCATATCCCGCACAGCTCCGCGGAGGTCTGTTAGCTCCTGTTGAAACGCGCTGAGGGCCGCCAGCAGGACCGACTCTGCCGCGGGTGCAGCCGGTACGGCGGTGGTCACGGCCTGCGCTCCTAGGTCGCCCGCCGTGTTGTCGCGGAGGACCCTGGAGCCGTTCGCCGCTTCTGCGCTGGGTGGAGAAATGGATGCGCCTGCGTTGCCACCGCCGGGGGTGGTCATCGGGGTGGTTCTGGTGGGGTCGGTCATCGCGTCGGTGGTGGGGTTGGTCGTCGCGTCGGTGGCGGGGTTGGTCGTCGCGCCTACACCGCTGCTCGTACCTGCGGCTGCTAAAGCCGAAGCCCTTGTGCTGGCGCGAGACTTCGCCGCCTCCACCTTCTTCTTCCTCGCTGCCGACGGTGACGCTTTCTTTGGTGCCATCCTCCTTCGGATCTGGTGGCTTGCTCTTGTCCTCCCCACGGACGGCGCCAACTGTTGTGGTTACAGACCAAACAGAGAGAGAGTGTGTGGTAGTGGAGAGTTGAGTAAAATGAATGGCTTGAAGCCTTCCTCCCGTGGCCTATGCCACATATATATTCATATGGGGAGTGTTTGTACAGTTATACCCTTACACATGAGTATTCCCCTCGGGGGCTCTTATGTCATTACACATGTCCTGTTTCGGACCTAACAGGCCTACTGGGCTTAGGTGGGGGCCACCCCTACAATGGCATGCCGACCCGCCTTGATTGCCTACATTTCTGGAATGATCAATGCTACAAAAGAAGACTTATGAAGTGTAAGCATTACTCAGATGGAGTTTGACTCACGGTGTACGGATCACTGCAGGAACCCATGATATGTGCATAGGATGGCTTATCCCCAGCTGTACTAAGGCATCGCCCCAACCTCTGCGTCAGCCAAAGACTCGGTAATGCAGATGAAGTCGGAGTAGCAAATATCACCTGTGTGGATGGAAACATGCTCCAACAAATAGTTGAAGAAGGTACACGATGACGTGCATCCTGACAAAAGAGCCGAGCTGATATGCCAGCCTATCCCTCCAGTTCGCTAGTGGAGGGGCTGCAACAAGTGCCTCACCCCAGAAAGGGAGACTAGTCATGAACGAGATGTTCTGGAATGTGACCATCATCTCACCCCATCAAAAGTTGAAAGTGTGCATCTAGGGCCACCACCTATCCCCAAGTACTGAGAACAGACTACCGTCTGGGGTGAACTAGCGTTCGATGGAGACCAACCTCGCAAAGGGCAACAAACCTGTGGCCCAAAGGGCTAGCATGTAGTGATCGTCCAGCTCCCAAATATCCCTCCCTTCCCAGAGCTTCAGGGCTGGAGGGCCATCTGTGTCACCTGCGATCCACATCTGGCACCTGTAGTTCTCATCGTAGGACTCTTCGAAAAGCTCCGGTAAAGACATACCTTGCAACAAATGGGATAAGCAAAATATTAGAGCAAAGATTTAGTGTATATATGTGTATATATATATGTATATATTTACGTGTATATGTGTGTGTATATATGTGTATATATGTATGTATAATATGTATATGTACGTATATGTAATATAGGTATATATATATATGTATGTATGTATGTATATGTGTATGTGTATGTTCCCATGGTAGAAGTCTTCTAGAAGCTCTGGTGGAGCCAGTCCAATCCATTTGGGCTTACCTCAACGTGGATCAGGGAAGACCAGCAAGTTTTCAAACCACAGGAAAACATAGCTTTCTCTATTATGGTTTATTTCTTTGTCTTTGTAGGATCGGAAATGGCAACAGAGGGGGGGGTGAATGGTTCTTTCAAAAATCGCCCCAAGTATCCTCAAGAACTTCTTCTCCGATAGCTATGGAAGCTATGAAGTAGGACAAGCTTTGCTCATTTTTCTGTAAAAATAAAAACCAGATACTATAGATCCATCTTGCCACAGGACTGAAGAATCAGACTAGAAAGGGCTCACTGAAAACTGAATACCAGACCAACAAAGAGCTTTCTCCAAAAAACCTGACTGGAAACTTCAAACTAAATTTGGCCGAACAGACTGTGAAGACCAGAAGTTACAGATCTGACCGAGAGAGGATAGAATCTGGAGCTACAAAACTGAACCAAAGGCAAGGAAGAAAATGAGACATGGAGAAGCACAAAAACCAGAGAACCGGACCGGTCTGACAGAAGAGGCACCACAGGTCAGACCGCAAGAACACTACCGGTCCGACCGCAGTAGGGGAGCCGGTCAGACTGCAGTAGTGCGGCCGGTCTGACTGGGTATCAATTCAGTGAGCACAACGGAATCAGTTTCAGTTTCAGACCAAAGCAAACAACCACCGAAAAGAATTTATAGAAACCGCAATGTCTGATTTGCCCGAGAGAGAAGACCATTGGCAACAGAGAAAACAGATACTACAGAGAACAGAAGACTAAACCGAGAGTAGCAAAACCAAAATGAAAATGAGCAGCAGAGAACATCCGGCAGCAAGGCTTGACCCCGGTTAGACCGTCGGCAAGCTCACGGTCTGACTTGAGGTGGGCTTCCGGTTTGACCTGTATTGCTACTCCGAACTGACTGCTAACAGGCTTCCAGTTTGACGACAAAGAGGCAAAGACTCAGCGAGAAATAAACCAGAGAAAACAGAGACAAAGATGGCCGAAAGCAAATGAAAAATGAAGAGATACAGACAACAGACAAACAAAGTCTTATTTTCTGAAACCAGATTCAACTGTCGGTCAGACAACAAATTCAAAAACCGGTTTGACATCTGACGGCCTGACTGCTAAATCATAACTGGTCCAACCGCATGTGAAGAACCGGTTTAACTGGGAACCATAGAGTTCAGCGGATACAGACCAAGGCAGAAAACAGCAACCTGAAGATTCAGAACAATAAATACCAAAAGAGGAGGAGAAGACAGTGAGAACTTGAGGGATTGCTGCTCTTCTCAGAACACTGGAAAGGAACTTCAAACCAAACAGTAGACTGACCTCAGAAACAAGAAACTCCAAACAAGAACTAGTTGAAAATAGTGGATATTGATTTTGCCGAAAAGAAATCAGCAGCCCAGACAAAATCCAAATTCCTCTTAAATCTTGAATCTTCTGCATAAGAGACTTTTGATCATAACAGGGAATCACCACACAAAGAGAAAACACAAACCAATTTACTTTTTCTGCTGAGACAACAAAAAAACGAAAAAGCTCTGCCTCCAAACCCTAGTTTTGACAAAATAGAGGAAGTGAGCCGCGAGGTTTTTCTTGGAGAGACTAACTGCTCTTGAATTCCTTTCTCTCAGGATTTGACTGACCAAATGGCCTTGAGGCTATCCCTAGTTCAGAGAATTGAAATTCTGCAGCTAATCAAGAATCCTTCTTAAACAACAAGAGAATAGCCGAGAAGAACAGAGACAAACTAGGCAAGAACAGAAGCAAAACACAGAGCAAAACAAATTGGGAATCAACATCTCGAGCTCAAGATTACTCAGAGAGATTCATAGACATGAATGATTAAAAGAGTTTTAGCTCACAACCCTCTCACTACAGACCCATACGCAATTGGAAATCAGAAAGAGCACACACATAGGAGCCACACATGCTCATAGCCTTCAGCTCACTCTTAGTCCAGAGACTACACTCACATGAGCTAAGACACAACACACTCTCCTACCCATTCTCCATCCTGGGCAACACACGCACAAAATGGAGAACAACAACTCACACAAGAGGGAACTCAAGCTCTTAGAGCACACTGCTGACTCAGACAGGCACCTACTCTCCATGAGCTCAAAAACCACAGCACCCAGGCTCACACACACCCCTTAAAACTCCTTCCTGAGCAACCACCCAAGAGGGAAATCAAGAAGTGGCAGCCCACATCCACTACTTGACTCTTGCACACACAAAAGGCAAGAAGTCAAAACCTTTACAACACCAGGAGAGGAGGGAACCAGATACATGCCTTCCCTCCAAACCCTAACTTCTCCTTTTACTACCACTAACGGGTCTCCAACCCGTTATCTTCAACCGAATCCGCCTCCATTTTGCAGCCTTGCGCATTTTACCGGAATGCCCCTGCCGCACCTTCCTGGAAGCTTCCTGTCCTCGCACGACCGCACCTTGCCTCCGACCGACTAGACCTCGAATCCTCCCTGAGTCTAGTCCTGGTCCGCTCCGCTGCACACGACCGCACCCCGCATCCTGACCGTCTGGACCTTAGCTCCACCCTGAGCCTAGTCGCGGTCCTCCTCGCCGTCGCCTGTCGTGTCCACCTCCGGTTCCTCGTTTCCCGACTCGCAACCACCTCAGCAGCCTTGATCATCTTCGACGTCTCCGACCATCTGGACCTCAACACCTCCTGTGCTTAGTCCCGGTCCTCCCACGCCTCACCATGACCTAGCTCTGAAGTCCTGCAGTAACACAGACAAGCAAACCGTCACATAGCACCGCTCAAAACAGCATAATCAACATTAGCATCACAAAAAGGTACTCAAACATGAAATTCCCAAATCGACCGATCGAGAAGAAGAATAGGCATCCTAAATACGTCCGACCGCATTCGACCAAGTCCAACCGAACCAGACTACGCCATGCACCGACGTGGCGTGAACCAACCAAACCAAACTCAACCTTTCAGAACACGAGTCAATTACTCATCACAAACATGGGGACACCTCCACATGGTCTCTCAATCTTCCCCTTGATGAGTATATTGACAAACACAGAAAAAGCGCATAAAGTTGAGTTTGTTTGAAAGTCATACATGGTCTGAAAGAAGAGCAAGGAGACTCAAGACCATGTTGACAAAAGGAGCAAAAACAGAAAGAGCAAGTTTTCCTTAAAAGCTCCCAGTTTTTCCTTGAAATGGCCTTTTCTCCATTATTCTCCCCCTTTTGGCAATAGAAACATCAAGGAGCAAAAGAGAGAATAAAGCATGATGTTGGATGGAATGGCTAAAGATTGTTTATTTTAAGCATTCGGAGCAATGAAGATTATCCAAAATGACCATTTGGGTATTACACCAAGTCATAACACATGAGAATGCTATCTAGAGCATGACGATTCATGTATAGACAAGCTAAGCCAAGTAAGTCCTAATCTGAAAATTAGTCGAATTGCTTAGCATGTTAAGTTATCCAAGATTATAGTCTAGCTAAAGGTATCCAAGGATGATGCAAGCCATGTCAATAACCTAAGTAGAACCAAGAAGCTAGAATTGAGTCAATTTAGAGTGCTATAAGTTCAAGAATGAATCATTTGTTCAAGTACTTGGTCTTTTTGTAGTTAAGCAAATTTAGCACAATCGACATGTTTTTTTTGAAACTCATGGTCGTTTCCAACCAGATTTTTGTTTAGTCATGTGCTAGATCTCAAGCCTTATACGACCACTCCAAGGTAGAAGCTTAAGAAGATGATCTTGGTCATCCAAAACTCCCCCTGAGTTCATGCCTAGTGCAATGGCAAGCAGTCTCATGAGAAAGAATTGGTGAGATCAGTTCTTTCGCACAAAAGAGATCTTTTTGCTTTTACTGTAGCAAGAACAAGAAGGTAATAACTCATGTGTCATGAAAGAACTAGCATAGCTCAATCTAAATCTCAATAAAGTTTCAAGACTCAACTCAGCCTATTTGACTTGGCATAAATCATAAGTGGATAACTAAATTCAGACTAGTCTCAAGAGCTAACATGACATAATTTAATTCAAGTTGTGCAGTTTTAATCAACTTATCATGGCAAAGACTAAACTACACATTAAAGTCATGATAACTCTAGCAAGTAAGCACAGATCATGGCAAGATGTAATGCATTGTAAACATGTCATAAGAGGATAATAATCAAGGCTTCATGTAGATATATTACAATGCAGAGTGCTGAAATGCAAGAAAATCCAGCTCCCCCTCAACATGTGATGCACTTTTAGTTCAAGTTGAGTTATGTCAGCATTAAGATCTAGAAACTCCCAAATGAACTCCCCTTGAACCAAAGCTATAAAACGAGAGGCTGGCAAGGAAAACAAAAAAAGGCAGTCCTTAAAGCATAGACAACATATAGAGGATACTATGGCTCAGACTGACTCTCATCTACCCCATATGACGCTAGGACTATCAGCTGGTCTTCTAATACACTAAGGAGCAAACACGTCCTTGTCTACCCAAGGGTGGCCCAACCCTTGCTAGAACCTATAAGAAGTGAGTGAACTCAACCTAGTGAGAAGAGAGACAACTAATAAGCAGCATCCTAGAATCACAAGATGAGAAGAAGAAGTCTAAGCAACTAGACGAAAGAACCACTCTAATCTATACTATAAGGACTAACCCAAATGCACCTTTATGCAATGCAACAAGATACATAGGAATGCACAAGAGATGAACTCCCCCTGAAAAATAACCCGAACAGACAGAGAAGCCCCAACTCCCCCTAGAGAAGGCAAATTGAGAAGAACCAGGAAATTTGGCACAAAATCCAGAAAGAGAAGGTTCTAACTCAAGGAAGTGATTCCCAAACACACCCTATCCACATGGTCTCTAGCCTGTAACCTCATACCACGGAGCAAAAGCACACTATGTCAATGCACAAGACTCTAGTGACCAAGAAGAAAGTTCAAACTAGGTAGAAGAGAATCCTAGAGAACCACAGCCCAAACTAGGTAGTAAATAATTCTGAGAACCATTTGGAACCACATCACAAACTAGGTAGTAAATAATTCTGAGAACCATTTGGATAAAAGGTGTGAATAAGACAACATCACCTAGAGTTGGCTCCTATCTAACTAATCAGACCCTTCCTACCACTAGAATAAATAACCAATGCAAAGCCAAGTGATGGGAAGCAAAATACTAAAGATCACAAGGGAGCAAACCTCTCTCACGGTCGCTCGGTGGGGAGTCATGATCGTAGACCTGATCGAGTATGAGTGTTGCCTTGGCTGAGGTCAAATACGAGTCCAGGATGTGGTCGTAGGTGAGTCCTAGCCGTGGTCGTTGTTGTGTCCAGACCTCAGTCGAGTGGTCAAAGTCGTGTCCAGGTCATGGTCATAGTCGAGACCGTGATGTAGTTGTGTCGAGTTTGGCCGAGAGTCCAGACCATGCTTGTAGTTGCTATGATGTAGTCGTAAAGACCAAGGAGCAGTCGTAAAGGCTGTACCAGTCTCCCCCTCATTCACAGCCTGCAGGTTAAACACAGGAATGACTGGTGTCCTAGTGCTGGGGTAAATGATATACAACATGGAACCAATACTGTGACAAATGACAACAATAGTAGCAACACAAGTAATAATGTCGAAGATCACATGAGAACACACACCCACACAAGCTCAATCTAGCCCTCATCAAAGCATCTAGAACCGCAAGCCTAGTGCCACCCAATACTTAGAAAAAGCTTGTGACCTATCCACAGTTCTCATGAAGTCTAAGCAAAAGTACCGTCTAAAGCTACCAAGATGTCATACAGTTTATTTCATGCTACAAATGAATATGATCAAGGTATACATGCATCTCAATGAATCACAACCATACACATAGCAGGTGACAAGGAAGAGTCACAGAAGCATATGCTAGCATGGATATAAACATGTATACAAGGAAAGATAATAAGGCATTAATAAACATATGACACAGAGAGACTATCCAAGATATAATCAAGCTCATACTGTCCATACACAAGCATACATCATGTCAAACCAAAATATAGGAAAAGTATGCTAACATGGATAAATAATGGTGAATCGACATAAGGAGCAAGATGTAATCAATAAACCATGATAGATACTACAAGGCATAGGGTCATGATGATACTTGATTTCTAAAACATACATTCTACTTATGCTGATGAAGTCAAGTCAAAGCTTAAGCATCCAATCAATTAACATATATATCATGATACAAGGATACCTAAGCAACATACACATATAAGCATGACAAGAAGACATCAAGAGTAAAACATGCCAATATGGTACAAGTGAGCATAAGAACACACACAACATGCCAATTATGACTAACACTTGAATATAAGGGCATGAGGGTATGGAATAGCTCACAAAGTAGGTGGAGACGCAGCCGGTGAAAGCCTATGCCTCTTGGAGAACATGAAGTGGTGAACCAACAAGTGTTATAATCACATGATGAAGAAAAAGACTAGAACCCAATCGAGTACATGTTCACCATCCCGCATCTTGACACCTACAAGAATAATGTACCGAGTCTTGGATCCCGAAGGGTTAGTAAGCATGTACTTGGGAACCCAAGACTTGACACGCAGCCACTCAGCAGAAAAGAGTGGTCATTGCGTGCTATGATTACGATCAAGAAGAAATGAGCATCATCGTAGCACGAGAGGCGTAGTCTTGAATGATTACAGCCGAGAGACGTGGTCTTATGAAGCTACGACTACGTCCGAGAAGCCGAAGCTATGCTTGTAAGGCATTACGACTACAATGACGACACAACAGAGGAACTTGGCTTTACTAATCCAAACTCTAGCAAAATCAAGCTCCTGTACACATGCGTGGTGAGTCAAAATTTTAATTTCTCATTTTCAGATTTTAACAAGCAAGTAGAGAAATTAAATTTACGCCATCTACAGAACTAGACTCACAACCTACACATGATAAATGAGATTTCCACCTAGCAAAAACAATCTAGCAATTTATCATCTAGGCATCTCACATTCTCCCTAAGAGCAAGTACATTCATCTTGGACAAGGCCAAGGTCACAATGAGGTTTTACCTTGCTCATGATGAGTTAGCGCTCGTCCTTCTTATCATCATCATCCGTGTGTTCTTTCAAGACTTTCTCGATCCTGGCACTTGAACAACCAAGAAAAGAACCAACCAAAGCATCAAAGAGACTCACACCTTCTCCTCATCGTAGGTGCGCACCTCGTTTAGGCGAACGAGGTCCACCATTTGAGAAACGGCAGAAATCCTTCCTCGGGACAGCACGCAGACAAAGATCAAAATCAAAAGAAACAAGTCCGCGATGTCAAAAATGTCCATCCTTCTCACAAAATGAGCAATGGTGCAAGTGTCTACTACGAGACATGATCCAAAAGCACCATCCTTGCTCTGAAGGAGAAATCCCTTGGACCAACCAAGAAGAGCCAACAAGAAATACACTAGCCAAGAATAGAAGCAACTAATCAAAAGGCACAAGTGCAATCAACAATAGAACTATGCTCAAGGAAAGATCCACCTCTTAAATGAAAGAGGTGACAAAGTCTCAGGATGCAGTGTTCATATCATTGCACTCCTCTCCTCAAAGTATTTTCACCATCTCAGAAACTATGACAATATAAGCTAGAGATGAGAATGCACGAGTTTAAAGATTGTCCTCTGTTTTTAGTTCTAGTATGTCTGGCGGAGAGCAGGGTATATCAAGACAGACCAATGTACCGAGAGCCGTGCGCCGAGGAAAAGCACAAGGTCGACGAAGTGTAGTCGCATATGGGGCCTCTGAGACCGTGGTTATGACCACGTCCTAGCACCTAGGAATACTACTCTCGTTGCCGTCCCCGGTATGGTGACTATGATCGAAAATTCTTATGACAACAGGTTCTTGCAAATAACATCACCCTCTAACCGAAATTAGCCTCTTGTCGCAAAGGACATCATTGGCAAAAACACCCCCAACAAGATGCAAAGAAAAGCACACAAGATTCCCTACTAGCTGCCATCATCAAGATCGGTTAAGATCAAATACAAAGCCAACCTCGCTCTGATATCAATTGTAGGATCGGAAATGGCAACAGAGGGGTGTGAATGGTGCCTTCAAAACTCGCCCCAAGTATCCTCAAGAACTTCTTCTCTGATAGCTATGGAAGCTATGAAGTAGGACAAGGTTTGCTCATTTTTCTGTAAAAATAAAAACCAGATACTACAGATCCGTCTTGCCATAGGACTAAAGAACCAGACTAGAAAGGGCTCACTGAAAACTGAATACCAGACCAACAAAGAGCTTTCTCCAAAAAAACCTGACTGCAAACTGCAAACTAAATTTGGCCAAACAGACTGAGAAGACCAGAAGTTACAGATCTGACCGAGAGAGGAGAGAATCTGGAGCTACAAAACTGAACCAAAGGCAAGGAAGAAAATGAGACACAGAGAAGCACAAAAACCAGAGAACCGGACCGGTCTGACAGAAGAGGCACCACCATTCAGACCGCAAGAACATTGCTGGTCTGACCGCAGTAGGGGAGCCGATCAGACTGCAATAGTGTGGCCAGTCTGATCGGGTATCAATTCAGTGAGCACAACATAATCAGTTTCAGTTTCAGACCGAAGCAAACAGCCACCGAAAAGAATTTACAGAAACCGTAATGCCTGATTTGCCCGAGAGAGAAGACCTTTGGCAGTAGAGAAAACAGAAGAGAACAGATACTGCAGAGAAAAGAAGACCGAACCGAGAACTGCAAAAGCAAACTGAAAATGAGCAGCAGAGAACATCCGGCAGCAAGGCTTGACCCCGGTCAGACCACTGGCAAGCTCACGGTCTGACTGGAAGTGGGCTTCCGATTTGACCTGTATTGCTGCTCCGAACTGATTGCTAACATGCTTCTAGTTTGACGGCAAAGAGGCAAAGAGTTGGCAGAGAAATAAAGCAGAGAAAACAGAGACATTCGGCTGCAAGAAACCCGAGCAGATAGACAAAGCTGGTCGAAAGCAAATGAAAAATGAAGAGATACAGACAACAGACAAACAAAGTCTTATTTTCTGAAAATAGATTCAACTGTCGGTCAGACAACAAATTCAAAAACCAGTTTGACATCTGCCGGCCTGACTGCAAAATCATAACCGGTCCAACCACATGTGAAGAACCGGTTTAACCGGGAACCATAGAGTTCAGCGGATACAACCAAGGTAGAAAACAGCAACTTGAAGTTTCAGAACAGTAAATACCGAAAGAGCAGGAGAAGACAGTGAGAACTTGAGGGATTGCTGCTCTTCTCAGATCACTGGAAAGGAACTTCAAACCAAACAGTAGACTGACCTCAGAAACAAGAAACTCCAAACAAGAACCAGTTGAAAACAGTGGATATTGATTTTGCCGAAAAGAAACTAGCAGCCCAGACAAAATCCAAATTGCTCTTAAATTTTAAATCTTCTACATAAGAGGCTTTTGATTTTAACAGGGAATCACCACACAAAGAGAAAACACAAACCGATTTACTTTTTCTGCCGAGACAACAAAAAAACGAAAAAGCTCTGCCTCCAAACCCTAGTTTTGACAAAATAGAGGAAGTGAGCCGCAATACTTTTCTTGGAGAGACTAGCTGCTCTTGAAATCTGTCCTCTCAGGATTTGACTGACCAAATGGCCTTGAGGCTATCCCCAGTTCAGAGCAATGACATTCTACAGCTAATCAAGAATCCTTCTTAAACAACAAGAGAATAGCCGAGAAGAACAGAGACAAGCTAGGCAAGAACAGAAGCAAAACACAGAGAAAAACAAATTGGGAATCAACATCTCGAGCTCAAGATTAGTCAAAGAGATTCATAGACATAAATGATTACAAAGAGTTTTAGCTCACAGCCCTCTCACTATAGACCCATGCACAATTGAAAATCAGAAAGAGCACACACACAGGAGCCACACATGCCCACAGCCTTCAGGTCACTCTTAGTCCAGAGACTACACTCACATGAGCTAAGACACAACACACTCTCCTACCCATTCTCCATCCTGGGCAACACACGCACAAAATGGAGAACAACAACTCACACAAGAAGGAACTCAAGCTCTGAGAGCACATTGCTCACTCAGACAGGCATCTACTCTCCATGAGCTCAAAAACCACTGCACCCAGGCTCATACACACCCCTTAAAACGCCTTCCTGAGCAACCACCCAAGAGGGAAATTCAAGAAGTGGTAGCCCACATCCACTACTTGACTCTTGCACACACAAAAGGCAAGAAATCAAAACCTTTACAACACCAGGAGAGGAGGGAACCAGATACATGCCTTCCCTCCAAACCCTAACTTCTCCTTTTACTACCACTAACGGGTCTCCAACCCGTTATCTTCAACCGAATCCGCCTCCATTTTGCAGCCTTGCGCATTTTACCGAAATGCCCCTGCTGCACCTTCCTGGAAGCTTCCTGTCCTTGCACGACCACACCTTGCCTCCGACCGACTAGACCTCGACTTCTCCCTGAGTCTAGTCCCGGTCCGCTCCGCTGCACACGACCGCACCCCGCATCCTGACCGTCTGAACCTCAGCTCCTCCCTGAGCCTAGTCCTGGTCCTCCTCGTCATTACCCGTCGTGTCCACCTCCGGTAGCTCCAGCTCTGGTTCCTCGTCTCCCGACTCGCAACCAACTCTGCAGCCTCGATCATCTTCGATGTTTCTGACCGTCTGGACCTCAACACCTCCTGTGCCTAGTCCCGGTCCTCCCACGCCTCACCATGACCTAGCTCCGAAGTCCTGCAGTCGCACAGACAAGCAAACCATCACATAGCACCGCTCGAAATAGCATAATCAACATTAGCATCACAAAACGGTACTCAAACATGAAATACCCAAATCGACCGATCGAGAAGAAGAATAGGCGTCCTAAATACGTCTGACTGTGTTCGACCAAGTCGAAATGAACCAGACTGCGCCATGCACCGACTTGGCGTGAACCAACCAAACCAAACTCAACCTTTCAGAACACGAGTCAATTACTCATCACAAACAAGGGGACACCTCCACATGGTCTCTCAGTCTTTCCTTTCCGCATCAACATTTCTAGCAAATTAATGGAATATAATTGTATAGCTAGAATTGTATCTAGTATTGACATAGCTTTATGATGCCTTAGTAAAACCTAGAGAATTTAGTCCTTGATTGTGCACAATAATTTTAATTAAGATTCACACTTGCTAAAATTGTTATTTTGCCAAAAGATTTTAAGAACCTCCTATTCACCCCCTCTAGTCGGTTATCGTTGATCCTACACACTGCCATTCATACCATGAAGATTGGGTGACTCCTACGCATTAGCTAGTTTACTAGTTGGTCTGTATCATCATGGTATTAGAGCATGGTTGATCTCATTATGCAAGTGTTTCTTTGTTGACTTCAGGATGTCGGGTGCAAGAAAACATGGATCGAACAGTAATCATAGCAAGGATTTGGTGGAGCCGGCCCATGATGATGCTTTGCCACCCACTGTACGTGCTCAATTCAATGCTACCATTGGCTATATCCATCACTAAGAGAACGTACTACATGCTGATCTTGACCGGAGCATTGACGGCATGAACATAAGAATCATGGAAGTCCAAGACACATTGAGCGCTCATCTCATTGAGGGCTTCAACAATCTAAACTTGAAACTTTATTGTTTGGAGGAGAGGCTACCGTAGCTGGGAGTGGCCGACACATGGGAGCAGCAAGTGCCCAACTTGGGGTGATGAGCTTTTTTGCATGATGGTGATCACTACTATGGTGCTAAAGACGACGCCATGTCTGATGGCCATGGAGGATTTCCACGACCTCTGGGGAATGATTTCCTTGAGCACCGACATGCTGGACATGGTGGGCATCATGAAGGAGTTACTAAACGTGAGGATGATGATATTGGTTGAATTAAAATCACCATATTGGAGTTCGAGGGCAGAGTTGAACCGGAGGCTTATTTGGAGTAGGAGATGCATGTCAATCAAATCTTCGACCACCATAATTACTCCAAGAAAAGAAGGTTCGTGTTGGTTCAATTAAGTTCACCGAATACCA
Organism: Dendrocalamus latiflorus; assembly: GCA_017311315.1. Taxonomy (NCBI): domain Eukaryota; kingdom Viridiplantae; phylum Streptophyta; class Magnoliopsida; order Poales; family Poaceae; genus Dendrocalamus; species Dendrocalamus latiflorus. The sequence continues at coordinate 20,990,245 of CM029676.1, forward strand.
TATTATTTGGTGGGATGAATTGATTCGTATAGAGGATCGTCCGCACACTTGGGATGAGATGACACAAGTTGGAGAAGGAAGTAGATAGATTGTCACGGGAGTTTACTTCACTTATATCTGCTCCCTCCCGTGACGAATGTGATACATGTTGTGCCTTGCTTGATGACATGGAGAAATTAGGGACCTCTCATGGTAGTATGTCTTCTGATCTTGACATGCTTAAGGTGGAGAATGTTAGTCTTTTGGCTGAACTAGAGATGAGTAGGATTGTTACTCCTTCATCTACTATTGTTGAGACTACATCTTGCACCTTATGTGAGGATAATGACAATGCGTTTAGAGGTCTTTATACCATATTCCTTGATCTGCCAGAATCATGTGAAAATTGCAATAACTTGAAATTGAACCTAAAAAGGGCAGATCATAAGATTGCTGAATTGCATGCTTCCCTGTTAGAGCCTATTGTCTCTTGCACCAACTGTCCCAAATTCACTGCTGAACTTGAATCTGTCTCAAAACAGTTTCAAGACATGGTTGATCATAACAAGAAAATGGCTTAATATGCTTCTAAGGACCCTATTAGCTCACCAAATCTGAGTTGATTACTTTGGATGAAAAATATGTGAAGCTAACTAAGGACCTTCTCGTGAAGCCATCAACTGATTGTGATGTGATTACTGGTGTGGGGGAGAAGCCCAAAGGAGTTGAGACGCTTAGGCACGATGACCAAACAATTAGAGGTAGGATTGTCCCTCCTAGTCCTTGCAAAGACCTCAATGTTGAGGCGGCTGTGCATGCACATGCTATTCCTTCTTCTGCTGTTGGTTCTTCTTCTTCTCCTGCTGTTGTCTCTTCTTCCCCTGCTCTTCTTGCACCTCTCTCTTTCGGGAGTATCAGTATCTTATGAACACTCTTGAGAGGTTTGTAGGAGGCAAGAAGAAGCTAAATCTTAGTCTAGACCAGTCCAAGATTCGCAAATTCAATCAAGGTCTAGGATATGATTTTCTTGAGGATGTTAGGAAGCATCCACCTGCCGTGCTCAGACCCATAGCCGCAGGTGTGATCGAGGTCAAGCCCAAAACTGAGAAAGTTCAATTTAAGTCAGCGGGCTTTATCCAAGGGATTTCTGACAGCAAGGTGATTCCACCTGTTGCTTCGGCCTCTCATAAGACGAAGCCTCATCGTGCTATTTCTACCTCTCAGAAGGTGAAGTATCATTGCACCTTCTGTCAGAAGGATGTACATATGATCGAGAGATGCTTCAGATGCGCCAAGGTTGCGCGGAGAGATCGTGTTCGTAATCTTAGGAGTATTCAGGGTCAACCCCAGACCTTGAGTGCACCTAAGACCAATACGAGGTCTAAGGTTGATCACTCTGAGGGTTTTAGACAGTATCGAGGACTTGGCTTTTCCGGTGTTTCTGATTTTCGTCCTCGATTTGTCTCTGCTCGTGATATCCTCCATCCTGAGGGTAAAGCTCGTTTTCCCTGTCGAGATAGCTACCCACAGCATGATCAGCATGTTGCTGGTGTCCTGACTCGCTCCTCCGTAGCAGTCAAGCCCAACAACAACTTCAGGTCTGCACACATACCTTCTGACTTGTTGAGCGACAGAGAGCGTAGGGTAGCTAAGGGTCAGTTGTGTGTGGCTACTTCTTCTATTCGACGTGTTACTCAATATTGGGTGCTAAAATTACTCTTGATTTACCCTAGTACTGAGACTTTACTCTCTCGTTGACTCAGGTTCGCCGGACAGGGAAGAGAGAGGTTTGGCTCGTTGACTTCGAGTGTTCTCGACACATGACCGGAGACTCTCATTGGTTCTCTTCCCTAGCTCGTGCTCCAGGTGATGAGATGATCACCTTCGGAGACGCTTCGTCTGGGCGTGTGATGTGATGTAACAGCCCAGCTGTTTATTTCAAAATTTTCAGTAAAAAAAATAATTAATTTAATTTAAAAATAAAAATAAGTGTTCTTTGGTTGCCTAAATTTTGGAGATTTTATTTGTCTGTTTTTAGCTTTTAAAAAGGCTTTTATAAAAAGTAATTTAACTAAAAACATAAAATTATGATTAAATAAAAGAATATTTTGAGTTTATGTAAAAATATAATTTCAAATTAAGTATTTAAAAGCATTTGGCTTTTATTCGGATTTTCTGTGCTTTTCTAGAGTTTAAAATCAATTTTAAAGGTTAAAAAGTATTTTATAAAATTATTAAATGAAAATCTGAAATTAAAAATATTTTTATTAAGTCTAAAATGCTTCCAGGAATATTCTATAATTTTTCTGGAATTTTTAGACATTAAATATTATTTTTATAAGTGTTTATGAAGTTTCTAGTAATTTCTGAAATTTATTCCGAAAATAAAAATCAAATTCATCCAAGCCCGCCACATGTCGCTCTCAGATTGAATCACTCTCTCTCCACGTTTTAATCCTAGCCACACATGATCACTTACCCCTTCATAAAATCCAAGAGCCATAAAACATCCACTTGCCACGTGTCGCAAATCCGACGGCCCGTACCCCTTCACTTCCTCCCTCTCTCTATTACACATGGACCCCACATGTCATATGTTTCTTCAACCTCTCCTTCTTCCTCCTCCCACCCTCTCTCTCCTCCACCATTAGAGCCGAATGAAGCTTTTAATTGACGCCCGTTTCTCCCTCTTAACTCCCGATTAAGGCATGGAAACGGACGCCCTAATCACCCTCATCAATCTCCCGGCCGTTCCCCGTCCATTAATCTTCTCAAAACTGAAATCCTCTCCCCTCCCTTCTCTTTCTATAAATTGGCCTCCCCTCACCATTCCTCCCCCTTCCTCCCTCCTATTCGGCCGGCCCTCACTCCCTTCTTCTCCCGCCGCCGTGCGTCACCTCCCACTAGCCGCCGCCGCCCGGCCGCCTCCCGCCTCCCGCCGCCGCCCCCAACTTCAACCGCCGCCGCCTCCTCCTTGCGCCGCCGCCGGCCGCCCCGGGCCTCCCCGCCGCCACCGGTAGGTGCGCCGCCGCCCCTACTACCCCCGCCGCCGCTCGCCGCCCCGCCTCCGGCCGCCGGTTGCCGGCGAGGTTGCCGGCCATGTACCACCCGTGCGCTCTTCTTTCATTCTTTCTCCAAGTATTGTTCCTACTTGTTTACCCTGCTTTGATGATAAGTCTTTGTCAGGAAAGAGCAACTGCCCACCTGGCTAGAGGAGTCAAGCTAGTGCATGCAAGTGTGAGGTTGTGAGTTCAAATCCTGGGCATGCATTTTCGGTTGGAAAAGCCCATTTTTTGTGGTTCACCTCTAGCCAATGACAAGCGGGACCCACTTGTCATAAAATAATAAAATAAAATTCTTCACTCAATGACAACCGGGCCCCACGTGTCATACACTCCAAAATACCCCAAAAATCAGCCAAAATAAGATTCCAGAGAATATTCCCTCGTTTTGCATTTTTCTGGAATTTCCAAACCGATCAAACTTCCAATTGCTCGTTCTCCCTCGTCCGATCTCCGAATCCAGTGATTCAAATCTGTAAATTTGTCTAAAATCATAATCTAAGTTGCAGTATAAATTTTATAATTTTTGGATTTTATTTCGATTTTATTTGATTTTATTTGGTTGGTTCTTCGCGCGTAGATTTCGACGAATTCGGAGAGAACGACGCCGACGAATCGCACCAGGTCTTCGAGCAAGGCAAGTCACCCTCCTTGATCATGTTGATCCCAGTTTTCAAAATAAAATTATGTTGATTTAAATTATATTGCATGCATATTTTTATTCAGCGTATTTCAATTCAGTTTTAAATCTAGTTATTGCCTACTTGTTAATTCCTCCATTGTTATTGAATCCCTTATACCTTGTCACCCTAGAATCAAACTCTAGTTAATACATTAGTGTTGGCTAGAGAGTTTATTCAAACGCTTAGCCCTGCATAGTCATATAATTTTGCTTTGGGATACCTTTTCACATAAAATGATGACCCTTTTTACATAAAATGATATGTACTCTTGACTTTGGTGAGTCAAGGAGTGTTATGAATTATTTTGAAAACAAATATGAAACTGGTTTAGACTTAGGCAATTGGTTAGAGTGGTGGGTGCAGGCATGCCCTGTTGGTTGGAGCCGCAGTGGTTGATTGTCGTGCACGGGGGTTTGTGGTTGAGCCTAAGTCAATTAAGGACCGGTCTGTGAGCTACTGTTGCAAAGCCCTATCGTACTACCACAAGTCTGGTATGGGACAGACCTGGCCAACTAATTTGTGAAGTTCCAACATGATCTCGCTATAGGCTGAATGTGAGCGCGGCGTAGGCCGTGAGAAGTCTCACACGGCACAAGAGGGGGCTCCAACATGTGGATTCATGTTGTGGTGAAACCTTAGTGGCGGCGTGATTTTGTTGACAACGGATCATTGTAAAGGCCTTGTCACGACTCCTCGCCGCACACCTAAGGAAGTGTGTAATCGCGTGGCAATATGGGATGATCGTGTCTTGTGGGTAAAGCTGTACAACCTCTGCAGAGTGTATAACCTATCCTGGATAGCCGTGCCCACGGTCATGGGCAAGCTGAGTAAAGTTTTTCATGGATTAGACTTTGTTTTTCAAAACATTTTCGAAAACCTTGTGGATGGATGGAATCCACGAGAGATGAAAACCTTGCGGATGGATGGAATCCGTGAGAGATGGAAATCTGGTGAATGGATGGAATTCATCAGAGTTGCGCAGTGAAAGCGTGTGGATGGATGGAATCCATACGTGAGCTTTTGAAAAGATGGTCCGGGTGGGATGCCCGTGGATAGGTTGGTGTTTGGTCGGAGCCGACACTAACGGTATTACTTTCAACTACAAGTATTGTTTTATCTACTGTATTAAATTCAGCAATTTCAATCTATTATTATATTTCTTAAATGTTGTTTTATGCAAACTAACCCTATAAACCTTCCGTTGAAGCCTATCATTATGTTGCATTTTCCCGGGTGACTTGTGGAGTACTTTTTGTACTCATGTTGCTATATCTAACTCTTTTCAGAGGAAGCTTTCGACGACTTCAGTGAGGATTGCGACTAGGCCGCGTCTTACAGTCATTCGCCTTGTGGGAAGGCTGGATGGGCTGCTGCTTTATGTATTTCTTCCGCTGTCTTCTTTTGCTATTATTGTAAACTTTGGCCATCAGGCTCATATTAGCTAAATAAAGTTTGTCATTACGCATGATAATTGTCTTTGTGATACTGTGTGCACTAGCTTTTCCTGGGATAGTGCGATTAACACAGAGGGTTCTGGAGTTGCTGCTCCGGGTCCCGACATGTAACCACGCCACCAACACGTACGATCGTAGCGGCCAATATCAAGATTGAATTAAAGGTGAATTCGTTTCTTCAACTTCAACACATTTTAAATGAGAATATGATGCTACCTAATGATGAAAATATATATATTTGTAGCACCACATCACTTTGGAACCAATTGAAGCAAGGGTTCAAGTTGGACAGGTTTTGGAATCCAATTCGGCCTCCAGATCAACTCGGATTCAGCCTGACAGGCTAACTTCAAATGGCCATAAGTTTTGATCCAGAAGGCTTCTCGGGGCCCGTGAGTACTCGTTGGAAAGCTCTTAGAGTATAATTTCAGATGGATCTAGTCTCACCTCCAAAATCCACCCAAGCAGATCAGAAACTGTGAAACAAGTTACATCACTTTTCCAGTCCGAGTCAAAGTGGGCCGAGGGCCTTGTAACTTGGGCTATTTGGGCCGGTACTGTTCACATGAACAGTACCACGGCCACATGAACAGTAACTGCGAATAGTACCATATCCCTTGTCATTAGATAAGTGCAGCTTTCCCCTCCCCTATTTAAGGAGGCCGCACCCCTTTAGTTTTGCTGGGGTTTTTCTTAAAAGATTATTCTGCTTAGCAGTTTCGCCGCATATTCGGTTGAGAAACCCCAACTTGTGAACTTAATCTTTATTCGCAATTTCAGATTGCATCTTGTACTCTCTTGCTTGTGTTCTCGATTTGCTTGTAGGAGATAGCCTTCTTGGCGAGGTCAATCGTGTTCGACACGGTTGATAACCAACGGAGTAGTGGTGTAGTGATTGCGAGGGGTTCGATCTGTTTTGGTCGGAGCCTTTGGATCATCAACGTCGAGATCTCCACAATCGACTTATCAGTACCTCTCGGAAGATCGGGCCATCGTCACATCAGTTGGTATCAGAGCTACGGTTGCCCGTGTGGTAATTCTTGTATCCCTATTTAGTAGATTGGATTTTATTTCCTATAGTCCGGGAAAAAAAATTGCCCCACAAAAAGAGTTAATTCCGCTGTCCAAACCCCGTTGTGCCTTTCAATCTATTAGTTTTGGTTTGCTAAATTGAATTTATGTCCGTCATAGCATTGTCTAGTTGCTGGTCATATCTTTGTTCCATCAAAAATTCAAACAAAAGAAAAATTCCCCACCCCAAACCCTAATTTCCAAATTCGGCTGATTTTTCCTTTCTCTGCAGCCGCCACCAAAAATGTCATAACTTTTGATTCCGAGATTATTTTTGAGTGAGACCACCGCCATTAGATTCAAAAGTTTGTTATCCATATATATGTAAAATTGCACATCATTCCAGCAAGGCAGTTAAGAGATATGTGCGGTGAAAAGTTGACCCAATTATATGTTTTGAATCTGCAACAGTCAGCAATTGTGATTTTTGTGCGAATTTCTATGTCGGGTTTAGGAAGTTGGCCCCAAACGTAAATCTGTAGAAAATGCCGTCAGAAAACAGAGACAAAAAGAATCAGTAAAAAAGAGGCATCTGACAAAAAGTTACGGCCAAAATACCGATGTGCTGTCCAGTGGACAGAAATCTTCAGTTTTCAGTTTTGGGTCAATCCTTGTGTTCTTCAATTCCAGATTGCATTGGATTGAATTATCTTGTATTTACCACTCCTACACATTGTCATACACTTGTTTTTAGCCTTCTTCCATTCTTGGTTGATCAGCAACATAGGCTAAGTGCTAGATACGAACTATAATTCAATTCTATGCAATTCTGAAATTAACTGATTGTTCTCCATTGCTACCATATTGTGCCTTCCAAGCTACACCTACTCTTGAACAGAACAGGTTCCCTCTTGTAATCGTACCCACGCTTGACATGGTATCACGAACCAGCCACCGGTTGTACCACCTGCTGCATTGGTAAGAACACTTGTAAGAGTGTGGTAAGACGCTTGAAAATGTGTGATTCCACCTTCCACCGCCTAGTAGTTGATAGGGATAATCCTTTTGTTTTCCCTGTGTTTCCACTAACCATGGCAGGAGACGAAGGGGACAGAACACCGGTCGATTTCAACGAGTGTGTTAGTCGCGGCCAGCTACAAGCTGCGCTCGACAAACAAACTGCTTCACTCACTGATCTCAGCGCGAGAATGGACACCATCATCGCCGCCATTGCCCAGTTGAACACCACGGAAGGCATTGAGCGGGTGGAGCGGCGGATGGCTGACCTCACTGGTCGGATGGACACATTGGAGGCACGCCTGCCACCTGTCAATGACGGCCATCATCATGATGATGACACAGTGTATGATGCGGATGGCAACATTGATCAGCGGGTGACACAAGATGCACGACTACGTCGGCGTCTTCAGCAAAACCGATATGGTATGGGAGGTAATAACCAGAACCGTCATGGTAACGACGACCCTTTTGCTAAAGTCAAATTTACCATTCCATCGTTTGCGGGTACTTATGATAATGAAACTTATCTAGATTGGGAGATGACAGTTGAACAAAAATTTAATGGCCATCTAGTTCCTGAAGTGCATAGAGTCAGACAAGCTACTAGTGAATTTAAAGATCGTGCTATCATTTGGTGGACTCATGTAGTTAATTCTCGTTTAGCACCTGATACATGGGATAAATTGAAGGTAGCTATGCGTGCTAGATTTGTTCCTCCTGCTTTTAAACATGAAATGCATAAGAAATTGCAGTGCTTAGACCAAGGTAATAAATCTGCCGAGAAATATTATCAAGAACTGCAAATAGGCATGTTGCGTTGTAATGTTGTAGAAGATGAGGAGGATAAGATGGATCATTTTTATGGGGGATTAAGGCGTGAAATTCAGGACATAATTGATTACAAAGAGTATAATGATATCAATAGAATGTTCCAGCTTGCTTGTTTGGCAGAAAAGGAATTGCAGGGTAGGCAACAAAGGACAAGGAGCAATTTTGGAAGTACGACTACATCGAGATCGACGCCGAGGCAAGCCAAGACAACCCTACCTCCTGCTTTTCGAGCTGCAGCCCCCTCTATGAGTAGGGCGCGTTCAGCAGCACCGTTGCCACCATCACGCGCACCCGAGACGAGCAAATCTACTAGTGTGCAAGCACCAGCACAGAGCTCTTCATCGGTTGTTTCCACGGGCCGTACGACGGGCATTGTGTACCACCGTTGTAAAGGGATGGGCCACGTCATGAGAGATTGCCCAAGTTAGCGGGCGTACATTGCGACAGAAGATGGTGGTTATGTAAGTGCTAGTGATATTGAGGATGAATATGCTGATGCAGCTAACCTTGCAGGTAATGGTGATGATCATGAGAACAAACCTGTGTTTGTGCCCTTTTCTGTGACTAACGACTTGCAGGTAGATGAGAACCATGCCAAAGAGGAGCATGAGCTGATTGAATCACTAACCCCATTGGTTGAGAATAATGATAAGGAGATGGATGCACTTACATCATCTGAGGAGAGCCAAAAAGGTAAAGAACATGGTGCTATCATCGCTCACGGTACTGATTTGGTGCTACAACAAGACATAGAGCAACCTTGTGAGTATATACCTGCTGTAGTGCAATCTTTTGATATTCCTTGTGTTGACTTAAATGAACCATGTGCTGATCTAAATTCTCATGATTTTGCACATGTCAAATTAATAACACATAAAGATGTTTTGACTAGAATTTCTCCTGCTAATTCATTGTGTTACATTATGTTGGATCTACCTATGAAATTGTCACATGCTTTGGAGAAAGTTTCTGAACTTGCATATTCAAAATTCTTATTTAGTACCTACACCTCTGGATATAAGTTTAATTTGATTGGAGATTACGGTGTGGAAAATCAATTTCTTGTATATCGAATATGCATAACTTGCGATCACATAGATGAATTGAAACTTGCTGTTTGGGACAACAATTTTTGTATGCTGAATCATGTTCAATGTGAGAGGGAAGAAAAATTTAGTACTCATCCAATGCCTCATCTCTTTTTGCACCATCTAGTATGGACAATCTGAATAAAGATGATGAATTATGGCAGAACATACAAATCTCTTCACCCTTGTTAGATAAATTTGCTATTGTTCGATTGAGATATGATTATATGGATGAACTTTGCTTGATTCCAAAAGTTGTAATTTTGCCCATATGTGCCACCACTACAAGTTTACAAATTCAACGATTTGAATTGCATAAATGCTTCACTTACATTTGCAAAACAAGTTGCAATAATTACTGTGTGAGAAATTTTGAATTGCTCATTAACATATATGAATACTCTTGGGTTAATAATACAATGAACTTTTATGATCATTGTTGTTTTATAACATTAAGTGTGCAACAACGAAGAATTGTTAAAATGGATGACCATGCATACACCTTGGCTTCTTTGTTACCATATTTTCAGCTTATCAAAAGCCAAGGACGGCTTTGTTTGCAAGAAGGGGAGGATGATAAGAACATGTACTATATGGATACAACCATATTTGCTATACTTGTTGTTCCAATTAGAAGAGCTCCTACGCATCACTTAAATTATGAGGTGAGCTCGTTTCAAAGAGATTTTACATTATTTGATAAAGAACTTATGATATTACTAATGAGAGTTTGTTGCGTTCGTTATCATGTACCAAGATTTATGATCAAGATCATGCAATACGTGATGCTACACCTATGTTAAAACCGAGGACAGTTTTCTGTCAAGAAGGGGAGGATGATGTGACCACGCCACCAACACGTACGATCGTAGCGGCCAATATCAAGATTGAATTAAAGGTGAATTCGTTTCTTCAACTTCAACACATTTTAAATGAGAATATGATGCTACCTAATGATGAAAATATATATATTTGTAGCACCACATCACTTTGGAACCAATTAAAGCAAGGGTTCAAGTTGGACAGGTTTTGGAATCCAATTCGGCCTCCAGATCAATTCGGATTCAGCCTGACAAGCCAACTTCAAACGGCCATAACTTTTGATCCAGAAGGCTTCTTGGGGCCCGTGAGTACTCGTTGGAAAGCTCTTGGAGTCTAATTTCAGATGGATCTAGTCTTACCTCCAAACTCCACCCGAGCAGATTAGAAACTGCGAAACAAGTCACATCACTTTTCCAGTCCGAGTCAAAGTGGGCTGTGGGCCTTGTAACTTGGGCTCTTACCCTCCGGTCACAATGACTATGACCGATGCACCGGGACAGCTGCTCTACATGGACACAGTTGGACCAGCTCGAGTGCAGTCAGCAGGAGGGAAGTGGTATGTTCTTGTCGTGGTTGATGACTTCTCGAGGTTCTCTTGGGTGTTTTTCTTAGTCTCGAAGGATGAGACATTTTCATATTTCCGAGGTCTTTTCAGTAGGCTTTCTGTTGAGCTCCCGGGTGCCTTACGAGTGATCCACAGTGACAATGGCACGGAGTTCAAAAATTCCTACTTCGAGTGGTTCTGCGATGAGACAGGTGTAGAGCACCAGTTCTCTTCTCCGCACGTCCCACAGCAGAATGGCGCCGTGGAGAGAAAGAACCGTACCTTGCTCGAGATGGCCAGGATGATGGTTGATGAGTATTCTGCACCTAGGAAGTTTTGGGCTAAGGCTATAGCGACCGCGTGCCATGTTTCGAACAGAGTTTTTCTTCGGGCACACTTACATCGCACTTCCTATGAGCTTAGATATGGGCGAAAGCCTAGTGTCTCTCATTTTCGTGTGTTTGGTTGCAAGTGTTTCATTTTGAAGTCCGGGAACCTAGACAAGTTCGAGTCATGATCTTGTGATAGTATCTTTCTAGGTTACTCGACTTCTTCGCGGGCGTATAGAGTCTGGAACTACGAGTCTAGCAAATTGGTAGAGACCTGCGAGGTGACCTTCGACGAGGCCAGTTCGAGGACTAGGCCCGACATCTCAGGTTCTTTAGAGCAGTCCGAGCCCATCTTTGTGGACGATGAGGAGGATGGAGATGAGGGTTGTCTACCCGATCCAGTTCCTCATCCTCCCTTTGAGGTGCCTTCTTCCACTGCACCTCCAGGTGATCAGCCCATGCCTTCTGCTTCCTCTGGAGCTAGTGGCTCTGTTCGTACCTTGTCAGCTAATGAGGTAGAGGACACTTCTTCTCATCCAGAACCTCCCCGACATATCCAAAAGGACCATCCTTCGGAGCAGATGATTGGAGACCTCTTTGAGCAAGTCACACGCTCAAGTCTGGCATGTCATATTTCTGTCTCCATTCTGCCTTTGTTGCCTCATTTGAGTCCAAGAACATTTGTCATGCTCTTTTCTGATGAGTCTTGAGTCAATGCCATGCAGAGGAGTTAGAAAATGTTGAGAGAAAATAAGGTCTGGTTGCTTGTTGAGCCACCTCGAGGTCACAATGTCATTGGGACTAAGTGGGTGTTCAAGAAGAAGCAGAGTGAGGATAGGGTTGTCATTCGAAACAAGGCTAGACTGGTAGCTCAGGGCTTCTCCCAGGTTGAGGGTCTAGATTTTGAGGAGACCTTTGCCACTATAGCTAGACTTGAAGCCATTAGAATCCTGCTTTCTTTTGTGGCTTCTAAGGGTTTCAAGCTGTACCAGATGGATGTCAAGAGTGCATTCCTCAATGGTTTTATTGAGGAAGAAGTCAATGTGAGACAGCCTCCAGGTTTCGAGTGTTAGTGATATGCCCTAGAGGCAATCATGGAGATGATTGTATCACTTCTATGTTTATAAATGCTTGAATAAATTGTTATTCTGTCCCTTGAATAAATATCTTTCATATTGATCAATAAGTATGTGACTTGTTCGTGAAGCTCTTTATTCATGTTTTGATATTATTCTAAATTATCCCTGATCTTATATCATTATGTCGGACACTTATGATTTATAGATTAGCATATGTATTGATTGATGATCATGTTTCACAGATCATGAATATGAGATATCAAATCAATAATGTGAACACATGTTAGAGAACATGATGTTGGATTGACCCATCATGAGACACTGCGAGAATTGTTATATTCTTAAGTGTCATCAGTTGGTCTCATACATGGTGTATGCAGGATCCTTAGACCAGAGATCGTCTGTTGGACCGAAATGGCGACAGAGGGGGGGGGGTGAATGTCGACTCTTAAAAATGCCCCCAAAAAGGATTCACGAAAGAAATTTTTTCTCCAGTAGCTACAGAGCTATGAAGAGAACTTCAAGCACTTGAGGTAACCTCGACCAAGCTAGAAGAGTGCTCACATCCAAATTTTTCAATAGCTATTAAGAGCTATGAAACTAAGATCATGAGCAAAGACATGAGCTCACTGGAAAAACTTGGAGGGCAGAGAAGGAGACAACCAAATCATTCAAATAAAAACAAGGAAGCAAGACACATAAGAAATCAACAAAAACAGCCCCTGGAACTTTCAATAACAAAAACAGCCGATCTGACTGCTCTTGGGCCGGTCTGAACGCCGTTAACCGGCCGGTCAAACCGCTCCAATAGAGCCGGTCAGACCGCCATTCTCGGCCTGGTCAGACCGCAGGCACATGAGCGGTCTAACCGCCCATTCTCTTCCGGTCAGACCGGTCATCGATTTCAGATAGCTGCAGATTTCTGAACTTTCAGATTCTTGCCAAATTCAATGAAAAGGGAGAATAGCTTCCAATCTTTCCAGTCCAAAACACAAATGAACTATTCTAAACACTGCACAGGCTTTAAACAACAAGGGGAACAAACAAAAACTCAAGAATTTCAGAGATTGACCAAGGACATGAAAAAAATACAGAGAGAACATCAAAATCCAAATTTCTCCTCAATCATTGAATCTTTGATCATGAGCTTTTGCAGCTGGATTAGCAATGATCACAGGACTCTCCAGACCAAAACTCAGGGTATCTTAAGAAGAGAAACAAGATTCACAACAAAACCCTAGAAATGCCAAAAACCTGAAACACTACAGAGAGGGCACACAAGATCCAAATTACTCAATGGTTTTAAGTCCTTTGGTTTTGAGATTTTGCAGCCAAGTTAGCAATAACAGAAGGACTTCTCAGACCAAAAATCAGGCCATGTCCTGAAGCGAATCAAGAAATACACCAAAACCCTAGACAAGAAAATGAAGAACGGAGAAGCCCAAAGTGCCAAATCTGAAATCAAACACTTGTCTCTGGGATTTTAGCTAACCAAATGGTCTAGAATCATAACCCCATCACAGAACAACCCATTTTGGCACTTCTCAGCAAGAATCAACAAGAAACTCAAAAAGTCAAAAATCTAACATAGTGAGCATCGAAGAATAGAAACGGGCATGAACAGAAAATAACTTCAGAGATTTCATTCCTGGGAACAAAAGGATCACAGAGGTGTCCCGATACGCATGTACATTCAGAGGAATGATTACATGAAGGATCAACTCAACCTCTTCCTCTCCATCTCAAGAACACATGGACACTACATGCTTCTTGGAGAGAAAAACACACGTACACACACAAGGAGACACAACCTGCTGCCTACACCAACTCTCCAACCACTAAAGCCTAAAGCCAAAACAAACTCACAAAGCTTCTTTTGACTCTAGCAAACCCTAACTCTCTCCCAAAGTCATGGGGATACATGCAGCCACCAACACCTATTTATAGCCCTTGCATACCGGGTTTCCAACCCGTTTTGCCGGCTAACTCCGAACGGAACCGCTTCCACCTGTGCAGCCTTGCGCTTTTACCGAAATGCCCCTAGTGCACCTTCCGGGAAGCTTCCTCGTTCCTTGTCGTCCACGACTCGCAACCACATCAAATCTCCGCCATCTTCGACACATCCGACCGTTCTGACCTCGACACCGCCTGTGTCTAGTCCGGTCATCTCGTGTCTCACCACGACTCTGCCTCGACGTCCTGCAGCCATCACAGACAAGAAACACATCAAATAGCACCGCTCGATACATGTAAGCATAAATAGCATCAGTAAATCATACTTACGCATAATAGAGTCCAAACCTGCCGAAACAGCAGAATATGCATCCTAAGCACCTTGACCAGGTTTGACCAAGTCCGACCGAGCCCGATTGCACCACGCAACCTCAAGGTCCGAACCAACCAAAACAAACTCGACTTTCCTAAACCGATGTCAATTACTCATCACACACACGGGATGACCTCCACATGGTCTCTCATCGTCATTGTTTCCTACATGTGTAATGGTTTGCTTAGGGGTTACCAAACACTACTCCGTGACTGTGTGGTAATAAAAGTAAATTTTGGGTTTACTATGAAACATGTGGAGGAATATGAGCGATCAAGATGGAATTTGCCCCTCCTATATAACAGGAGAGATATCTCTTGGCCCCTTGATGTGGTTGGATTGTGCATGGCCATGCCAAATGTGATTGAGGAGTCAATCACAACTGAGTAATCCACTACAGGTTCGAGTGAAGGATTGAGCTATCATAGGATGGCACGTTTCTCGCCTTGAGTTCGATCTGGTATCGTGAGGCAAAGGGATCGGGACATGAGCACTATATAAGTTCGTCCGATATGATTTTTGTGTGTTTGGGAGTCATTATGTCCTGCTAGGGACCGCTACTGACTTATGGGCCGGAAAGGCGTTTTCGGCCCATGGCCAAATACACATGAACCTACAGGGTCACACACTTAATGGGCTGGAACGATAAAGAGGTCGGATGATAGTTTTCGAGCAGGATTTGATCTCTACTCGTATCAGATATGGATCTGATTGGAGGCTATATAAGGAGAGGTGCGGGGCTGAGGAAATGACTTGGAAAACATACCCGTCGAAACCCTAGCCGCCACCTCTCGTATCTCCTGCCGTGCGCGCTGGTGCTAGCACACCGACGCACGGTGCTCCATCCCTGGACGTGTGGACTTCGATAGAGGTGCTGCTGTGACCGTGGCGCTAAGCGGGACGATCACGAGGAGGAGACGGTTGGACGGAGAACGTTCGACTACTGCCGCTGCATCGACGCGCGCTTCGTTGAATCGGCTGCATCAACAATACTTCCGCTGCACTGCGCGTCTAGTGGTAACGATCTATGATCTCTTACTTGCATGGCTTCCTGGTTTACGCGGTAGAAATTTTTATTCTGCGCTAGTGTAGTGTACGCGTGTTCCTTCAGTGGTATCAGAGCCATCCTGTGTAGTTTTTGATCTGGATTGGTCGCATATGGTTGATATGTTGGTTGTAGTAGATGCGATCTATTACTATTCTTATGCTAGGTTCATATGATGGATCTTTCGGTGCACGGGTTGATTAGATCAATCGGTCATAAGGGGTTGAAATAGGTATGAGTTGATAGCATCATGTGGCCAAAAAGATTAGTTCGTGCTCCTTTTTTGATGTACGCGCGAATTGCCCCTACCGGCTGGAATAACCATCGGGGCTAACTGCGCGCACAATCAGTAGGTCGAGCCAACAGATCGAGGTCTTGTGTTGCGGTCTCCTCAAGTATACCGATCGCGATGATCAATGTGATTGATCTAATGAAAATTGAGACATTTTGAATGGATTTTCATAGCGATTTCATAGATGCGATCTATGTAATTCCGTGAGGTTTTCAGGGCGCTGCCCTGAAACCCGCATAGATTGTTATACAAACACATTCATGTCAGGGCGGTAGAATGCGTTCTACGCTTAACTTGTTTTTGCAGGGAATGATGTGAATGGTATGGCATAGATGTATATGTGATGCATGTGTGTTTTGGCGGCCTGTGTGTCGTATTAATCACAGCTGGGTTGAGGCTGTTCTTTAATTGTATAACGACCTGCGTGTCGACTTGTGATGCTTGCGCTCCTCATGTAATTCATTTGCTAGCTATTAGTTGTAATAGTTTAGTTCTTTACCATGGAGGCTTCAAGCATGATGACAAAGAGGACAGGAAGTGTGGTGAAGGACATCACCGTGGAACCATGGCGATGGCGACCACTACGATTCAAAGGCCATACCATTCACAGTATAATGTGATTATATGCATATGATGTTTATTTCCTGTCTGATGTACCCGAAGGTCCGATTGTTGGCCCGATCTTTCGATGAGAACGATAAGTTCGGTAGGCGTCGCTCAACTCTCACGATCCTGGCTACGAACACGCAAGGCTCGAAGCCACGCAATCGCTGAACTGCTCGACAAGTCGTTATCAACCGTGCACGAATACCGGGATGACCTGACCACGAGGGTCGATTCCTGCATACACCGAAGAAGCACACAAGAAAAAGATAAAGCAATCTGAAAATGCAAATAGGAATTGAAATATTGAATTAAGTTGGGATTCTGAAGCGGTATTATGGTTGGTCTAATCGACACAAGCCAATACACGAAGTTGCAACAAGGCTAACTTTTAACTAAACAAAATCCAAGAAAACTAGAGGGGGTGCGACCTCCTTAAATAGGGGATGAGGAGCCACACATCTAATAAAACCAGCGGGGTGGGACTAAAGTCATGGTTTACTGTTCATGTGAACAGTAATACGCCCTCCAGGTGGGCCGTCGGCAGATGGGCCAAGTTCAGTATGATTACAAGGCCCAGATTGGCCCAAATAAGTGATCTGACGTCTTCTTTTGATGATTGCGATCAGTCCAGAAGGAATTTGATGATGAGGCTGGATCTGTTGGAAAGAGGACGAAATAAGCTTTCAATAAAGTACTCGTGGACCTCCAATGGACTCTGTATGTGAAAGTTATGCCCATTTGAAATTGGTGCTGTCAGGCTGATTCCGAACTGATCTGACCAAAACGTATCCAGCTTGGCACATGTAGTAGCACCATGGCTTGTAGACATAATACCATGGTATGTAGACGTAGCACCATGGCATGTAGACGTAGCTCGATCCAATTGGGTAATATGGTCTTGCATCAGCCGAAAGTCCTATTGGAGAGGATGTTGTTGAAGTAGAGGATGCAGTGCCACAGGGCGAAGTAGTGGTTGCATCCTTAGGTTTGATGTCCTCATCATCCTCCCTTTCTTGAATTCGAGTCGTCCTCGACTCAATCGTTGTCTCCACATCATCACTTTCCTGAAAAAGGTTAGTAGCAACAGGAAACAAAGAAACATGCATATCTTCTAAAGGACACAAAGATTCTTTGCAAACCATACTAGAGCATTTAGATTGATGTTCTTCCAAGTCAATGCAAGCAGATTTTCTAGCTAACATAACAGGTGCTTTCAATTTAAGTTCACTTGGAGCTATAATCTTACGATCATCCTTTGTGTTCTCCTTACTTGTTTTCGCAGATCTTTCTAATTCATCCTTTAATATAGCAGCAGGAGACATTGGAAGCAAAGTGATTTTCTTTTCTTTATAGGTAAAAGTATAATGATTAGATCTACCATGATGTTCAGTATATCTATCAAATTGCCAAGGTCTACCTAATAATAATGAGCATGCTTGCATAGGTACGACATCACAATCAACATAATCATGATATGATCCAATAGAAAAATATACGCGCACAAGTTGAGTTACCTTCAACTTACTACAAGAATTCAACCATTGAATGTAGTAGGGATGAGGGTGTTGAGTTGTAGTCAAGCCAAGCTTCTTGACCATGTCTGTGCTAGCAAGATTGTTGCAACTTCCGCCATCGATCATGACTTTATAGGATTGTTCCTTGATGACGAACTTTGATTGGAATAAGGTGTGACGTTGATTTTGTTCAGCAAGCTCCATTTGAGCACTTAGCACACGCTGGACAACTAAGCTTTGGTACGTGTCAGATGCCTCATGGCTTATATGTTCTTCCTCAGTTTCATCACCTACATTGTTAGTTGCAACCAAAACATGTTCTTCCTCAATGTCGCTAGCAGAAGTGTACTCACCATTGTCCTTGATAAGTAAAGCTCGTTGACTGGGACAATCGCGCATCAAGTGCCCAAATCCTTTGCAACGGTGACATTGTACATCTCTAGATCGCCCTGTAGAAGCAACAGAAGAAACACGTGTTGTAGGGACTTGTACCTTTGCAGATTTGCTTGCAGCAGAGACATGCGCAGGAGTGGAAGGAGCAACAAGGGGTGCACGGCTTGAGGAAGGTGCAACGTGTTGTTGTTGACTTGACCGGTCTACAAAAGAACCTCCAAAATTTCCCCTATAGCGAGATTGTCGACCCTGCACTTCTCTTTCAGCTTTGCAAGCAAGATGGAACAAACGATTGATAGAATTGTATTCTTTATAATCAATTATGTCCTGAATTTCTCGGTTTAAACCTCCCAAAAATCTAGCCATCTTAGCATCTTCGGTTTCATCTAAACCACAACGCAATAAACCAGTTTGCAATGCTTGATAATAATCCTCTACAGAACTACTACCTTGTCTTAAGCGTTGTATTTTGTTAAGCAAATCACGTGAATAATATGAAGGTACAAATCTATGTCTCATTGCTCTCTTCAAAGCATTCTGTTGTGGCTACAGACCAAACAGAGAGAGAGATGGTAGTGGAGAGTGATGAAGATAAGTGTAATGGCCTGGGTCCTCCCCATGGCTTACTCATATATATACACACATGAGGAGTGCTTTTACAGCTATACCCTTACATCTGGTTATCCCCTCTGGGGGCAGTTATGTCATTACACATGGCCTATTCTGGGCCTTATAATCTCCTACCAGGCCTGCTGGGTTTAGGTGGGGGCCACCCCTATGACAGGAGCCTCTCATGGTGAAGGACTTCACAGGGCCGAAGCCATGTCGCCGAGTCCTTTCGCCCCCTCCGTCCCCTGCGGCCTGTGAATTCCTCCAAGCTTGTGGTTGGGGAGGCTGAAGTCTGGGATGGTGGGAGCGGAGGCTGGCGCCTGAGACAAAGCAGGCGCGCGCGCTCCGTCCCCTACCCTTCGAACGGGTGGCGGCGGAGGCTGGCGCCCAAGTCGAAGTAGACGCGCGCGCTCCGTCCCATACCCCTCGAACGGGTGGCAGCGAAGCTGGCGCCTAGTCGAAGTAGACGCGCGCGCACCGTCCCCTACCCTTCGAACTGGTGGCAGCGAAGCTGGCGCCTAGTCGAAGTAGACGCGCGCGCTCCGTCCCCCACCCTTCGAACGGGTGGCAGCGGAGGCTTGCGCCCAGGTCAAAGTAGACGCGCGCGCTCCGTCCCCTACCCCTCGAACGGGTGGCAGCGGAGGCTGGCGCCCAGGTCGAAGTAGACGCGCGCGCTCCGTCCCCTACCCTTCGAACGGGTGGCAGCGGAGGCTGGCGCCCAGGTCGAAGTAGACGCGCGCGCTCCGTCCCCTACCCCTCGGACGGGTGGCAGCGAAGCTAGCGCCTAGTCGAAGTAGACGCGCGCGCTCCGTCCCCTACCCTTCGAACGGGTGGCAGCGGAGGCTGGCGCCCAAGTCGAAGTAGACGCGCGCGCTCCGTCCCCTACCCCTCCGACGGGTGGCAGCGAAGCTGGCGCCTAGTCGAAGTAGACGCGCGTGCTCCGTCCCCTACCCTTCGAACGGGTGGCAGCGGAGGTTGGCGCCCAAGTCGAAGTAGACGCGCGCGCTCCGTCCCCTACCCTTCGAACGGGTGGCAGCGGAGGCTGGCGCCCAAGTCGAAGTAGACGCGCGCGCGGTCCGTCCCCTACCCCTCGAACGGGTGGCAGCGAAGCTGGCGCCTTGTCAAAGTAGACGCGCGCGCGCTCCGTCCCCTACCCTTCGAACGGGTCGCAGCGGAGGTTGGCGCCCAAGTCGAAGTAGACGCGCGCGCTCCGTCCCCTACCCGTCGAACGGGTGGCAGCGGAGGCTGGCGCCCAAGTCGAAGTAGACGCGCGCGCGCTCCGTCCCCTACCCCTCGAACGGGTGGCAGCGAAGCTGGCGCCTAGTCGAAGTAGACGCGCGCGCGCTCCGTCCCCTACCCTTCGAACGGGTCGCAGCGGAGGCTGGCGCCCAAGTCGAATTAGACGCGCGCGCGCTCCGTCCCCTACCCCTCGAACGGGTGGCAGCGAAGCTGGCGCCTAGTCGAAGTAGACGTGCGCGCGCTCCGTCCCCTACCCTTCGAACGGGTCGCAGCGGAGGCTGGCGCCCAAGTCGAAGTAGACGCGCGCGCTTCCTCCCTTACCCGTCGAACGGGTGGCAGCGGAGGCTGGCGCCCAAGTCGAAGTAGACGCGCGCGCTCCGTCCGTGTGCTGAGATCGGAGCTTGGCGCCGATATGGTTGCGCTCCGGGGCTGTTGTGACCTTGCAGTCTGGTAGTGCGCTTTTAATGGCGGCTGGAATCACGCCGGCGCCTGGCCTGGCAGAAGTCAGGCTGTCGCATCGTGCGGAATGCCATGCTGCAGGTGGGGCACGTGGCGACTCACGACTGGTGCGTCGTGGGATGTGAGCGGTTGCGTGACCGCGGCCGTTCGCCTCGTCCCCCGAGAAGTTGGACGCGTGTTGAAGATGTAGGGGCGTTGCGCGCTGCTTGGCCACCTACCCGGCACGGCCCTCTAGGTCCCGGCGGTTCTTCTTTCCAAATCTTGGACAACCGTATCGCTGGTGATTTGATCCGTCTGTGCGTTGAGCCACAAGGCAGGCGAGCGGCCTTTATAAGGTGCTAGTGTTGAGGTGGAGGCACCCTTTCTTGCTTTGCTCTTTGATCTGCTGCTTCGCTTCCGCCCGTGCTACTTGCCACGCCAGTTGCTCCTTTGCCTGCATCTTTTTCCCTTGTCGCAAAGAGCGATGGCTAGCCAGGACGACGCCACCTACCACCCCCGCAGCGGTTCCTTGCCTAGCCAGGGCGAGGCGGCCCATCCTTCCCAGGAGTACAAACTGGTGCCGTGGGGGAGCTCGCGCGCCAACAAGTGGTGGGACGCCATGGAGCACTCGGGAGGCTCCTGCTCCCGCGTGCTGGGGAAGAGCCGCATGACTGAAGGGACGCTGCAGCGACTCGTGGATGAGGGGAAGATCATGGATCGCAATGGGGCTCGCCTACCCTGCCGGGACAAGACGGAGCCGAAGCCTGGGGCCATGGAGGCGATTGTTTTCGTCGCATTCTTTGATGCCGGCCTTCGAATGCCTTCCACGTTGTTCGTGGGCGAGGTCTTGCGGGCCTACAAGTTGGAGCTAGCCCAGTTGACGCCCCACGCGATACTCCGCCTAGCCGTCTTCACGTGGGTGATGCGGACAGAGGGGTGGCGTCCCAGCGCGAGCTTATTTGCCACCCTGCACGACGCACATTGTCGACCCAGAAAGGATGACGGGGCGGTGTCCAACTTCGGCGGTGTGGACTTCGTGCTCCGGGCGTCATGCACGACGTTGTTCCCTGTGCCGGCCTCGTCAGGGCAATGGGCGACCGGCTGGACGCGGTGGTGGTTCTATTACACCGTGACCGACAAGAGCAGAATGCACTGCCAAGGTGGGCCGATCTCGTTTAACAGCACGCCGAGTCTGAAGGCGGAGATCGACGACACGCAAAAGCTACAGAGCCTTGTCGGTGTCGCCCGTCGAATGAGCGTGCGCGACCTAGCCGAGGAGTTCACGATGTATGGGGCGGCGCCACTGTCCTCCCGGGGGAAGTATGTTCGGCAGAATGGCCCCCGCGAGGACGGGTTCCACCCATCCGTGTCTCGCCTGCTACCGCCCTCCGCCCCTTGTAAGTCGCCCAGCCGGCTTTACGCGCACCCTTGTATCTGTTTGGCTTCCGCCTTCCTGACGTGATCTCCTGCGCAGTGGCTCGGCTAGAAGATGCGGAGCGTGCGGTTGCGGCTCTCCTCGGCCCGTACACGCTTAAGGAGCACCGGGCTCGCGAGGCCGCAGTCAAGGCGGCTAAGCAGGGGCGGGTAAACCGCACCTGCGAGGCTGTGGGCATCGCCGTGCCCGAGCGCGCGATGCCGGAGGAGCTTCCCGCCGGGACTCCGGGCGCTCAGGACGGTGATGGCCTGAGGGGGGTGCTATCTTCGCGACGCCGGGCCCGTTCCCCGGCTGCCGTATGCGACCCGGCAGCCCCCCGGCGGCTAGCCCAGCTGAGACGGGGCGTGCGACTAGCGGTGGGCCTGGTCATACGGCTTCGGAGGGGCGCACTGCCACGGATCCCCCGGCACCTTCTGCCGACGCCCACGAGCCCGTGCTCGGGCTCGCGGCCATCGTTGAGTTGGAACTCGTCAGCCCGGGGGGTGGCGTCGCTCCTGGCGAGCAAACCACGGTGGAAGGTGCGCTATCAACCGCAGCGGCCGACGAAGGTGTGCCCCCTACAGAGGAAACCGTGGGGGCGACAGTGACCGGAGCTGGTCCTGCCGTGGAAGAATCGCCTGTGCCACCGCAGGCGAAACGCCCTCGGACGCGGTCCCCGCCGCCAACGAGGGGTCCATACGCTGTTGCGGGGCCTTGCCGCGGGATTACAGCGTCTGGCGCGGCCGAGAAGACGTTCTCCCCGAGCGTCAAGGCGCCCGCCTCCCCGTGGGCGGTCGGACCGGCGCCACCTTCTACCGCGACGAGGAGCGCAGGAGGTAGGTGTGAGTCCCTTTCTTCACCTGACTTCGCGAGACTTTCTCCGATCTGCTCGCTCATTCTGCCGACATCAGGCGAGACGACGTCTCCCGTACGTGGCGAAGGATCGAGCAGCGGAGGTATGCGCGAAGTTGGGAGCCTTGTGCAGGATGCCCCGCAGGTGTCTGCTGCTGCTGACGTGGCCGTGGCCGCGATAAATCTGGGCGCGTTGTGGCCGGGGCTCGCTCGCTCGGACTTCCTTCCTCGCTCGGAGATATTCTGCGACCTTACCGCAGCCGCAGAGCGTGCCGACAACGGCCTCAACCGAGAGGCGCTGTCGTCATGCGCGGGGGACCTCCTAGCGCTCGCGCTGCAGGCCTCCGAGATGAGGGTAAATATGTGCGCTTCAGTTTGTAAGGTACTGCTGGACGCCTGCTGATTTGTTGTTGTTTCTGCCAGACGCTTGCCCTCAGCCGGTCCTTTGACGAGGCCTGTGTTCGGGAGCGGAGGGCTCTGGAAGCCAGCCTCCGCGAAGTGAACATTGCTCTCGCTGCGAAGAATGAAGAACTTCACGCGCTGGAGGGCGCCCTGGTGGCCGCACAACTCGAGGCCACGGAAGCTCAGAGCGCCGCGGCTGGGGAGCGCGCCGCCTTCGTGCAGCAGATCGCCGTCCTAGAAGGGGAGAAGGCCCAGCTGGCGGAGTCTGCTGCCGAGAACCGCCTTGTCTTGGGAAATGCGTCCCTGTCGGCATGGCGGGCCATGGAGTCTCTGAACCAGGCCCTCCGAGATCTGTGCGTCCGAGTGCCGGACACTACGCACAGGCCGGAGGCCCTGTCGGAGACGCTCGGGCTGATCGAGGAGGGGGCTGGCGTTGCTCTTCGTGGTGCCAGGACCTTTGGCGAGCACTGCAGCTATGTTGGTGCGTGCTTCGCCCTCGCCCTGCTTCATACTCGTGGGTGTAGGCATACCCATGAGATAGCGAATCCTCAACTGGATCCTCCCGACCGCCCAGAGGTTATGTCGGATGCCATCCGCTCCATCGGGCCTAGCCTGCAGAACTTCCACCAACGGATCTGGGGCCGCATCGGGGAAGGTGCCGCGAGGGTCGCCGTGCAGCAGACGTTGCATGGGGAGGGGGACCTCCTCCAGTGGCTTGAAGGGGTCCTTCAGCGCCGCGGCGACGACGGCGCGGGCTCGTCCGCACCGCGCGAAGGCTGAGCGGCTGGTCGGGTAGGGCAGGGGGATGATGTGCTGGCTGTTACGCTTGTAACCATGTAACCCCTTTGCTTTTATAATGGAACCAAGTGGAACCTTATGCTTGGTGTTACCTGCCGCCGAACGCGGAGGGCAGGTCTGCGCATCTTGTTTATACTTCATGGAGTGGCACGTGCGGAGGCGAATCTCGACGCTACGACTTCCTTTATAGTCCGGAGACTCGCGCGTGCGGAGGCGAACCTCGACGCTACGTCTTATTTAAAGTCCGTGGACTAGTGCGTGCGGAGCTAGGCTCGACGCTACGTCTTCTTTATAGTCCGGAGACTCGCGCGTGCGGAGGCGAACCTCGATGCTACGTCTTATTTAAAGTCCGTGGACTAGTGCGTGCGGAGCTAGGCTCGACGCTACGTCTTCTTTATAGTCCGGAGACTCGCGCGTGCGGAGGCGAACCTCGACGCTACGTCTTATTTAAAGTCCGTGGACTAGTGCGTGCGGAGCTAGGCTCAACGCTACGTCTTCTTTATACTCCTTTGTAGGACCGAAATGGCAACAGAGGGGGGGGGGGGTGAATGTCGATCTTTAAAAATCGCCCCCAACAAATATTTTCTTCTCCAATAGCTATGGGAGCTATGAAGGTAGAAGACAAGTACTTACAGGAAGAACAACAGCAGAGAAAACCAGATCCAGAAAGAAGCAATCAAGAAAAACAAATTTAGCGCAAATCTGGCTGCAAGCGGTAGTACCGCTGAGACGAGCGGTAGTACCTCTGAGCGGTAGTACTTCTCGAGGAGCGGTAGTACCGCACGACGATCGGACTTGTCCGAACGTTCCTACGCTGCCGATCAGACTGGTCCGAACATAACCGGTAGTACCGCTAGGACGAGCGGTAGTACCTCTGAGCGGTAGTACCTCTCGGGGAGCGGTAGTACCTCTCGAGAAAAACAGCAAACTGAAATTTCAGAAAAACTGAGAAAATCGCAAGATTCTTGGATTCTTGGCTTGGGAAACTTTGAGGGAAGCTAGGGAACACTCCCAGAAGACTAAGCCAAGAGCCAATAACAAGAAATCCACTCCAAGAATCAAGAATTTCAGATTTGGGTAAAGATCTGAAATCTTGCAAGAACCGAGCCAAAAACCAAATAACTTTCCCAATCGTTGATCCTTTGGCTATGAAATTTTGAGGGAAGCTAATTAATAGCCTCTGGACTCTTCATACCAAATTTCAAGCCATCTTAACAAGGGAATCAAAATCTGGACCAAAACCAAGAAACGAAGAACAAGAACAGAGGAGGCCAAAACTGAAATATGAGAATCAAACTCGGTTTGCTCTTGGGATTAAATAGCCAAATGGCTTTTGAGCATCACCCATGTCATAGCAACCCATTTTGGCACTCTCCAGCAAGCAAGAACTCAGAACCACGAAAATCAAGAAATCTTGCAAAGAGGAAACTGAAGAACAGAAGCTACGAACAGGGAAAACCAAACTTCAGATTTCATTTCTTGAATCACAGGGAATACAGAGGAGTTCCGATACCCCGACTTGATACAAAAGGAAAGATTACAAACTCCTCAATCCATCCTCTCCCTCTCTACTCAAGAACACCACTCAAGAACACATGAGGGAGGAAGAACACACCTCTGTTCTATCACCTAGAACACATCGTAGGGGACAGAGGGAGCACCAGACTCTGCCTCTCCAACCACTAAAGACTAAAGGAAAAACCAACTCCTAAAGCCTCTTTTGACTAGAGCTAACCCTAATTCCCACCAAAATGCTCAAGGAGGGCATGCAGCCCCTCCTCTCCTTTTATAGCGCTTGGCTAACGGGTCTCCGCCCCGTTACGCCCGCTATATCCAACGGAGCCCGCTCCCGCTTGTGCAGCCTTGCGAATTTCCCGATTCGCCCTTCTTGCACCTTCCGGGAAGCTTCCGACACTCCTTGCCTCGCACGCCTCGCAACCATATCGAATCTCCGCCGTCTTCGACACATCCGACCGTTCTGACCTCAACGCCACCTGCGTCTAGTCCGGTCACCTCGTGTCTCACCACGACTCCGCTTCGACATCCTGCAGTCACACAGACAAGAACCACGTCAAATAGCACCGCTCGATACATGAAAGCATAAATACCATTACACTTACCACATATGAAGTCCAAACCTGTCAAAACATTAGAATATGCATCCTAAGTCCAAATGACCAGGTTTGACCAAAGTCCGACCGAGCCCGTTGCCCACGCAACGACTCGACTCCGAACCACTCAAACCAAACTCGACCGACCTAAACCCTTGTCAATTACTCATCACTCTCATGGAGCACGACCACATGGTCTCTCATCCTTAGAGTGCGCGCGGAGGCGTCCCCCCGCTGCGTCTTATTTATACTCCGTAGAGTGCGTGGACTTTGTTCTGCTCAGCGCGGACAGGGGATGCTCTGGGAACAGCAACCTTTATTGAACTCCCGTTTGCGCGGGCGAGCATCGCCTAACAAATGGCTGGTGGCTCTACACCTGCTGTCCTGCTCCTAGGCGTAGTACCACCGCAACCTGTCCGCGTTCCATGTATGCCGGAAGGCTTGTCCTTCGAGCGTGGCGAGGCGGTACGCCCCCTTCGGCAGTGCCTCCATCACGATGTACAGGCCTTCCCACTTGGACTCCAGCTTGCCAACGGTCTCCGCCTCGAGCGCCACTCGGAGGACGAGATCCCCAGGCTTGAACCCCCGCGGGCATATAGAGCGGTCCCGGGTACGCATTGTCTGCCGCGCGTACTTCTCGACATGGTGGGCTGCGTCTGCTCATATCCCGTTGAGGAGGTCCAAGGACACACGGCGCTCCTCTTCGGGTGCTTGGACGAGGACCCTCCGCGAGCCGGCCTTGATTTCCTCGGGCGTCACCACTTCATCACCGAAAAGGAGCTTGAACGGCGTGAACCCCGTCGGGCGCGTTACGGTTGTGCGAAGCAACCATAGAACGCTGTGAAGCTCGCTTGGCCACTTGCCCTTCGGCAATCCAACCAGGCGCTTTTTGATGGCGGCAGAGATGGCGCCATTCGCCCGTTCGACCGCCCCGTTGGACTGGGGGTGCCCTACCGATGCGAATCAGAGGGTGATGCCCATGCTGTCACAATAATCCTTGAAGAGGGTGGCGTCGAACTGCAGGCCATTGTCGACCGTGAGCTCCCGGGGCACACCGAAGCGACATATGATGTTTTGCCATAGGAAGCGCTGTATGGCCGCAGAAGTTACTTTGGCCAGAGCGATCGCTTCCGGCCATCTGGAGAAGTACTCCAGCGCGACTACCACGAACCGGAGGTCCCCTGGAGCTCGAGCGAGTGGCCCTACTATATCGAGACCCCATCGTGCTAGTGGCCACACCGGGGGAATGGGGTTGAGGCTCGTCGGGGGCCTGCGGATGATGCGCGCCATCCACTGGCACCCTTGGCACCGACGGACGAGGTCCTGGGCGTCGGTGATGGCAGTCGGCCAGTAGAAGCCTTGCCTGAATGCCTTGCCGACTAATGACCTCGGTGCCAGGTGGGATCCGCATACGCCCGCGTGGATCTCCGACAAGAGCTCCCTTCCCCCCTCGGTCGAGAGGCAGTGTAGGAGCGGTGCGCAAACCCCTCTCTTGTAGAGTATCCCTTCGAACACCTGGAAGGACCGTGTGCGGTGCTGCAAGCGTCGCAGCTCGGTAGGGTCCTCCGGCTCGACGATGCCTTGCAAGAAATTAAAGATGGGCTCTCGCCAATCTCCTGGGCGATCAATGCGGTGGACGAGTGCCGTGTCCCGGTTGTCCTGCGCGATGGCCGCCTTTGCTAACATCTCGTAGAACGCCCCCTCGGGGGGGGGGGGGCAGTTGCTGGCTGGCCGCCTTAGCGAGGGCGTCGGCTTGCTCATTCTCCGCACGGGGGATGGCCTTGACAGTGACACCCAAAAAGTGCCTTTCCCTCGCCCTCACCGCCGCGAGGTACTTGGCCAACTCAGGGTCCTTGGCTTGATATGACTTGTCCACATGGCCAGCCACCAAGCGCGAGTCGGTGCGGACCAACACCCATCTCGCGCTGATTGCCTTGAGCTTCGCCAAGCCAAAGAGCAGTGCCTCGTATTCAGCTGTGTTGTTGGTGTCGGGGAAGGCAAGATGCGCTGAGTACAGCAAACGCTGTCCGTCGGGCGTGACGATCACCGCCCCTACGCCCGCGCCGACGACACTGTAAGCTCTGTCGATTGTAAGCGTCCAGACGGGATCATCGTGCGTCTGGACGGGCTGGGCCGGCGGGGTCCATTTGGTGAGAAAATCCGCCAGGACTTGGGATTTGATTGCCGTTCGCGAAGCATACGTCAAGGAGAAGGGAGCGAGCTCGGCAGCCCATTTGCCGATGCGCCCTGTGGACTCCTTGTTGTGTAGCATCTTTGCCAGGGGGAATGAGGAAGGTACTGTGATCGGGTGGGCCAGAAAATAATGCCGAAGCTTCCTGGAGGCCATGACGAGCGCGTAGGCGAGCTTCTCAAGCTTCGTGTATCTTGTCTTGGCACCTTGGAGGGCTTCGGAGACAAAATAGATGGGCCACTGCATGGCGCCTTCCTCTAAGACGAGGACGGCGCTGACCGCGGTGGCTGACGCGGCCAGATATAGCAGGAGGGGAGCCTCTGGTGCTGGGGCGACCAGAGTGGGGAGGCTTGCCAGGTGCTGCTTGAGCTCGTTGAAGGCCTTCGCGCAGTCTCCGTCCCAACGAAATCCATCGCACCCGCGGAGTGTCGTGAAAAACGGCAGGCCCCGCTCCGCCGCCCTGGACAGGAAGCGGCTTAATGCTGCCATGCGGCCTGCCAGCCTCTGGACCTGCCTCGTTGTCTTGGGCGGCTCCATACCCAGGATGGCGTCTACTTTGTCGGGGTTCGCCTGGATACCCCGCCCGTACACGAGGAAACCTAGGAGTTTGCCCGCCTGCACCCCGAAGACACATTTGTCGGGGTTGAGCTTGATGCCCGCCTTCCGGAGGTTGTCGAAGGTCTCCTGGAGGTCCCGGCCGTGCAGAGGAAGCTGCCGAGTTTTGACCACCACATCATCGACATAGGCTTCGATGTTCCTCCCGAGCTGGGCGGCCAGGGCAATGGCGACGAGGCGGGTGAAGGTAGCGCCCGCGTTCTTCAAGCCGAAGGGCATTCTGACGAAGCAGAACGTCCCAAGTGGCGTAATGAAACTGGTCTTCTCCTCGTCGTCTTCGGCCATGTATACCTGGGGGTAGCCGGAATAGGCGTCCAGGAAACTCATGAGTTCGCACCCAGCAGTGGCGTCGACCAGCTGATCGATGCGCGGCAAAGGGTAATTGTCCTTCGGGCACGCCTTGTTGAGTGCCGTGAAGTCGATGCACATGCGCCAGGCCCCGCTGGCCTTTTTGACTAGCACCGGGTTAGCGAGCCACTCTGGATGGTGGACCTCACGGATGACCCCGACGCGAAGAAGCTTCGCCACCTCTGCTTTGGCCGCCTGCTGCCGATCCATCGACATACGCCGAAGCCTTTGCTTGACCGGCTTGGCGTCGGGGCGGACCGCCAAGCGATGCTCGATTAGTGCTCGGTCTACGCCCTTGATGTCCTCCGGGGACCATGCGAAGATGTCCACGTTGTTCTGAAGCACCCGGAGCAGATCCCGTTCGACCCCCGGTGGGAGCCCCTCGCCAATGGATACAAACTACCCCTCCGCCTGGAGCGGCACCTTCTTGACTCCGCCTTCGGGCCGAGGCTTGGGCGTCCACCCGGGGGCGGAGGGCCCGTCACCGAGCGCGCCAGAGAGGTTATGCACCGGGCGATGCGGAACGCGGCTACCGGCTTCGGCTCGTCTGGCCAGGTCCTGGTCGCCGAAGACGGTGATAACACCCTCTGGGCCCGGGAGCTTGACACACAAAAACGCGTGGTGCGGGATTGCCTCGAAAGAGTTGATGGCGGGTCGCCCCAGTATGGCGTTGTAGGGGTGCAGGATATCTACAACATCGAAGGTGACATGCTCGGTCCGGATGTTACCTTTGTTGCCCTCCTGACGGAAGGTGACCGGAAGGGACACGTGCCCCAAGGCCTGCAGCGGTTGACCCCCGAAGCCTTGAAGTGGAGCTCCTGGCTGCTCTAGCCGGCTTCGGGGGATCGCCATGCGGTCGAGGGCCTCTGCGAACAAGATGTTCGCGGAGCTTCCCCCGTCGACAAGGACGCGCCTGACGTCACAGCACGCTATGTGGGCCTGGATGACTAGAGGGTCTTGGTGAGAGTACTCCACGCCCTGGCGTCGTTCAAGTCGAAGGTGATGTTGCGGGGCGGCATCCACAGTTGCGGCCGCTCCCCGGGGGCTTTTGAAGAGGAACCTTCGGTAATGACGCTGACGGTGCGATGCTGCACGCCCTCCAGTGCGATGGCTCGTGTGGGGCTATCCTTCGGGTGCCCCACGTTGGCTCCGGCGGGGGACCGAGGAGGCGGAGCCCGAGATACGGCCGTCACCCTCCGCAGCTCCATCACCGCGGTGCATGCCCTTCTGTAATGATCGCCGTAGCCGTGTACCTCGCACCACTTGCCATAGTGCCGGAGCTCTTGCTCTGCGTGGGGTTGGCCGCCGTAATCAAGTCCGCCTTCTGATCCCCGATCTCCCCTCCGTGAGGCGGGGTCAGGTCCTTCGTGGGCGCTCTCGGTGTCGAGGACATGATGGGCCGCCTGCGACCGGCGCTGGCGGCGCTGGGGTTTAGGCCTGCTCCTTGAGGAGCCTTCCTGTACCCCGGCCTCACTGCCTCGGGGAGGGCCTCCTCGGGACTCTCGGCTGCGGCCCGGCTTCCAGGAGGGACCACCCGCCCCGACTTCGCGCGAGGGGCGCTCCTCCCGGGCGAGGTCGAGGGCGGTAATGCTGCGTCCTCGCGCATCCTCCTCCGCCCGCGCATACTCGTCCATTTTGTCGAAGAGCTTGGCGATTGTCTTGATTGGCCTCCGCGCGTTGTACTCGGCCATCGGGCCCGGGCGAAGGCTCTGTATGGCTGCATTGACGACTGTGGTTTCATTAATATTGTTTACCTGGCATCGAATCTTGGCGAAGCGCTTGAAATAGCCCCGGAGCGTCTCCGAGGGTCTTTGCTTCACAGCGAATAGTTGGTCCGCAGTGATTCGCTCGACATAGTGTCCTTGGAAGTTGCTATAAATGCGGTCGTGAAGTTGCTCCCACGCGTAGATGGAGCCCGGCTCTATGGTGAAAAACCAAGAGAGCGCCACTCCATGCAGTGCGAGGGGCAGTCCCTTCGCCTTCGTGGTGTCGTCTCCGCCCGCGGCCTGGATCGCGATTTCGTACATGCGCACGAACTCGCGAGGATCCGTGTCGCCTTTGTACAGGTTGGTGATGCTATGGAACTTGAAGTCTTCGGGCCACGCCGCCTGCTGCAGCCCCGCCGAAAGCGGGGATTCCGGATCTACGCGCCTTAGCGGGACGCGGCTAGACGTGGGGGCTTCGCGGCTGTCCGCCTTTGCTGGCGTGGGCTCGGGTGCGACTACTGGCGCGGCCTGCTGACTCCGAGCCTCTTGTATATCTCTGACGGCTCCGCGAAGGTCCCCGAGCTCCCGCTGGAACGCGTTGAGAGCCGCCAGCAGGGCACTTTCCATCGCCGGTGCAGGCGGGGTCGCCGGTACTGCCGACGGGCGAATCGGCGTGGGGACAACCGCGTCGCGAGGTCCCGAGCTGCCGGTCGCTCCGTCGTGGCTACCTCGAACCGCCCGGTCTGCGCCACCGGCGAGGGTTGTAGTGGGGGCGGCGAGGCCGGCTGTGGTTGCGTCGGCGGGGTCGGTTGTCGCCGCACCCGCGTCGGCGTCCTCGACCACGGGGTCCGTCCTCGCAGCGTCGGTGACGAGGTTGGTTGTCGCGGTGCCGGTGACGAGGTTGGTCGTCGCGGTGCCGGTGACGAGGTTGGTCGTCACCGCGCGAACATCGATGTCTTCGGCCACCGCGCCTGCGTCGCCACCCGCGCCCGCCGCTGCCGATGCCGAAGCCCTGGTACTCATACGATGCTCCGGCCCGGTCGCCTTCTTTCCCTTCGCCGCTGCTGAAGAAGCTTTTTTCGGGGCCATCCTTCTTCTTCGGTCTTCAGGCTTGTCCTGTCCTCCCCACGGACGGCGCCAACTGTTGTGGCTACAGACCAAACAGAGAGAGAGATGGTAGTGGAGAGTGATGAAGATAAGTGTAATGGCCTGGGTCCTCCCCATGGCTTACTCATATATATACACATGAGGAGTGCTTTTACAGCTATACCCTTACATCTGGTTATCCCCTCTGGGGGCAGTTATGTCATTACACATGGCCTATTCTGGGCCTTATAATCTCCTACCAGGCCTGCTGGGTTTAGGTGGGGGCCACCCCTACGACACATTCCATGTCCTAGGTATGTCCTGATGAGTACGACCATATTCACTCCACCAAATAGATGCGAAATCAGAAAACTCACTAGTAGCAGCCCTAACTTTCTTATCTTCAGGGAATTCATGACAAGCAAATTTTTGTTCTACTGTAAGCTCCCATGTGAGATAAGCATCGGGATCATATTTTCCAGCAAAAGATGGCATCGTGAATTTAATTTTACCAACTGCATCATTATGGTCACG
Organism: Dendrocalamus latiflorus; assembly: GCA_017311315.1. Taxonomy (NCBI): domain Eukaryota; kingdom Viridiplantae; phylum Streptophyta; class Magnoliopsida; order Poales; family Poaceae; genus Dendrocalamus; species Dendrocalamus latiflorus. The sequence continues at coordinate 21,022,666 of CM029676.1, forward strand.
TACCTCACGTTGATGTCGTCCCATACCTTGACGATTGTGATGAAGCCGACGATGGTTGCGATCATTGTGAACATTGATTCCATCTGTTTCCGTATCAGCAGTGTAGTTGTTCATTTCTTCTTCTTCCACCTCATCGGCCCAAGAGCGAGAGCGAGCAACAGATGGATTAAGGCAAGGTTGTGCAACGCCAACAGCAGCGGGGGCGGCAGCAGGAGGGGGAGCTCTCTCTAGCTGCTCCACACGTGTAGCAATCGCAGCAAGATCGTTATTGGTGCGATCTAGAACTCGCTCAATACGCTCCGAATGTTGACTCAACAAGCGTGAAAAGCGTTGCATGATGTCTTTCATGCGAGGCGTGAGAGGTGCATCTTCCTCAACAAGGGGCCTGCTATTCCCCCCTTGTGATCCTGAACCTGCCATTATTAGTAGAAAACAAAGAACAAATCACAGTATATATGTCCCTATGAACTACTAGGTTCTGGAGTTTCACAAGTCACTCACACTCAAGCTTATATCCAGTTCTTACAAGTTCTTACCAATGCAGCAAAGAAGTGGTACAACCGGTGGCTGGTTCGTGATACTCTCACTTGCGATCAGACCAACAATTGCGAGGGACGGCACCTGCTGAGTTAGTAGGAAGTGGAGCTTGGATAGGCTATGTATTTTGTAGCAAAGGAAAACAATCAATTAATTTCAGAAATTGCACATAATTGAATTATAGTTCGTATCTAGCACTTAGCCTATGTTGCTGATCAACCAAGGATATAAGAAGGCTAAAATATGTGTATGGTAATGTATAGGAGTGGTAAATACAAGATAATTCAATTGAATGCAATCTAGAATTGAAGAGCACAAGGATTGACCCAAAACTTGAAAACTGGAGATTTCTGTTCACTGGACAACACGTCGGTATGTTGGCCGTAACTTTTTGTCAGTTGCCTTTTTTTCAATGATTTTTTTTCTCTGTTTCCTGACAGCTTTTTCTACAACTTGTGTTTTGGGGCCAAGTTCTGGAAACCGACCGAAAAATTCGCACAAAATTCACAAGTGTCAACTGTTGCAGATTCAATCTGGAATTTTAGGTCAACTTGCACCGCAGATATCTCTTAACTGCCTTGCTGGAATGACGTGCAATTTTACAGATAGATGGATAATGAAGTTTTGAATCTAATGGCGGTGGTCTCACTCAAAAATAATCTCGGAATCAAAAGTTATGGCGTTTTTGGTGGTGGCTGCAGAGGAAGGAAAAATCAGCCGAATTGGAATTAGGGTTTGGGGTGGGGAATTTTTTTTTGTTTGGATTTTTAATGGAACAAAGATATGACCAGCAACTAGACAAAGCTAAAACGGACACAAATTCAATTTAGCAAACCAAAACTAACAGATTGAAAGGCATAATGGGGTTTGGACAGCGGAAATTAACTCTTTTTGTTTAATTTTGGCTATTTGGACTGTAGGAAAGAAAAATTCTCACCGATGAACTGTAGCTCTGATACCACCTGATGTACCCGAAGGTCCGATTGTTGGCCCGATCTTTCGATGAGAACGATAAGTTCGGTAGGCGTCGCTCAACTCTCACTATCCTGGCTACGAACACGCAAGGCTCGAAGCCACGCAATCGCTGAACTGCTCGACAAGTCGTTATCAACCGTGCACGAATACCCGGATGACCTGACCACGAGGGTCGATTCCTGCATACACCGAAGAAGCACGCAAGAAAAAGATAAAGCAATCTGAAATTGCAAATAGGAATTGAAATATTGAATTGAGTTGGGATTCTGAAGCAGTATTATGGTTGGTCTAATCGACACAAGCCAATACACGAAGTTGCAACAAGGCTAACTTTTAACTAAACAAAATCCAAGAAAACTAGAGGGGGTGCGACCTCCTTAAATAGGGGATGAGGAGCCACACATCTAATAAAACCAGCGGGGTGGGACTAAAGCCACGGTTTACTGTTCACGTGAACAGTAATACACCCTCCAGGTGGGCCGTCGGCAGATGGGCCAAGTTCAGTATGATTACAAGGCCCAGATTGGCCCAAACAAGTGATCTGATGTCTTCTTTTGATGATTGCGATCAGTCCAAAAGGAATTTGATGATGAGGCTGGATCTGTTGGAAAGAGGACGAAATAAGCTTTCAATCAAGTACTCGTGGACCTCCAACGGACTCTGTATGTGAAAGTTATGCCCATTTGAAATTGGTGCTGTCAGGCTGATTCCGAACTGATCTGACCAAAACGTATCCAGCTTGGCACATGTAGTAGCACCATGGCTTGTAGACATAATACCATGGTATGTAGACGTAGCACCATGGCATGTAGACGTAGCTCGATCCAATTGGGTAATATGGTCTTGCATCAGCCGAAAGTCCTATTGGAGAGGATGTTGTTGAAGTAGAGGATGCAGTGCCACAGGGCGAAGTAGTGGTTGCATCCTTAGGTTTGATGTCCTCATCACTGTCATACTATTCTTTCATGCCATACCTGTAGAAGATGTTTTTTCATGACAGAATAGCTTCCCTCAGAATTAAGATGCTACTCGTGCTCAAAAGAATGAGTATGAAAAACATTGTAATGACTCACTGGATGTTAGCTGTCTCATGCTTGCCACCATGACCTCTGAGCTTCAGAAGCAATATGAGAACACGGATGCCTACAATATGATTGTGGGTCTTAAAGGTATGTTTGAGAACCAGGCAAGGGCTGAAAGGTACAACACCTCTAAGTCATTGTTTGCGTGCAAATTAGCTGAAGGAAATCCGGTCAGCCCTCATGTGATCAAGATGATTGGTTACATTGAGAGTTTGGAAAAACTTGGTTTTCCCCTTAGCCAAGAGTTGGCTACTGATGTGATTCTCCAGTCGCTCCCTCCGAGCTTTGAGCCAGTCATTTTGAATTTTCATATGAATGGCATGGAGAAGTCAATGACCGAGTTGCATAGGATGCTTAAGTCAGCAGAGGAGAGCATTAAGAAAAGCTCTAATCATGTGATGATGGTTCAGAAGACTACCAAATTCAAAAAGAAGAATAATAAGGCTTTGAGCAAAGGAAAGGGCACGGGTAAAACTCAAGCTGAGATCTCGAGTGTCAAATCTAAGCTTCAGAAGCTCAAGATTGGTGCTGGACCTGAAACCATTTGCTATCATTGCCAAGGGACTGGACATTGGAAAAGAAACTGCAAGAAGTACTTGGCAGAACTGGAAAAGAAGAAAGGAAGTAAGACTTCTACTTCAGGTATAAATGTTATAGAAATAAATCTTGCTACATCTCATGTTAGTTCTTGGGTATTTGATAACGGATCGGTTGCTCATATTTGCAATTCGATTCAGGGGCTGACAAGGAGTAAGAGTTTGGCAAGAGGCGAGGTCGATCTTCGCGTAGGCAATGGAGCAAGAGTTGCTGCGTTAGCTATCGGCACTTTACCATTATCTTTACCCTCAGGATTAGTTTTGGAATTAAATAATTGTTATTATGTTCCTGCCTTAAGCAAAAACATTATTTCTGCTTCATGTTTGGGAGCAGAAGGTTATGAGTTTAGAATAAAGAACAATTGTTGTTCAATTTATTTGAATGATATGCTTTATGGTCTTGCTCCATTGATAAATGGATTATATGTTTTAAATCTTGAGGATGTGCCTATCTATAACATTAATGCTAAGAGGCTTCGGCCTAATGATTTGAATCCCACTTATATCTGGCATTGCCATTTGGGTCACATAAATGATAAGCACATGATGAAGCTCCATAAAGATGGCCTTCTAAACTCATTTGGTTTTGAATCATTTGAAACATGCGAGTCTTGTTTACTTGGCAAAATGACTAAGACACCTTTCACTGGTGTAGGTGAGAGGGCAAATGACTTGTTGGCCTTAGTACATTCAGATGTATGTGGACCAATGAGTTCAACTGCCAGAGGTGGTTTTCAGTACTTCATAACCTTTACCGATGATTTTAGTAGATATGGATATATCTACCTAATGAGGCATAAGTCTGAATCATTTGAAAAGTTCAAGGAATTTCAGAATGAGGTACAAAATCAACTTGGCAAGACAATTAAAACCTTGCGATTAGATCGTGGAGGTGAATATTTGAGCCATGAGTTTGGTGATCATCTGAAGCAAATGCGGAATTGTTCCACAGCTGACTCCGCCAGGAAAACCTCAATGGAATGGGGTGTCTGAACGACGGAATCGGACCTTGTTGGACATGGTTCGGTCGATGATGAGCCAATCTGATCTGCCATTGTCTTTTTGGGGGTATACTCTAGAAACAGCTGCGTTCACATTAAACAGGGTTCCATCAAAAGCTGTAGAGAAGACACCATATGAGATATGAACTGGGAAGCGTCCCAGGTTGTCTTTTCTCAAAATATGGGGATGTGAAGCATATGTAAAACATTTGACGTCTGACAAGCTCACACCTAAATCTGATAAATGCTTCTTCGTGGGGTATCCTAAGGAAACTAAAGGATATTATTTTTATAAAAGGGGTGAAAATAAAGTGTTTGTTGCCCGAAATGGTGTCTTTTTGGAGAAAGAGTTTCTCTCAAAAGGAGTTAGTAGGAGCCCAGTGAGTCTTGAAGAAATTCGAGAGACATCAGAAAATGTTTTAGCTCCTACTGAAGCTCTACAGAGTGTACAAGATGTTGTACAACCTGTGGAAGAGGCATCAGCCCCACGTAGGTCTGAAAGGCTACATCAACTGCCAATAAGGTATCGGCATGGCATTTTATTGTTAGACAATGATGAGCCTAAGAATTATGAAGAAGCGATAATGGGCCCAGACTCTGAGAAATGGCATGGTGCCATGAGATCCGAAATTCAATCCATGTATGATAATCAAGTTTGGAACTTAATTGATCCACCCGATGGTGTAAAAACCATTGAGTACAAGTGGGTTTTTAAGAAAAAGATAGACATGGATGGAAATGTTCATATCTATAAAGCACGATTGGTGGCGAAGGGTTTCAAACATATTCAATGTGTTGATTATGATGAAACCTTCTCGCCCGTCGCTATGCTTAAGTCTGTCCAGATCATTCTAGCTATTGCTGCATATTTTGATTATGAGATATGGCAGATGGATATCAAAACGGCTTTCCTAAATGGGAACCTAAGTGAGGATGTGTACATGACACAACCTGAGGGTTTTGTTGATCCCCAAAATGCTAGAAAAATATGCAAGCTTCAGAGATCTATCTACGGACTGAAGCAAGCTTCTCGGAGTTGGAACATTCGTTTTGATGAGGTAGTCAAAGGGTTCGGCTTCATCAAGAATGAAGAAGAGCCTTGTGTTTACAAAAAGGCTAGTGGGAGCGCACTTGTTTTTCTGATCCTATATGTTGATGACATATTATTGATCGGAAATGATATTCCTATGCTTGAATCTATTAAGTCTTCATTAAGAAATAGTTTCTCTATGAAAGATTTAGGAGAGGCAGCATATATTTTGGGCATAAAGATCTATAGAGATAGAACTAAAAGGCTAATTGGATTAAGCCAAGATACGTACATTGATAAAGTGTTGAAGCGGTTCAACATGCAGGATTCTAAGAAGGGTTTCTTGCCCATATCACATGGTATTAGTCTTAGCAAGACTCAATGTCCTTCAACATCAGATGAGCAAGACCGGATGAGTAAGATTCCATATGCTTCCGCGATTGGGTCTATCATGTATGCCATGCTTTGTACACGCCCAGATGTTTCATATGCTCTAAGTGTTACGAGCAGATATCAGTCAGATCCAGGTGAAAGTCACTGGATAGCTGTAAAGAATATCCTGAAATACTTGAGAAGGACTAGGGATGCGTTCCTTGTTTATGGAGGTGAGGAAGAGCTAGTCGTAAATGGTTACACTGATGCTAGCTTCCAAACCGATAAAGATGATTTTCGATCGCAGTCTGGGTTTGTGTTTTGTCTTAATGGAGGAGTGGTGAGCTGGAAAAGTTCCAAGCAAGAGACGGTTGCTGATTCTACAACAGAGGCTGAGTACATCGCGGCTTCCGAAGCTGCAAAGGAGGCTGTTTGGATAAAGAAGTTTATCTCTGAACTAGGTGTGGTCTCTAGTGCTTCCAATCCAATGAGTCTCTATTGTGATAATAATGGAGCCATTGCGCAAGCCAAGGAGCCTAGATCGCATCAAAAAATCTAAGCACATACTTCGGCGTTTTCACCTCATTCGCAAGATTGTTGATAGAGGTGATGTTAAGATATGCAAAGTGCACACGGATTTAAATATTGCTGATCCATTGACAAAGCCTCTTCCACAGCCAAAGCATGAGGCACACATAAGAGCTATGGGTATTAGATACTTACATGATTGACTCTAGTGCAAGTGGGAGACTGTTAGTGATATGCCCTAGAGGCAATCATGGAGATGATTGTATCACTTCTATGTTTATAAATGCTTGAATAAATTGTTATTCTGTCCCTTGAATAAATATCTTTCATATTGATCAACAAGTATGTGACTTGTTCGTGAAGCTCTTTATTCATGTTTTGGTATTATTCTAAATTATCCCTGATCTTATATCATTATGTGGGACACTTATGATTTATAGATTAGCATATGTATTGATTGATGATCATGTTTCACAGATCATGGATATGAGATATCAAATCAATAATGTGAACACATGTTAGAGAACATGATGTTGGATTGACCCATCATGAGACACCGCGAGAATTGTTATATTCTTAAGTGTCATCAGTTGGTCTCATACATGGTGTATGTAGGATCCTTAGACCTGAGATCGTCATTGTTTCCTACATGTGTAATGGTTTGCTTAGGGGTTACCAAACACTACTCCGTAACTGGGTGGTAATAAAAGTAACTTTCGGGTTTACTATGAAACATGCGGAGGAATATGAGCGATCAAGATGGAATTTGCCCCTCCTATATAACAGGAGAGATATCTCTGGGCCCCTCGATGTGGTTGGATTAAGAAAGTGCATGGCCATGCCAAATGTGATTGAGGAGTCAATCACAACTGAGTAATCCACTACAGGTTCGAGTGAAGGATTGAGCTATCATTATGTCCTGCTAGGGACCGCTACTGACTTATGGGTCGGAAAGGCGTTTTCGGCCTATGGCCAAATACACATGAACCTACAGGGTCACACACTTAATGGGCTGGAACGATAAGAGATCGGATGATAGTTTCCGAGCAGGATTTGATCTCTACTCGTATCAGATTTGGATCTGATTGGAGGCTATATATGGAGAGGTGCGGGGCTGAAGAAATGACCTGGAAAACATACCCGTCAAAACCCTAGCCGCCACCTCTTGTATCCCCTGCCGTGCGCGCTGGTGCTAGCACACCGACGCACGGTGCTCCATCCCTGGACGTGTGGACTTCGGTAGAGGCGCTGCTGTGACTGCGGCGCTAAGCGGGACGATCACGAGGAGGAGACGGTTGGACGGAAAACGTTCGACTACTACTGCTGCATCGACGCGCGCTTCGTTGAATCGGCTGCATCAACGATACTTCCGCTGCACTGCGCGTCTAGTGGTAACGATCTATGATCTCTTACTTGCATGGCTTCCTGGTTTACATGGTAGAAAATTTTATTCTACGCTAGTGTAGCGTACGCGTGTTCCTTCATCGAGAACCCCAAATACCCAAACCATGTCTACAAGCTTTCCAAAGCATTGTATGGACTTAAGCAGGCCCCTAGAGCTTGGTATGAGAGGCTTAAGTTCTATTTGTTGAGTCATGGTTTTGATACGGGTAAGGTAGATAAGACCTTGTTCATTCGTAGGCATGGCAATGACCTTCTACTTATCCAGATCTATGTAGATGACATCATCTTTGGCGGCTCCTCCTATGCTCTCGTTTCACAGTTTTCCGATGACATGAGCTCGGAGTTTGAGATGAGCATGATGGGCGAGTTGAGCATCTTCCTTGGCATTCAGATCAAGCAGACTCGGAAGGGTACCTTCTTGCATCAGGGCAAGTACACTCGAGACCTCCTGAGACGCTTTGATATGAGTGATGGTAAGCCGGTGTCCACTCCTATGGCTTCATCAGCTTCACTCGACCCACATGAGGATGGCGAGCCTGTTGATCAGAAGGAGTATCGCAGCATGATTGGCTCCCTCTTGTACCTCACTGCCTTGAGACCGGACATACACTTCTCCGTGTGTCTGTGTGCTCACTTTTAGGCTTCTCCTCGCGTATCTCACCGCCAGGCGGTGAAATGCATCCTTCGGTACCTTCGAGCTACCATTGACTATGGTATCTGGTACTCTTCCTCATCTTGTCTTTCCCTCAGAGCCTATTCAGACGCAGACTTTGCTGGCTGTAGGATAGATAGGAAGAGCACTTCTGGCATTTGCCAATTCATTGGCACTTCTCTCGTTTCTTGGTCTTCTAGGAAGCAGTCTGGTGTTGCACAGTCCACCGTAGAGGCTGAGTACGTTGCTGCCGCCAGTTGCTGTAACTAGGTACTTTGGATGGTTTCGACCTTGCAGGACTTTGGGTTAGCCATAAGCAGTGTTCCACTCTTTTGTGATAACACTTCTGCTATCAACATTGCTAAGAACCTTGTGCAGCACTCTCAGACCAAGCACATTGATATCAGATATCACTTCCTTCGAGACCATGTGGAGAAGGGTGACATAGTGCTCCAGTTTGTGGAGAGTGACCACTAGTTGGCTGATATGTTTACCAAGCCTTTGGATAGCTCTAGGTTTTCAGCCTTGCGGGGAGAGCTTGGGGTGGTTTGTTCTTATGGACTTTTGTGAGGGGGAGTTTTGTGCTTCATGTTTTATCATGTTTATTATGCTCTTACTCATTTCTGTTGCATTGCATATGGGTGCATTGGGGTTAGTCCTTCTAGCATAGATTAGAGTGTTTCTCTTTTCTAGTTGTTTAGACTTCTTCCTCTCATCTTGTGATTCTAGGATGCTGCTTATTAGCTGCTTCACTTCTCACTAGGTTGAGCTCACTCACTTCTTATAGGTTCTAGCGAGGGTTGGGCCACCCTTGGGTAGACGGGGTACGTGTTTGCCCCTTAGTGTGTTATATGATCAGCTAATAATCCTAGAGTCATATGGGGTAGATGAGAGTCAGTCTGAGCCATAGTATCCTCTATATCTTGTCTATGCTTTAAGGACTGCCTTTTCTGATTTTCTTGCCAGCTTCTCATTTTTGCTTTGTAATATAACTACATGGAGGCTTGATTATTATCCTGTTATGACATGTTTACAATGCATTACATCTTGCCATGATTTGTGCTTACTTGCTAGTTTTATCATGACTTTATGTGTGTAGTCAAGTCTTTGCTATGATAGGTTAATTAAAATGCGCAACTTGAACTAATTCATGTCATATTAGCTCTTGAGACTAGTCTCTCTTTAAGTTATAGAGGATTTATACCATGTCGAATAGGCTGAGTTGAGTCTTGAATCTTTATTGAGCTTTAGATTGAGTTATACTAGTTTCTTGATGAAGCATGAGTTAGTACACCCGTTTATGAAAGCAAAAATATCTCTTTTGTGCGGAAAAAACTGATCTCACCAATTCTTTCTCATGAGATTGCTTGCCATTGCACTAGGCATGAACTCAGGGGGAGTTTTGGATGACCAAGATCATCTTCTTAAGATTATTGCTTGGAGTGGTCGCATAAGGCTTGAGATCTAGCATATGACTAAAATTTTGGTTGGAAACAACCATGAGTTTCAAAAGAAAAATCATGTCAAATGTGCTCAATTTGCTTAACTACAAAAAGAACCAAGTACTTGAACAAATGTCTCATTCTTGAACTTGTAGCACTCTAAATTGACTCAATACTAGCTTCTTGGTTCCACTTAGAGTATTGACATGGCCTGCATCATCTTTGGATACCTTTAGCTAGACTATTATCATGGTTGACTTGACATGCTAAGAAATTCGACTAATTTTTAGATTATGACTTATTTGGCTTAGCTTGATTATACATGTCTTGTTATGATCTTGATAGCATTCTTATATGTTATGGCTTGATGTAATACTTCACGGTCATTTTGGATAATCTTCATGGCTCTAAATGCTTAAAATAAACAAACTTCAGCCATTTCATCAACCACCATGTTTTATTCTCTCTTTTACATTCTTGATGATTCTATTGCCAAAAGGGGGGAATAGCAGAGAAAAAGCCACTTGGGAACCTTCTGGAGCTTTGGAGAACAATTTGCTCTTTCTTTTATTGCTCTAGTGTTCTTTTTGTCGACATGGTCATAAGCTTCTTTGATTTCTTTTGGACCATGTTTGACTCTCTTTCATTTTCAAACTCAACTTTACGCTTTTTCTGTGTTTGTCAAGATACTCATCAAGGGTAGACCATGTGGAGGTGACCCGTGTGTGTGATGAGTACTTGACATCCGTTTTAGAAAAGTCGAGTTTGGTTTGTGTGGTTTGGACCATGTCGTTGCACGGTGCAATCGATTTCGGTCGAACTTGGTCAAACTTGATCAAAGTGCTTAGGATGCATATTCTCTTGATTCGACAGGTTTTGGCTGTTTCATGCTTAAGATTACTCTTAATGCTATTGATGATTACATTATGTCAAGCGGTGCTATGTGATGTGTTTCTTGTCTGTGATGGCTGCAGGACGTTGAGGCAAGGTCGTGGCGAGGCACGGGATGACCAGACTAGGCGCAGGCGGTGCCGAGGTCAGAGAGGTTGAGATGTGCCGAAGACGGCGAGGACTCGAGGTGGTTGTGAAGCTTGGGAGGCAAGGAATGAGGAAGCTTCCCGGAAGGTGCAGGAGGGGCGTTTTGGTGAATACGCAAAGCTGCACTAAAGGAAGTGGATTTGGTTAGAGTTAGTGGGTAAAGCACAAAAGCTTAATGGGCAAAGCAAATGTGAACCCATTATGCAAAGGGTATAAATATGTGTTGTCAGACCCAGATTTTACAATCCGGAATCTTCTGTGATTCCACCGCACCATTCCTTGGATCAGTAGATAGTGCTCACAGATTACAGTTCTGAATATCAAAGTACATATCATACGGAAGCATAAATATAATAGTAAACTTACTCATGGGCCAATTAGGCCGAAATCAATAAATTGCAGCAGCGGAAGAACGAAGCACACAGGTGGGACCTTCAGGACATGCCCACAGGCAGCCAACTGGAGGTGCGCGACCTAGCCCTTGACATCTTCATCTTTTCTGCCAGCTTGTCCAATCTTGTTACTGAGGCGAGGTGATTTGATTCCCGATGCTGAATTTTGTCGCAAAAGCGAGTGTGAGCACTCCAACCCCTTGCTCCGCGAGCCAATACACAGAATGCAAATAAATAGTATGCATGGCTTAACAAAGGAGAGGCTCGGGTTATTTTATTTACCAAAAATCGCTTTTAGTAGCTTTGTTATTATTTCATCATAGTGTTATTGTTACTGCCTATACACCACCTAGTGACTACCATAATCGACTTAATCCACCAAAATACACTTTCTTTATTGATTGCTGTCTAAGACTCCAAACAACGAATGACATCATTTAATCAGTCCACCGATCATGCTCTTTCCATATTGATTGCTATCTATGACTCTTAAACAGGGATTATCATCAATTATGCAATCCACCAATCATTCGCATCGGGACTTCCTAATAATTCAATCCTTTTTGTTATAGATCCAAAACCATAATTTGTTCTTCCAATAATCAATCTTATTTTCAACTGTCTGTCTCTAATTAATTCACTAGTATACATCCACCAAGAATATCATTGATCAAGATTAATCTCCCATAGTTATTTTCATATCTCCAAATTTTCCAGAAATTCTCAATTCATCCATCTAGAAATTGTTCGAATCCTATCAATCCCAATATTGTCAACATCTCCCAAGAATTTATAACAAATATCAGTGTTGTAATCCAACCATTACCTTTGCATTTCCTAATACTCCAAAAATCATATAATTCATCTATCTAGTCTATAAATCCATTTGGGCTCTACCAAATTTATTTCTCCTAGACTCCGCACTATCATTATCCCTCTTATGATCAATCATGAATCCACCAACTTCTTTATGTGATTACCAGAAACAGCCATATTCCTTTCTTACGACTCTATTTATTCTTCCTGACGTTTTATTTGTGAGAAATGTTACCATTATTCAAAAATATAATACATAGATATTTCCTGAGACCTAGCAGTTTTGAACAAAAGCATAATGTTCAAGAAAATGCAATAATAATAGCGATCCAGATTCCATCCTCCGTTACATGGCATCTACACCATATGGCATCTTTCAACGTTATAGCCGCTTAACTTACCACTGGGACGACACCCAGGACAATTCAAATCAGGGCTTTCCATTGCCCTTCCACTTTTTCATTTCCACCCACAAAGGTTTTGAAATAGAACTATATCTGGTTAAGTTCCCATGTGCACCCTTGACCGTGGGCACGGCTATTCGAATAGTTTTGACTCTGCAGAGTTTGTACACTTTCACCACAAGAGACAATCAACTCGTTTCCCCACACGTTTCCTTAGTCATGTGGTTGAGCAGATCATCACAGTAACCGTTCAAAGTACCTCGCCCCTTCCATCATTTCACCCTATGGGTCGCTCCCACTTGCGGTGGGTCCCATACGTTGTACGGGATGTTCTCCTTCTGAACGTCTAGCAGCTGGCTACGTCCCCAGCTAGCCCGCCACAGCAGAACTTCACCCTCTGCGAGTGTCCCATTCAAGCCGTCACCTAGACATCCGCTTGCACTACCCCACACCTCCTCCTGGAAGGATGACTTTCAGGGTCCGGTAAATCTACTAAGCCAAGTTGTACTTTACAGACTTGTGGTTGTACTGTTTTACACAAGAGGTCATGACAAGATTCAGTCCTTAGTGGTATCTGGGCGGTTCTTCCACAAAACCACACTATCGTGCACACCTGCACCATACCCCCGAACCGTCCGCCCAGATAAATAAGCAATTTGAGATTTTTGGGAATATAAAAATAACCATATCCAACATACACCAGTCATTACCACCATGACTGCCCAACCAATTTTTCTCAGGAGTAAAAGTGATGCTTGGGCGCTCTCGCGCCCATGAGTACCTAAACAATTCTGAGCATGGCATATAAATTACGGACTTATTTTCGAAAGGTTACTATTGTAATTTTGCTAGGGCGACAAAGTTCACATAATCAAGTAATCCAAAGGATGTGTAATATTATTCAAGGCAAGCAATTGGGCATATAGCTAGAATCTTAAATTAAACATGTATTTGCACATAAAATAATAGCATGCAGTTTGATAATGTAAAACAAAGTAATTTGCAGAAAATGTAGGTTCAACATGATCAAAGTATTGACTCACCTGGCGCGGTTTACCGCGGTCTTGAACTCGCACTAAGTTGTCTCATGTGATGACCCTTGATTCCTGGTCTTCATCGATCTCGGTCTCGCTTGATCCATAGAATCTTCAGGGCCCCAGTTTCTAATTACGCGACAAATGACTGAATTCAAATAAAAACAAATAACTCAAAAGATCCAAATAAGTCCGTATAATTTCAATTTAGTTTTATTATGAGTCGATGGGTGATTCTATGATTGGCGGCAAGGTTGGTAATAGCATATGATAACTTAATCTTTTTGTTACAAACTTCTTCTACTATTGTTATATTTATCATGGAAGTTCCATGAGCTAGGTTAATCCTATAAATTGATGTATTTTGTCAAGTGCTAACATTCAGGGCATATGCTATATACGCATTGTATATAAATTCTAGCTTACCGAATCAATCTTATAGTTTGTGTTTATGGCATTTTGTAGTACGATATTTTATGTACCTTTGGTTATTATTAAACATAATTCAAGTCGAATTAGGATCCTAGCTTGTTATATGCAGTCATGCTTATCATATTACTCATTAAACTTAAAGTTAAGATTTAGTTAATGATACCTTTGTTATTTTGTCTACTTCCTTAGTTACGATTGCGCTTAGTTTTATTAAATTTTATTTATCTAGGCAAGGATTATTCTAGAGAGTCACATTTCAATATCTGCCATTTAGCAAAGCTTATTATTAAGATTTAATTCATGGCATGATAATTATTAGGGTATATATGCTCATATTTTATTTAAGGGTAGTCTCTGTTAAATTTGGATATTTAATCAAAATCATAACGCCTTTATCAATATCTTTAAGTAATAGTAAATCTTTTAAATAATTATTCAAACCATATATTTAATCATATATGAGCTAATTCAAATTTAAGTAATCTCATTTACATTCTACTTGAATTTCATTAGCTTTCCTAAATTATTCCCTAATTTTTCATGATTTTTATCAATTAAAATGAGCTACAAAAAGTAGAGTAAAAAGGTGGGAATAAAGGTGCTGTCGGCCGGATTTGAACACAGGATCTGAGGGAGAGGCAATGTCTTAAGCACACTGGGCTAGCCAACTGAGCCAGCGCTCACTCGCGACTAGTAAGGAGGAAACTATCTACAAGAGGCGACGCGGGACTGAGCTCCACAACCGAGCCTCCCTTCGGCCAAAACAGGGGAGGCGGGCGCATGGAGGGGATGGCGGTGCTGCCGGCGGGAAGCGGCCGGGGAGACGCCGGCGGCCGTCAAAATGGGTTTATGGATGGACGAGGAAGTCGATGTGGGTGGTGGCATGGCCTGAGATGGCGTCGGCTGGATGGGGCAGCGGCTTGGGCGGCCGGCGGCGGGGTGACAAGGGGCGGTGACGCTGGCGGGGAGGACGGCAACATTTGGTGTGCGCACAAGCAAGAGGGGGTGGAGGGAAGACGTACCGCGCCATCGGCCGAGTCGAAGGGGAACCACGGCGAGCCAGCGGCGGAGCTCCATGGCGGCGCGAAAGAGGTCGCCGTGGAGAGGTCGCACCGATGGGGGAGTCATCGGTCGGCCAGTGGAGGGGGTTCAGGACTTCAAGAGGCCACTTCAACCGCAAGGAATTGGGGCGGAATCCACCGAGGAGGCGGCGGCGGTCGGATTTTTGGGGAAATGGCCGTGCGACTAGCTCGGTGTAAGACAATCCGATTAATTTAGAGGAGGAGTAGCGGGGAAGCGGGGGCACTCCATGACGCACTCGATTTGGAGAAATAGTTGTCGCGGTGGCCGAAGCGTGGTGGAGGCGCCGGCGGCCATGAATGGAGTTCAACCGGACACAAACAGAAAAGAAGGAGGGAAAGGGAGAGGAGTGGCGCGGGAGGTAAGGGGGACGGCCGGGGCCTCTTGTAGCCGTAGAGGGGGGGGGAACCGGGCGGCGGGGTGGATTGCGCGGGGCTCGGCGCAAGGAGGAGCCGGCGGAAATTGCGCCGAGGCGGCAGGGTTGGGCGCAGCCGGGATTCGCGCGGTGCATGGGCAGCGATGGGACGAGGCAGCGCACGTGATGATGCGAATCTCTGTGCGCGATCTCCCCTTGCTCTGTAGCTGCACGCGTGCACTGCGGGACGACGTGGGCGCACGGCTGCCACTCAAAGAAAACCGAGAAGAAGAGAGGGAGAAAAGGAAGGAGACAGCCGGCTGCCAGTGAGGAAAAAGAGAGGAAAAAAATAGAAAGGAAAAGGAGGGAGGGCCCACCTGCCATAGAGAAGGAAGAGGAGAGAGAGAGAGGAAAGGATTAAGCAAAATCTTAGAATCGGAATTTTTTTGAATTTTTTTTAAATCCTAATATGCACTAGGATTTACTTATTTTTTGAGTTTTGCATGGCATTCCAAATTTAAATTTTTGGTGAAGCTTTTAGGTTCAATTTTTGGATTTTAATTATTTGCCCTAGAATTTTTGATTTTAAATTTTACTTTGTTCTAAATTGTATAATTAAAAATTGAAGATCCAGTCTTGGGTTTTGTATGTCAGTTGAATTTAAAAGAAAAGGTTTTTGGCTTAACCATTTTAGAGATATATTCTAGTAGTTCTTTCTGGTTTCATTTTATTAACACCTACATTGATCTTGGATTTGGATACTATTTCTTAGTATTTCATTTTGCATGACACGAAACTCAAGAAATTTCAAATAAATGCTGAAAAAGAAAATTTGAACACTGGCAAAATGCAAGAAATATTTAAAAAATTATATATTTTTGAATATCCAAATTTTGGGATGTTACAGGTGTTTGTCTCCTGCATGGAATATAGCTTGGGAGAGGAGTTGATAGCTTTGGGAAAAGGGTTAAGGCTTTTGCTTTGTGCTTTCAGTTGAGAGTTGGTGAGATGGAGCAGTAGTCTGTTTTTGCTCTTGTCTCTCCTGCATGAGTAATGTGATGGCATGAGTTCTTGATTCCTCTTGAGTTCCTGCTCTTGGAGTGTGAGCTGGTTGTAAGAAGACTCATGTAATCATTCCTCTGTATCAATCGCGTATGGGGACTCCTCTGTAATCATCTCTTTTAAATTTGAGAAGGATTCCTTGCTGAGCTCTCATGTGTTTACAAGATTCAGTTTTCTGCAGTCCTCTGTTCTATTTTGTTTTTGAGTTGATTTCTTGAACAAGTGATTGGATCTTGTTTGCTCAGTGTTGGGAGGATGTCTCAAGACCATTTGGTCAGCTAAACCCCAAGAGCACAACAGAAGAATCAAAGATTCCTTTTCATCCAATTCATCTGTTTTTCTCTCCTAGGGTTTGATGCCAGAGCACCCTTGGATCTTCAGATTTCCTTCTTTAAGTGGCTTGAGAATTGGGCTTTCAAGTGCTTAGATAATTGCTAAGGTATTTCCAAAAGCTCATGAGTAGAAGGTGTGTGTATAAAGAGCAATTTGGAAATCATCCAATTTTCTGTAAGAACTTCAGCTTTTTGTCAAATTCTTGATGTGTAGCTCTTTTGGTGAAATTCTTGGTTTCCAAAGGTTCTAGGGCTATTTGGAACATATTCTTGAGCTTGTGGTCTGAGGAGAGCATCTAAAATTCACAAAATCTCTTGAAATCTGCCAGTTTCACCTCTTCAGGATTTTTCAGGTTCGGGTCTGCATGTAATTTCAATGTAACCGGTCAGACCGGATTGATTGTGGCGGTCAGACCGCATGGTGGCCAGCGGTCAGACCGGGGTAGAGGCGGCGGTCAGACCGGCGTTAATAGGGCGGTCTGACCGGCCCACTACCGGCGGTCAGACCGGCCCATGTTGAGCGGCCTAACCGGCCTTTACAGAGAGGTCTGACCAGCCAGGTTTTTCTCCCTAAACCACTTTCTGCAGCAGTTTTGTTTTGTTGATTTGATTGCCTTGTTCTTTGCTGCTGTTGATTTATGGTTCCAGTAGGCAGTTCTCCTACTTCTTCACAGCTCTCATAGCTATTGGAGAAGGAAAGGGGTGGATACTTTGGGGAAGATTTTTGAAAGCAACATTCACCCCCCCTCTATTGCCGATTTCGATCCATCATAAAGGTGTGTTCCATTCATTGCTACCAAAACAAGATGTAGAGATCAATTCTTAAATTGTTGTGAAGAGCAAGGAGCTTGTGAATAATACTCCAAAACTGAGAATGATCTCACTTCAAGGGGGAGGGCATGAAGTGGTACCAAGTACAATTGCTATTGTGGTTTGTGATTCCACATTGCAATATGCATTCATCTTGTGATGGTGCTAGTTTGAGAAAAGAAGATGAAGCCAAGCAGGAGGGAGGAGAGGATGGCAAAGAGAGAAAAAGCTGAGAGGGGGACCAAACCCTAGTCCATGCAACGCATGAGGAGAAGCCAAGTGATTAGGTGCATGGGGCTCGATGCATGGAGTCTTGGGCGCATGAAGGCATGTGGCGTGTGGAGCGTGGGCACATAAGGAGCATAGCTGTGTGGTGCAAAGGGAAAACCAAGAATGTTGGCCACATGATTGCCACGTGAACCCAAGGGAATGGTCTTTTCTTGCATATGAAGAGAGAGGGTGGTGTGTAATTGGCAACTGTGTGGAGTCCAAGCTGTGCATGAGGCCATGGAAAGAAGTCTAAGCTAGGATGTAAGGCATGAGAAGCCAGGAAACAAAGCCAGCCATTGTCGTGGCAATCAAAAAAAAAAGGGTGCATGTAGGAGAGACTAAGCTGGAAACAAGGGAGGAGCTAGGAAAGCAAGACAAGCCAGCTAGGACGTAAGGAGATAGGAACTGAATTGGGGTGCCAGCACAAATTCAATATTGGTTATATATGGATAGGGTTTGGTCCTCAAATGGAATCCACTCCAAATAGTCACCTTTGAGTCAATTTCCATCTTTTCCGCTTGTTCCTGATTTTATTGAGTCCAAGTTGTATTAGTTGGTCAAATCCTTATGATTGATTTGTAATCGATTTTAGAGAGTTCTTCCAAAAACTAGTGTTGGTTTAATTGAGGAGTCTGGTTTTTTGAAGAAGTGGAGTATGTTTTCTAGGGTAGCCCGAGTTGAATACGTGAATTAGAGTATGAGTCAGCCCTAGGCCTTGCGTGCGTGAGTTGTGTGGTCGTGTCTTAGGCACCAACATAAGGCCAATGGGAGACCCTATATAATCTTACATTAGAAAATACAAAATAGTTGTGATGGTTTTGTGGCACAAAACCGTGCATGATTCTTGAGGTTTCCTTATTAGGGTTTGAGTAGATTTCCCAGATCGAGTGCTGAAGTTGTTGAGATGCAAATTGAACCTACACGGTTCATCCTTTTGAATTTGTGATCAATCTTTGCTCATTGTTTTTGGTGATATTCCTATTGATTGCTTCTATCTTGGTGTTCTTGCCAACCTAGTAACATTCAACCATACCATCTGTTAGAAATTGACCCATTTAATTTGTCCTATTTCCTTAATTCCAAAGCATGCATGGTTTAGTACCATATTGCTAAGGCAGCGTGAGGAAGACCGATTTATAAGGTGGAGTCCTCCCCACTCCTTGAATATGGAAAGAGATGGTATGAGGATGGTTCTGTCTAGTCACACGCGCGCACGCGCGTATTCACGTATTTTCGCGTGAAAATCGCGTGACTTGTGACTTGCGACGCGCGACCGTGCCGTGACGTGGCGCGCCACTTGGTAGACCAAGTTCATCTTTATTTTTGCTGAACCATGCACCTCACTCTCTCTCTCTGTTTAAATGAGATTTAAACTTTTGAATGAGGCAGTTACAAGTAAATTTACACTGCTTAATTTGTGATTTGATGAGGCAGTTAGCAGTGCATAATTCTGTTTAAAACGCAGCAGTTACTAGTGAGTATAACTGCAGCGCCCATAAAAAGGCCTGGAGACGTCCAGGAAAATAGAGAAAATTTTGCACCTCCATTCTTCCCTTACTTTCTGCTCTGTTGTGCTGTGCTGTCTGAACTTCATCGACCTTTCTTCCCGGCGTGCACCTGGAAGGAGGGAGAGTGTGAGACCCCGGAGTAGAAACTCCTGGACCTCCTGTGCATTACAGTACTAGTCCCAGATCAACGCTAGTACACACAGTTCAAACAGAAAAGATGATACATTGCCAACAACGCTTTATTATCATAATCGAGATTACAGACCTCGAAGCCTTTATTACAAATGAGGTTTTAAGACCTCACACCAAACAGAAAATTACAGCGGAAGCAAAAAGAAACTAAAGCAAGACCCATCAATACGCCACAGGCAATTGACTGGGGAAACGCAACCTAGAAGTCTGGAAAGCCTTCGACGAATCCATCCACGAAGTAGTCGTAGTCCACCTCTTGAGCTTTGATCTCCTCTGAGAGTTAATTTGAAATGTAGCACGTGAGTACATGAATGTACTCCGCAAGTCTTGGGAAAGATGCATAGATGCAAGGCTTCACAAAGGAAGGCTATATGGTTCTTTTGCAAAAATCAGCATTTTATTTCAAATCTACATAATTACTTCAAAGGCCATTTGATAAACATCTTTGTTTTTCATAAATGAAATTAGATAAATAACTTAGTGAAGGTTAAACCACCAACACTAAAATCTCAGGCTATCTGCCAACTTTCAAAACTCAGGTTAAACCACCTGATCTAGTTACACCACCAAATTTAAATCACGAGAGTTACACCACTCCCGAGTTTGACAAACCATTTTATTTTGAAATCAAAATCAAACTTCTACCATGTGAATGCATTCCTTGCCCGCCCTTGACCGTGGGCACGGCTATTCGAATAGTTTTTACTCTGCAGAGTTTGTACACTTTACCCACAAGAGATAAATTATCTTAATAGTCAACATGCTTCCTTTGGCATGAGACCCAGATAAAATATCACAAAGCCTTTCACCTACTCCAGTATAGCTAGATACCACCCGCTAAGGTTTCACCACAACTCGAATCCACGAGTCGGAGCCCCCTCTTGCGCCGTATGAGTACAGTAAACCCTGTCCCTCACTATGAGTAACCAGTACACCCTGGCACTCAATACACCACTGGTGATATCTAAACTACACCTTTATAGGTTAGTTAGCTAGGTCGTACCCATATAGACTTGTGGTTGCACTGTTTTGCTCAGTTTGGACAAACACAAGCGTCGGTCCTTAAACGACCAGGGTGGTTCATTCACAATTCCAAAAAAATTCTCGTGCTAAACTGCACCAGCCAAACCTTCCATCCACCCTTGTCAACTTTTCCTTTGAACTTCATTTTTATTTTCAAATTAACAGTGGTAACATCCATTACCACTTTTCAAACAAATCATTTAACAATGGTAACATCCATTACCAATGTTCAAACAAATCATTCATCAAAACATTTAGCAAACATGCTACTCATTTGAGCATTATTACATTGATTTGCTACGCTAAGCATTTGCTAGTATTTAAAAATTCAACAGATGTAATACTAACTCATTATTGAGTCAAAGGGATATCCTAAGTTGACAATGGTACAAGGTAAACAATTTTCAATGGAAGGTATAACAAATTGGGTATTTAACTAAATTTTCTAAATCAAATTATCACTTGATATGACATAAGCATGCAATAATTTAAAATAACTACCTAATCATTTTATAAATCATTTGAGCAAGTTGATCAAAGAAAACTTGCAAAACATAGGATCAAAATGATCAAAGGAGACTTGCCTTCTTGAGCGTGGTTTGGTTCTTCTTGCTGCGACTCGACAAACACTTCGGCAACGTCGGTTTCTACGCGCGAAACAACAAAACAACCAAATAAATAAATACAAATAAAATCACAAAAATATAAAATATATACTGCAACTTAGATTATGCTTTTATACAAATTTAGAAATTTGAATCACTGGATTCGGAGATCGGACGAGGGAGAACGAGCGATTGGAAGTTTGATCGGTTTGGAAATTCCAGAAAATGCAAAACGAGGGAATATTCTCTGGAATCTTATTTTGGCTGATTTTTGGGGTATTTTGGAGTGTATGACATGTGGGGCCCGGTTGTCATTGGGTGCCAAATTTTATTTTAATATTTTATGACAGATGGGTCCCGCTTGTCATGGACCAAAAATTTTGGCAAAGCCCCAACCGAAAATTGCATTGCATTGGATTTGAACCCACAACCTCATTTGTACATGCCTTAACTTGTCTCCCCTAGCCAAGTGGACACTTGCTATTTCTTGACAAAAACAGCAATAACAAAACAAAATAAATATGGATGAACATGATACAAGAAGGAGACATGGAGGGAAGTCACGGGCATGCGCGCGGCCGGCGGGCTCGCCGGTGACCGGCGGCCGGCGGCGGGGTGGCCGGGGTGGTGGCGCTACTCACCGGCGGCGGCGGGGATGGCCGGAGAAGGCGGCGGCGACGAGAAAACCGGCGACGCGTACGTAGGAGAGAGGGTGCTTCGGCGGCGGCGGCTTTTGGCGGCACGGGCGGCGACTCCGGTGGTCGAGGGCGGCGGCCGAAAGGTGGAGGAGGTGGGAGCCGGCCGAAAAGGAGGGGGAAAGGGGAGAGTATGGTGGGGAGAAGCCAATTTATAGAAAGAGAAGGGAGATGAGGGGATTTCGGTTTGAGAAAGTTAAAGGACGGGGAACGGCCGGGAGATTGATGAGTTTGATTAGGGCGTCCGTTTCCACGCTTTAATCGGGAGTTACGAGGGAGAAACGGGCTTCAATTAAAAGCTCCATTCGGCTCTAATGGTGGAGGAGAGAGAGGGTGGGAGGAGGAAGAAGAAGAGGTTGAAGAAACATATGACATGTGGGGTCCATGTGTAATAGAGAGGGAGAAGAAGTGAAGGGGTACGGGCCGTCGGATTTGCGACACGTGGCAAGTGGATGTGTTATGGCTCTTGGATTTTATGAAGGGGTAAGTGATCATGTGTGGCTAGGATTAAAACGTGGAGAGAGATTGATTTAATCTGAGAGCGACACGTGGCGGGCTAGGAATAATTTGATTTTTATTTTCGGAATAAATTTCAGCAAATACTAGAAACTTTATAAACGTTTGGAAAAATAATATTTAATGTCTAAAAATTCCAGAAAAATTATATAATATTCCTGGAAGCATTATAGACTTAGTAAAAAATATTTTTAATTTCAAATTTGAATTTATAATTTTATAAAATACTTTTTAACTTTAAAAATTGATTTTAAATTCTAGAAAATTCTCAATAATTACTTAAAAATTTAGGGAAGGCTAGGAAAAATATAATAAACTATTTTTGGCTTTAATAAAATATTTTAAATACATTTCCTTGTTTTAAATTTTGAAATTAAATCCAGATAAATCCAAATAAGATTCAAATACATTGAAATAATTAATAAAAATAAAATTTTTCAGAAAGCGAAAATTTGGGATGTGACAGAGAGCGACTATCTCTGAACCATTGCCGCAGAGAGTACCTGCACGGGGCGGCAATAAGGTTTCTGGGCAGCGCATCTGCCCGACCGCTCATTGCACTGCTACACCTACGTTCTGCACTGCGTCAAGCCTGCACGGCTTCCTATTCTTCATCAGGCTAACAAGTAAGTCGTTCATGCACACGATTCGACTTTGTTACTATATTGTTTTTCTTTCTGAAGTATGATGAGTAGCTTGCTGTTAGTTGTGAGTTTTGCATCATTAGTTTATTATTTCTATCTCCTAATAAAACTTGGAATTAAAATATTGCCCACATTTGTGTTCTTGGTGTTGGCACGGTGGATCTGAAGCTTACATCAGGAAAGATTGTCCACTTGAAGAACGTGCAACATGCTCCTACAATAAAGAAGAACCTCGCTAGCGGTTCTCTCCTATGCAGGGATGATTATAAGCTAGTTTTTGAGTCAAATAAAATTGTAATGTCTAAGTTCGGGAAATTTTTTGGTAAAGGCTATGAGAGCGAAGGCTTGTTCCGCCTAAGTATTTTAGAGTCTTGTTATAATCTGAATGTTGCAACTGGTTTAAATAAATGTGAGGCAAATATTTGGTATTCTCGTTTATGTCATATTGGTTTTGATAGTATTGCTAGAATGTCCAGATTAGATTTAATTCCAAAATGTGAAATTGTGAAAGGATCAAAGTGCCAGTCATGTGTGCAAGCAAAGCAACCTCGAAAACCCTTTAAGGGATTAGAGGATGAAAAGAACTTGGCACCTTTAGATCTTATCCATTCAGATTTGTGTGAAATGAATGGATTATTGACAAAAAGAGGCAAAAGATATTTTCTAACTTTTATTGATGATGCAACACGCTACTGCTATGTGTATTTGCTGAAAACTAAAGATGAAGCTTTAAACTACTTTAAAACTTATAAGGCCGAGGTTGAGAACCAACTAGAGAAGAAAATAAAAAAGATTAAGGTCTGATCATGGAGGAGAGTATGTCTCTCATGAATTCTCCCAATTCTGTTCTGAGCATGGAATAGTCCATGAATGCCATGTTAGAGAGTGCTGGTATGCCTAAGGCATGGTGGTGGGAAGCTATTCTAACAGCAACTTTCGTCCTAAACAGAGTAATCACTAAAAAGAGTGAGATTACTCCGTATGAGGGATGGAAGGGGAGAAAACCTAATGTTAATTTTCTGCGAACTTGGGGGTGTTTGGCAAAAGTCAATATACCATTGCAGAAAAAGAGAAAACTTGGACCAAAAACAGTCGATTGTATTTTTCTAGGATATGCTCAAAGTAGCACGGCCTATAGATTTTTAGTAATCAAATCAGAAACTCTTGAAATTATTGCTCATACAATAATGGAGTCTAGAGATGCTTCATTCTTTGAGAATATCTTTCCTATGAGAACAGCAGGCAATACTTCACGAACAGAGAATGTTCAAACTGATAATATTGAAAGTGAGAATAATCAAACTTCTGAACTTCCCACCATTTCTGAACCAATATGTGATATCCCTGAGGAGGATAACAATCTAGTCACAGAAGCTCCTCGCAGGAGCAAGAGACAAAGGGTTGAGAAAACCTTTGATGACGACTTTATTGTATACCTCGTGGATGATGTGCCAAAGACTCTTTCGGAGGCTTATGCATCTCCTGATGCTGAGTATTGGAAAGAGGCAGTCCGTAGCGAGATGGACTCTATCATGGCTAATGGGACTTGGGAGATCACGGATCGTCCTATCGGGTGTAAACCTGTAGGATGTAAGTGGTTCTTTAAAAAGAAACTAAGGCCTGATGGAACAATTGAGAAGTACAAGGCAAGGCTTGTGGCCAAGGGTTACACCCAGAGAGAGGGAGAAAATTTCTTTGATACCTATTCTCCTGTCGCCAGATTAACTACCATCAGAGTGCTCCTTGCGTTAGCATCTTCCTGTGGTCTACATGTTCATCAAATGGACGTGAAGACAGCTTTCCTTAATGGAGAGTTGGAGGAAGAAATCTATATGGATCAACCGGATGATTTTGTGATTTTTGGACAGGAAAATAAAGTATGCAGATTATTGAAATCTTTGTATGGCCTAAAACAAGCACCAAAACAATGGCACAAAAAGTTTGACAAAACTTTGACATCCGCTAGCTTTGTTGTGAATGAAGCTGATAAATGTGTGTATTATCGTTATGGTGGGGGTCAAGGAGTTATCTTATGTCTGTATGTAGATGACATACTTATATTTGGAACAAACACTGCCGTAATTGATGAGGTCAAATCTTTCTTATCTCGGTGTTTTGATATGAAAGACTTGGGAGAGGCAGATGTCATTCTGAATATTAAATTAATCAAAAGCAAGGATGGGATTACTTTGAATCAATCCCATTATGCTGAGAAAATATTAAGCCGGTTTGGTTTTGAAAACTGTAAAGTTTCACCAACACCCTATGATGCGAGCATTAAGCTTCGAAAGAACCAGGGGTTAGGAAAAGATCAATTAAGATATTCACAAATTATTGGGTCACTAATGTATTTAGCTGGTGCCACAAGACCTGACATTTCATTTGCTGTGAGCAAATTAAGTCGGTTTACGTCTAACCCAGGAGATGATCACTGGGAGGCACTTGAAAGAGTGTTGCGCTACTTGAGAGGCACAACATATTTTGGAATACATTATACTGGACACCCTTCTGTATTAGAAGGATATAGTGACTCTAATTAGATCTCTGATGCGGATGAGATCAAAGCTACAAGTGGTTATGTATTCACTTTAGCTGGTGCTGCAGTTTCATGGAGGTCTTGCAAACAGACCATATTGACGAGGTCAACCATGGAAGCAGAATTTGTAGCACTTGACACAGCCACAGTTGAGGCTGAATGGCTGAGAGAGCTTCTATTGGACTTGCCATTGGTTGAGAAACCAATACCTGCAATCCTAATGTACTGTGATAATCAAACAGTGTTGGCCAAAGTCACAAGTACAAAGGATAATATGAAGTCCTTTAGACATGTGAAGCGTAGGCTTAAATCTGTCAGAAAACTGACAAACTCCAGAGTGATTACTGTGAATTATATTCACACTGAGAAAAATCTGGCAGACCCTTTTACAAAGGGGTTAGCACGGAAAGCAATTTCCGTTGCATCTATGGACATGGGAATGAGGCCCATTTAAGTTACATCACAATGGTAACCCATACTGTTGTAGGGTTGGCCCCCACCTAAACCCAGCAGGCCTGGTAGAAGGATATAAAGCCCAGAATGGGCCATGTGTAATGACATAAGCGCCCCTGAAGGGGATACTCAGATGTAAGGGTATAAATGTAAAAGCACTCCCCATGTATATATATATGGAATACAGGCCATGGGGGAGGACCCAAGCCATTACTGTCACTTTCTCCCAACTCTCCACTACCATCTCTCTCTCTGTTTGGTCTGTAGCCACAACAGTTGGCGCCGTCCGTGGTGGCCGGAGGCGGTAGCCCTAGCCAGGACAACCTCGACTGCCATGCAACGTTTCCTCTGGCAGAACATCATATGTCGCTTCGGCGTGCCCAGGGAACTCACTGTCGACAACGGCCTGCAATTTGATGCCACCTCATTCAAGGAGTTCTGCGACGACATGGGCATCACGCTTCGATTCGCCTCGGTTGGGCACCCCCAGTCCAACAGAGCAGTCGAAAGGGCGAACTGCGCCATCTCCATTGTCATCAAAAAACGCCTAGTCAGGCTGCCGAAGGGCAGGTGGCCGAGCCAGCTTCACAGCGTCCTCTGGTCCCTTCGCACAACCGTAACGCGCCCGACGGGGTTCACGCCTTTCAAGCTCCTTTTTGGGGATGAGGCAGTGACGCCTGAAGAAATTAAGGCTGGATCGCGGAGGGTTCTCGTCCAAGCGCCCGACGAGGAGCGTCACGTATCCTTGGACCTCCTCGATGGGGCGCGGGCGAGCGCGGCCCAACATGTCGAAAAGTACGCACGCCAGACAGTACGTACTCGAGACCGGTCCGTATATCCACGAAGGTTCAACCCTGGGGACCTCGTCCTCAGAACGGCGCTCCATGCGGAGACCGCCGGCAAGCTGGAGTCCAAGTGGGAAGGTCCATACATCGTGGCGGAAGCGTTATAGAAGGGAGCATACCGCCTCGCCACACTCGAGGGACAAACTCTCCGCCACACATGGAACGCGAACAAGTTGCGGCGATATTACGCCTAGAAGCAGGACGAAAATTATAATGGCATCAGCCCCTCCTTGTACGATGCTCGCCCGCGCAAACGGGAGTTCAATAAAGCTCGCTGTTTCCCAAGGTAACAGTGTCTGGCCGCAATGTGCAGAGCAACCCCTCCGCAAGACGCGAATCCCGCGCACGCACAGGCGCTGCCCCCACGCGTACTCGACGTATAAAAAAAATGGCATACAGCATTAAGAACGGGTGCTACTTCGATTCACCACACAAGATGTCGGGGTTACATGGCCATAAGCAGGAGCGTGCATTGCACCGCTCCCCTAATCATCCCTCGCGTGGTGGCGGTGCCGGTGGGCCTGCGCTGCCATCTTGGCGCCGGGGAACTCCTTCGAGCCAGCGGAGGAGGTCCCCGCCCCCGTGCAGCGTTTGTCGCACTGCGACCCTGGCTGCGTCCTCCCCGACATAGCCCCAGATCCGGAGGTGGCCCTAGCCGAAGTAGACGCGCGCCGGGGGCGTTGCACTGGCACAGGTAAGCGTAGCGGACCCCTGAGCCGCCGCGTGAGCCGTAAGCGATAAGAGACGTGCTGCGACGCTCGCTCTTCCGGCCATCCACGTGGTGAAGCGTGCTTGGCGCAGGGCGGGCCTTGAGGCGCCGAAGTAGATGCGCGCGCTCCGTCCCCTACCCTTCGAACGGGTGGCAGCGGAGGCGGGCGCCTAAGTCGAAGCCGAGGCGCGCGCGCTCCGTTCCCTACCCTTCGAACGGGTGGCAGCAGAGCTGGCGCCAAGCCGAAGTTGACGCGCGCGCTCCGTCCGCTACCCTTCGAACGGGTGGCAGCGGAGGCTGGCGCCTAGCTCGAAGTAGACGCGCGCGCTCCGTCCCCTACCCTTCGAACGGGTGGCAGCGGAGCCTGGCGCCTAAGTCGAAGCCGAGGCGCGCGCGCTCCGTTCCCTACCCTTCGAACGGGTGGCAGTGGAGCTGGCGCCTAGCCGAAGTAGACACGCGCGCTCCGTCCCCTACCCTTCGAACCGGTGGCAGCGGAGCTGGCGCCTAGCCGAAGTAGACGCGCGCGCTCCGTCCCCTACCCTTCGAACGGGTGGCAGCGGAGGCTGGCGCCTAAGTCAAAGCCGAGGCGCGCGCGCTCCGTTTCCTACCCTTCGAACGGGTGGCAGCGGAGCTGGCACCTAACCGAAGTAGAC
This sequence comes from Dendrocalamus latiflorus, assembly GCA_017311315.1. NCBI lineage: Eukaryota > Viridiplantae > Streptophyta > Magnoliopsida > Poales > Poaceae > Dendrocalamus > Dendrocalamus latiflorus. The sequence continues at coordinate 21,050,689 of CM029676.1, forward strand.
GCGCGCGCTCCGTCCGCTACCCTTCGAACGGGTGGCAGCAGAGGCTGGCGCCTAAGTCGAAGCCGAGGCGCACACGCTCCGTTCCCTACCCTTCGAACGGGTGGCAGCGGAGCTGGCGCCTAGCCGAAGTAGACGCGCGCGCTCCGTCCGCTACCCTTCGAACGAGTGGCAGCGGAGGCTGGCGCCTAAGTCGAAGCCGAGGCGCGCCCGCTCCGTACCCTACCCTTCGAATGGGTGGCAGCGGAGCTGGCGCCTAGCTGAAGTAGACACGCGCGCTCCGTCCGCTACCCTTGGAACGGGTGGCAGCGGAGGCTGGCGCCTAAGTCGAAGCCGAGGCGCGCGCGCTCCGTTCCCTACCCTTCGAACGGGTGGCAGCGGAGCTGGCGCCTAGCCGAAGTAGACGCGCACGCTCCGTTCCCTACCCTTCGAACGGGTGGCAGCGGAGCCTGGCGCCTAAGTCGAAGCCGAGGTGCGCGCGCTCCGTTCCCAACCCTTCGAACGGGTGGCAGCGGAGCTGGCGCCTTGCCGAAGTTGACGCGCGCGCTCCGTCCGCTACCCTTCGAACGGGTGGCAGCGGAGGCTAGCGCCTAGCTCGAAGTAGACGCGCGCGCTCCGTCCCCTACCCTTCGAACGGGTGGCAGCGGGCCTGGCGCCTAAGTCGAAGCCGAGGCGCGCGCGCTCCGTTTCCTACCCTTCGAACGGGTCGCAGCGGAGCTGGCGCCTAGCCGAAGTAGACGCGCGCACTCCGTCCCCTACCCTTCGAACGCGTGGCAGCGGAGCTGGCGCCTAGCCGAAGTAGACGTGCGCGCTCCGTCCCCTACCCCGCGGATTTCGTGCCGCCCCCGGAGACGCTGAAGGCGTGGCGTGGGATTGTGACTGACGCGGCAACCAGCGTCGACCCGCAAGTGCTGCAGGCCTACAGGGCGGGGCGCCTCGAAGACGCCTTCGAGGTGTCTGGGGTGAGGGTAAGTACTCATACGACAACGTCTGGGCTGGCTGAGCTTGCTAAGTCTTTCCCTTCTGCAGACACTTGTGCTGGGGCAGGCCCTGCAAATGGCCTATACTCGTGGCCGAAAGGCGCTCGAGGATAGGCTGCGGGCCACCGAGGAGGAGCTACGCGAAGCCTCTGGAGCCCGCTCTGCCCAGGACGCCCGCATCCGCCAGCTGGAAGTGGAATGCGCCGAAGCGAGGGCACACGCCGAGGGACTTGTTGCGTCGGCGCGGGAGTCGGCGGCGGCAGCTGCTGAACAGAAGTTTGCGGCGGAGCGGGACGGGCTCCTGGAACAGGTCGCCTCGCTAGAGAAGGAAAAGGGGGTGCTTGCCTTGACTCTAGCGGAGCGTAACCAGACGCTTGGCGACGCCTCGGTGGTCGCGTGGGACGCCATGCAAGCGCTGGAGAGCCACCTTCAAGGGCTGGTAACTGAGGTGCCGGACCGCGCCTTTGGCCCGGAGGAGTTGTCTCGGACCCTCCGCTGGGTCGGGGATGCCGCCAACGTCGCGCGCGGCGCCGCGATGACCTTTGGCAACCACTGCGCATACACGTCGGCATGCTTGCTGTGCGCGCTCCTGCAGCACCGCGGTTGTACGCACGTCGCCGGGCTGGATGACCCCCAGCTGGAGATGCCTGGCGGGGCCGGAGTAATGTCCGGCGCCGTCTGCTCCGCTCGCCTTGCCATCGGGCCCTTCTTCGACCGGATCTGGGCTTACGTCGGGCCGGATGCTGCACGGATCGAGCTCCGGAAGTCGCTTTTCGGGAAGGGGAGCCTCAGCCAATTTCTGGACGGGGTCCCTCGATGCGACGAGGGCGGCGCTGGGTCCTCTGAAGGCGCCGGGAACCCGCAGGTTTGACGCCGTGGTGCCTAGGTGTAGGCGTGTGTTGTAATGCTCCCTTTTTTTGCGAATGGTGTACACACTTGCTGCATGCATTCTGACTTTCGCCTATATCCCGGGCAGCTTCCTTGCTGGGGCCGGCTTCTTGCGGCCGACCTTTCAACCCGGCGACGCCTTCGACGCTGGCGAAGGGCCGAAGAGTCGCTGGACTTTTGGGCGGGTCGACCTTCTTCGAGCGAGGCCCCAGCGTTAGCGCGTGTTAAGGACGAACCCGCGGGATAGCGGCTTAGAGCGGCAAGGATGTTGCTGGACCTTTGTACTTGTGATTTTTCCGGTATGCAGATTTTCTGGCATTTTAGGATATGCGCCGTATGTTGATGCCACTTCGGATTCACCGGTACGCCACATGCAGCGCGGGGACGAGATCTTCGCGCTCGACGCGCATCGTTGGCGAAGTAGTTGCGCAAGGGTTCCTTAGAACAGCGCTTGCGGGGGCAGTCCTTGGCACCCCACCTTTTTACAGCCCGTAGATTGGCGTGTGCGGAGGCGGACCTCAGCACTTTGCCTTGTTATAGCCCGTAGACAGGCGTGTGCGGAGGCGGACCTCGGCACTTCGCCTTTTTGTAGTCCGTAGACTGGCGTGTGCGGAGGCGGACCTCGACACTTCGCCTTTTTGTAGTCCGTAGACTGGCGTGTGCGGAGGCGGACCTCGGCACTTCGCCTTTTTATAGTCCGTAGACTGGCGTGTGCGGAGGCGGACCTCGACGCTTCGCCTTTTTATAGTCCGTAGACTGGCGTATGCGGAGGCGGACCTCGACGCTTAGCCTTTTTATAGTCCGTAGACTGGCGTGTGCGGAGGCGGACCTCGACGCTTCGCCTTTTTATAGTCCGTAGACTGGCGTATGCGGAGGCGGACCTCGACGCTTAGCCTTTTTATAGTCCGTAGACTGGCGTGTGCGGAGGCGGACCTCGACGCTTAGCCTTTTTATAGTCCGTAGACTGGCGTGTGCGGAGGCGGACCTCGACGCTTAGCCTTTTTATAGTCCGTAGACTGGCGTGTGCGGAGGCGGACCTCGACGCTTAACCTTTTTATAGTCCGTAGACTGGCGTGTGCGGAGGCGGACCTCGACGCTTAGCCTTTTTATAGTCCGTAGACTCGTGTGTGCGGAGGCGGACCTCGACGCTTAGCCTTTTTATAGTCCGTAGACTGGCGGGTGCGGAGGCGGACCTCGACGCCTCGCCTTTTTATAGTCCGTAGACTGGCGTGTGCGGCGGCGGACCTCGGCACTTTGCCTTGTTATAGTCCGTAGACTGGCGGGTGCGGAGGCGGACCTCGACGCCTCGCCTTTTTATAGTCCGTAGACTGGCGCATGCGAAGGCGGACCTTCGTCCCCCCACCCCGGGGTGAGGGCAGCCTCTGGTGTGCGAAGGCGAGCCTCAACGCGCTGAGGTGCGCGATTGGCAGCCGCGCATGATTCGCGTGGGGTTGGCATCCACGTCTGTTTTATACTCCGGGGAGTACGCACAAGGACGAAGCCCTTGGCGTGCGCGGGGTTCGCGTCTTGTTTATACTCAGTAGGGTGCGCAGGGAGAACATCCACGTCTTATTTATACTCCGTAGAGTGCGTGGGGTCAACATCCACGTCCTATTTATACTCCGTAGAGTATGCACAGGGACGAGGACCCTGGCATGCGCGGAGTTCGCGTCTTATTTAGACTCCGTAGAGTGCGCAGAGAGAACATCCGCGTCTTATTTATACTCCGTAGAGTGCGTGCGAGGGCGTCCCCTCACACGTCTTTTGTTTATACTCAGGCCCGTCACCCTTGGCTACGGCGAGTGCACACGCGGACATGCGACTTCGATTTATACTCAGTACCGTACCCCTGGCTATGGCGAGTGCACACGCGAACGTGCGTCTTTGTTTATACTCAGGCCCGTCACCTTTGGCTACGGCGAGTGCACACGCGAACGTGCGACTTCGATTTATACTCAGACCCGTACCCCTGGCTATGGCGAGTGCACACGCGAACGTGCGTCTTTGTTTATACTCAGGCCCGTCACCCTTGGCTACAGCGAGTGCACACGCGAACGTGCAACTTCGATTTATACTCAGTCCCGTACCCCTGGCTACGGCGAGTGCACACGCGAACGTGCGTCTTTGTTTATACTCAGGCCCGTCACCTTTGGCTACGGCGAGTGCACACGCGAACGTGCGACTTCGATTTATACTCAGTCCCGTACCCCTGGCTATGGCGAGTGCACACGCGAACGTGCGTCTTTGTTTATACTCAGGCCCGTCAGCTTTGGCTACGGCGAGTGCACACGCGAACGTGCGACTTTGATTTATACTCAGTCCCGTACCCCTGGCCACGGCGAGTGCACACGCGAACGTGCGTCTTTGTTTATACTCAGGCCCGTCACCTTTGGCTACGGCGAGTGCACACGCGAACGTGCGAGTTCGATTTATACTCAGTCCCGTACCCCTGGCTACGGCGAGTGCACACACGAACGTGCGTCTTTGTTTATACTCAGGCCCGTCACCTTTGGCTACGGCGAGTGTACACGCGAACGTGCGACTTCGATTTATACTCAGTCCCGTACCCCTGGCTACGGCGAGTGCACACGCGAACGTGCGTCTTTGTTTATACTCAGGCCCATCACCTTTGGCTACGGTGAGTGCACACGCGAACGTGCGACTTCGATTTATACTCAGTCCCGTACCCCTGGCCACGGCGAGTGCACACGCGAACGTGCGTCTTTGTTTATACTGCGGGAACGCGCGCGCTGGCCAAGCCTGCGCGCGCCTCCGCCGCGTACTTGCGCGTGATGAAGAAAGGTTGGTGACAAACGGCGATCTTCATTACATCCCCGTTTGCGCGGGTAAGCAATTACAAGGGGTGGACATACTAACCATTTGTCCTTGGTGCGGCCGAAGCCTCTAGTCGCTAGACATCTGCAGGACCCGCCAAGGCGCCTCTGAATGGCCCCGCGGACCCCCGCGCTGCGACGCCAGCTCTAAGAGCGCCGTTGGGCTTCGCGACGCGGATGCCTGGTGCCTGGCTCGATGCGCCGGGCCATATCCTGGTCGCCTCGGACGGTGATGATGGTCCGGGGACCCGGGATCTTCATGCATAGATAGCCGTGATGTGGTACCGCGCCGAAGGAGTTGAGGATTGGGCGCCCTAATACGGCATTGTAGGGGTACGGAAGGTCGACCACATGGAAGGTGGCATCTTCGGCCTGCACATTGTCATCTTGGCCGAAAGAGACTTGAAGACCTATTTGGCCCAGCGCCCGCAGGGGCTGCCCCCCGAAGCCCTGCAGTGGGATTCCCGAGGGCCCTAGGCGGCTTCGAGGGATCCCCATCTGGTCGAAGGCCGCCGCAAACAATACATTCGCGGAGCTACCGTCGTCCACCAAGGCACGTCCCACGTCGCATCCCGCGATAGTGACCAGGATGACCAGGGGGTCCTGATGAGGGAAGTCCACGCCTTGGGCGTCGTCGGGTGTGAATGTAACTTCGTGCTGTGCCCAGTCCGGCGGTGCTTGCGCTGGGAATGCCGCCACGTGATGTAGTCTTCGCGCATAGGCCTTCTGCTGCCGTGCTGAGGCGAACTCCAGCGTAGAGCCTCCGGATATGACGTTAATGACCCTACGGTGGGTTGCCTCCGGGGCCTGTAGCGACAGGAGGCCCTCCCGAGGCTGCTGTACGTGAGCTTGGATCCGTAAGGGGCCTTCCTGGGGTTGCATCCCTTGCGCCTGTACCTGCATGGGGGCCTCGTACGGGAATTGGACATGGGCCACCGCAGGCGGACGCGTCTCCGGGTTCCTGTCCCTAGTGACGCTATCGCGGAGTGCCGCGATGGAGGTGCACGTGCGGGTATCGTGGTTGCCGCGGCCGTGGACTACGCACCACAGTCCCTGGTGCTGGTCGTCATAATCTCCACGACTTTTATCGTCGCGGCCCCGGCCACGGCCGCGCCCCCGACCGCCGCGGCCCGCGGGAGCGCCTTCGTCGGAATCGCCCTCAATGTCGAGGACGTACCGGTTGTGCCTCGACTTCTGGTGGCCGCGCTTGAGCCGATCAGACGACTCCTTGTGCGAGGCGTCCCTGTGGTCGGGCACATCCCTGGACGACTCCTGCTTACGTTTTCCCTTCGAAGAACCGTCCTTCGGCGGATCTTCGGCTTTTGCCGAGGCTCCGGCCTGGTTGGTGTCGGAGTCATCACCTTGCCTTCGCCGCGCGTCTTCTTCCGCCCTGGCGTATTCCTCCATTTTTTCGATGAGCTTCGCCACCGTCTTGATTGGCTTTCGCGCATTGTATTCGGCCATCGGGCCCGGACGAAGGCCCTGTATGGCTGCACTAACGACTGTGGTTTCATTAACGTCCTTCACTTGGCATCGAACCTTGGTGAAGCGCTTAAAGTAGTCCCGGAGCTTCTCCGAGGGTTTTTGCTTCACAGCGAAGAGTTGGTCCGCGTCGACTCGCTCGACATAGTTTCCTTGGAAGTTATTGTGAAGGCGGTCGCGGAGCTGCTCCCACGCGTAGATGGAGCCCGGCTCTATGGTAAAGAACCAAGAGAGCGCCACTCCTTGCAGCGCGAGGGGGAGTCCCTTCGCCTTCGTGGTGTCGTCTCCGCCCGCGGCCTCGATTGCGGTTTCGTACACGTGATGTGCATCATATTTGAAGTATAATTCCATATCATATTCCTGCTGTTAGTAGTGAATATTGGCCATAATATCACTGATCTTATATATATTTGCCTCTTCTTTGGACAGTTTACTTGGTTTTATGAATTGCTTGTAGGTCGGCGCGAACCAGGCGCAAACTTCGCAGAGAATCAGAATGGGAAGGAGCAATGGTTGCAAATCAGCAGGAGGAGGAGGACTAGAGTGCAAAGCCCACATCAAACCCTAACCAGCCCAATTGGAAACCCTAGCAACAGCCGCAACTATATAAGCTGCCCCATTCCACCGGGAGGGGAGTGGGGGGGCACACTCCAAACCCTAGCCGCAATATCGTCAACCGAAGCCATCCTCCTGCGTTCCACCCTCACCACCGAGATCAAAAACCCATCGCCTGCCACTCCATCTTCTCCACCGCCTCCCTACGAGAGCTCTCCCCATCTACCATACCCGACCGCCCCTTCAGATCCACCGCCATCCCCCCAGCCATTCGCCGGCCATCTCCCAAAGTCGCAACCCAGGAAAACCATCCATCTGCTCGCCTTCCATTCCCCCTTTCCCAGACACCACCACCGATTCCCCACCAAGCTCCAACACCGAGCCATCCCACTCCAACGCCTCCAGGAGCCAGACCCCCATTCTTCGCCCATCCTCCATAGCCCACGCCGCAACCGGCCGCCACCACTCCTCTTCTCGCCGAGCTCCATCACCCAGCCGCACCTTCTTCACCACCACAACCAGCCGCCACCCATCTGCTTCCACCTCCAAGAACCAGCCTCACAAATCCATCTTCCCCACTGATTCTCACCGAGACCGCATCTCCACCCATCCCCTCTGTTCGCCAGCCATCTCCCTCCACCGGATCCCCCTACTGCTGCCATGATCTGCACCGCTCCTCTTCTACCTCGACCGGATCTGAGTCCCTGTGCAGCTGCTACCTCTTGAGCTGCATCCCTGCTATTCTTCCTGCGAGTCCCTGCTCATCCAAGGCCGGATCTGCTACGTCTTCAACTTCTTCGGCTTGGATCTACTTCCTCACGGCTAGATCTACAACATCTGCTTCCTCTACGCCGACTGTGCTTGGATATGCTACCCCCTCGACTCCTTCGGCCGATCTGCTACCCCGCATCTTCTTCGGCTGGATCTGTACCGCAACTTCTACACGGCTTCACCTCTGCCTGCTACCTCTACGGTGATGAGGACATCACTTCTTCGGATACATACAACACTCCTCCACTTGACATTCAAGGACCAATCACTAGAGCTCGCGCCCGACAATTGAATTTACAGGTGAGCTCGTTCCTAAGTACTTTCTTTTGTCCATTTGAGAATAGATTGCTACCTAATGATTTAATTATGATTAGGAACCATGGAGAGGACCTGGAAATACTTGGAGAAGGGCTACAAGGCGCACAAGTCCAGCAAGGGCGGTCCAATCATGTTGGAGGCCCAACTCAAACCGACTTCGAATCCAATTCGGAGTCCAGGACCAGACCGCACTAAAACGGACGCCCAGATCGCATCCGGACTCCGTTTTGGACGTTCCACATATGTATGGAAAGCTGAGAAGACCACCTTTCCAATGGCTTTGGTCCCATGTCAAAAGTCCTTCTGAGTCAACGGGAATCGTCGAAACAAGTGGGCGTTCAGAATCTGTCAGGGTGCTGCGCCACCGTCTTTTGGGCCGATCGGCTTTGTATCGTGTGGGAGCCCATTAGGGGCGCGTCCAGGGGGTTTTGCTTAGTTCAATTTGTCTTTGAACAGATTCGCCGTTCATCGGTTTGTGAGACCCCAATTTTCGAGTGCTAAATCAATACATCTGCAATTCAGTTGTGTTCTTCCTTGTTCTTGCTTGTGTTCTTCGATTCGCAGGCGAGGATTAGCCTTCTTGGCGAGGTCAACCGGGCTGCGCACGGTTGATAACCTGAGGAGACGTGGTGCTGCGATTGCGGGGTTCGGAACGTGTTGTTCGGAAGCCGGATCGATTTGTGTCGCGCCTCCACCAAATCGAATTTATCCAGAACCTGTTGGAAGACCGGGACCCCGTCCCCATCATACGGGGTCTTCCCCAAGATCTGCTTCCCCTTACTGCCTGCATCCACTACAGACAGGCTTCTTCGGCTAAGATCTTCATTGTCTCATGGGTTGTATTCACTCCGATCTTTGATAGTGTTCTGTGAATGCCTTTCGTGAGGTGCTTGGGTGCTAAATCTGTGAAGTGCATGAAGTGCTGAGTAGATCTTATTACTTGGATGTGTTTGTCTCGTTCATGCTTTTCCTGAGATGTTTACATAGTAGATCTGTAATGTTCATGTGTGTCTTTTTGGATATGAAGGATAAGAGATGCTATTCCTGTTTTGTGCTAATCTGGAATGCTTATGCGGATGCTATCCACTGTTTAGATTCATGATTTTTTACCTGATGCTCTAGTAGTTTCGCTTCACTTCTTGATTCTGCTAGTAGTTCAAATATCTTGCTTTGATGATGATGCTATTTCTTGTCGTTTAGATTCGATCTTTCTGTTTAGAGTTGTTATTTTGCATTTTAGTTCTGTTATTTTCTAATAGATTTAGATTTCATGCTATTTAATGTCATTCTTAAGTTAGGTTTACTTCCGTAATCCTGCAGTAGAATAGGTTGCATTGTGGATGCTTTTCTTTATCTTTATCTGTTAGTTGAATGTTTGCTTGCTTGGTTGAAGGGGTAGGATTGTAGTTTTTAGCTGGTCTTCCTCTCGGCAGTCCTATGCAAATTCTTTCCTTCCTTTTTTCCTCACCCTCTTTCTCTTTATCTATTCTCTGCGTTTAGCTAGCAATTCCTCCTTAGTGCATCTAAATCCTTCTCGCGGTAGAATTAGCTCTCTATCCCCTCATTCCATTTCCCTCTCACCCTGTCCGATTCTTAGTCTTCTTGCTCTTCTGTAGACCTTTCTTTGCTCTTTTCTCTTCTCTAATTCTTTCTCACCTCGCGTCTTCTTCTGTCTGTCTATCTTCTCCTCTAGTCTTCTAGTCTCTCGCTCTCTCTTATTATCTCTTTCTTCTTTCTTTTACCTTCCCCCTCGACAGCAAGTATAGCCTTCTTCTAGCCTATTTTTTCTTCTATTTTCTTTTCCCTTATCTAGTTTCCTTATCTCCTCAGTTCTTTCTTTAGCAGTCAATCTATTCTCTAGTCACCTAGTTTCTAGCACTCTCTTCTTATCTTTTCTCTCTTTCTTTTCCCTTCTCCCTCATCTGCTAGTTCCAGCCTACTCCTAACCCTATTCTATCTTCTGCTCCCTCTCTCTCTCTCAATCTCTCTTTCCCCTTAGCTTTCCTTCTGTTATTTCTGGCTAGCCTTCTCTCTTTCTCTCTTACTCCCTTTTTCTCGCTAGATTTAGACTTTCAGGTCCTTCTCTTTTCTCTTCTTCAGTCCAGATAGTCTTTTCCTAGCGCATTCCGCTCATCCCTTCTCTTCCCTTCACTCTTTTGCAGTTCTGATTTCTGGCCTTTGGTTGTTTAGGTTCTGCAATTAGTGTCAAATTCCCTGTTTGTGCGATTTAGCTTTAGTTTAGTGTCCTTTCACCGGTACTCTAGTCCCTGTGGAGGACACGACACTCGCTGCTATCATAGCGGCAGCCCGTTCACTTGCGGGTGTGCAGTTTTGCACGATCAACACGCGCACGAACTCGCGGGGGTCCGCGTCACCTTTGTAGGGCTGGATGACGCTGGGGTATTTGAAGTCTTCGGGCCATGCCGCTTGCTGAAGTCCCGCCGAGAGCGGGGACTCTGGGTCGACGCGCCGTAGCGGGACGCGGCTGGATGTGGGGGCGTCGCGGCTATCCGCCCTTTCCGGCGCGGGCTCTGGCGCGACCACTGGCGCGGCCTGTTGGCTCCGAGCCTCTTGTATGTCTCAGACGGCCCCGCGAAGGTCCCCCAGCTCCTGCTGGAACGCTTTGAGGGCCGCCAGCAGGGCGCTTTCCACCGCCTGTGCGGGCGGGGTCGCCGGTACTCCCAACGGGCGGATCGGCGCGGGCACGACCGCGTCGCGAGCTCCCGAGCTGCCGGTCGCTCCGTCGTGGCTACCTCGAACCGCCCGGTCCTCGCTACCGGCGAGGGTCGCGGCGGGGGCGGCGAGGTCGGCTGCCGTCGCATCGGCGGGGTGGGTTGTCGCCGCACCAGCGTCGACGTCTTCGACCACGGGGTTCGTCACTGCAACGCCGGTGACGGGTTGGGTCGTCGCGGTGCCGGTGACGGGGTTGGTCGTCGCGGTGGCGGTGACGGGGTTGGTCGTCGCGGTGGCGGTGACAGGGTTGGTCGTCACGGTGGCGGTGACGGGGTTGGTTGTCGCCGCGCGAACGTCGACGTCTTCGGCCACCGCGCCTGCGTCGCCACCCGCGCTCGCCGCTGCCGATGCCGAAGCCCTGGTACTCATATGACGCTCCGGCCCGGCCGCCTTCTTTCCCTTTGCCACCGCTGACGAAGCTTTTTTCGGTGCCATCCTTCTTCTTCGGTCTTCAGGCTTCCTTGTCCTCCCCACGGACGGCGCCAACTGTTGTGGCTACAGGCCAAACAGAGAGAGAGAGGTGGTAGTGGAGAGTGATGGAGATGAGTAGAAATGGCTTGCCCTCTCCCCGTGGCCTGTATTCATATATATATACACATGAGGAGTGCTTTTACAGTTATACCCTTACATCTGGTTATCCCCTCTGGGGGCACTTATGTTATTACACATGGCCTATTCTGGGCCTTATAACCTCCTACCAGGCCTGCTGGGTTTAGGTGGGGGCCACCCCTACGACAGGGAGGCATCTACATCAACATCACTCGGCTAAGCACATGTCCTAGCTCATCTAAGCCGTATCCTCTTCATCCAAAGTGTAGTCAAGCCTCCAATCATGCAACTACTCCACGTTCCCGTGAAGTGCTCAGCCAAGCCATATCCTCTTCGGCCGAGCTACCACTTGAACACTATAAATACCCCCTACCACATCATTCCACCTCTCCACCATCCATTCCATCACTTGTACACATCCCATTGTGTACCGTAGGTGATGTCGGAGTCATTAGTAGAGATGTAGTGAGGAAAGAAGAAGAGTCGGCTTTGCGCAACCAAAGTTCTAGAGAATCATCTTTGGTATTTTGGTATGTGTTTTGGCTCCATATCCTTAATTACCTATGTACGAGTACTTTATCATTGTCTATATAGTGATCATTTTTGTGCAATGTGCTATTGTATTTTGATAGAACTTTCATTTCTTGATAATTCTTATTACTCTACTTGTACTACAAATATTTGGGTAGAGTAGTAACTGCTTGAATTATACGAGGAGTCTAAATCTTTGAACTACCTTGAAGCTGGCTATTATGAGTTGTTTGCAGGCCCTATGTACTGTGGCATGGTGGACGGCCAAGCTGCTCATAATAGTTTGCTAGGGGTAGGGGATTGCCGATAGCACCTGACAATAGTCTACCTGAATAATTGCCAAGATCACTCAAAAGAGACCACAATACTCACTTCTTTCAAGCTCCTACTGGTTATTTAGAATCTGGCTAGCTACGTACTTTTGGTTGTACAACGCGTGAATGGATCAGTGTTAGTATGGTCAACACTCGCTATCTGTTAATCGAACTTCCTCTCCGAAAGTCAGGTAATAAATTAATTTGACATCGCTAGCTCATTAATGTTTTTTCGTGAAAAATAAGATATCCTAGAAAACTCCCGGATGAAGTGCTACCCATGTGCTTGATAAATTATTTGTACGGAATAAGGATCATCAACAACCTCCTGCCGCACCAGAATAGGTGGCGTGACATTGTATTTTGCGAGACCGTACTTCGGGCGTGGAAATGAATTCTGAGAGGGTTTATTAATGAAATATAATTTAAAAGGATTAAATAACAAAATATCTGTTGTACTTGACTTCGCAGGCATTCTTGTTCTTCTTTTATCCATTCTCCAGCATTATGAGCAGTACGAGTACTAAGGAGTAACACATTTTGCACATGATGAGTGCTGATAACCTCGTTTCAGGGGAAAAAACTTCTGATATACTAACAATAGTACCGATGTTTTCACCAGAGTGATAGACACATTTGCACAAGTTAAACAGGCTATCATAGCGAAACTACGAAAAAGAAGACAGTCCACACAAAAAAGCCTTATTATTCAATAAAAAACAAAAGAAAAATCAAAAGAAGATGAACATAGTGAAGTTCAGCAATGCAAGCTACTGCATAGATTACTATGATCTAAAAAAATCGTGGAAGACAAATCTTCAACAATAAAAAACCGTCCTTTTCAACTTTGATTGCTATAGTACTCGATTGCTACAATACTCATCTCTGACTGCTATAATACTCATCTCTGACTGCTACTCAACTTACGACAATTACAGTACTCGAACATACATACTAGTCGTAAGCTACAGTGGTCATATAGACTGTTGTGGTCGTACAAGCTATGGCAGTCATAAACTTAGTTCGACCCATTACACAAAGTACTCGTGGGACATACTTGTGGTCGTGGTTTTGATTAAACCTGAAGACAACTAGATTAACTGGTTAGATCCGAGACGTGGCTCGCCGAAAGCTGCACATCACGACTTAACCTGGAGCTTGTCGTCACCCTCATCTCAGCCTTATGCTCCCAATCACCTCGACCTCCTGAGAGCCTAGTGTAAGCCCTGTCTGCTTAGGCACTAAGACGCAGAGACAACCAGGATAATTGGAATGTGATCTTAGGCATACATGTGTAGCCTTGTCATTGATATTTTTTTTAGAGTAAAGTCAATTATCGGTCCTTAAACTTTTTATGCTGTGCCATCCCGGTCCATAAACTTTTAAAGTATGTCATCTCGGTCCTTAAACTTTCAAAGTGTGGCAATATCCTATGTAGTTGTAGCAGTGAACTTTTTATGCTGTGTCATCCCGGTCCATAGACTTTCAAAAGAAATTGCCACACTTTGAAAGTTTAAGGACCAGGATGACATACTTTAAAAGTTTATGGACCGGGATGACACAGCATAAAAAGTTTAAGGACCGGTAATGGATTTTACTCTTTTTTTTACTAGATATGCAGCTCAATCATCTGCTTGTCTTGAATTTAGTTAGTGACTTAAGGCTAAGTCTGTAGTAATTATTGAACTGATGCTAAGTAACATTTTTAGTAACTAAACTGTACAGTAATTTTGCATGACATAATTTGCTGTTCACTAGGGGCAAATATTGTGTGTACTTTTGTTCGTGCATGCTAGTGCCTGAGCATACGTTCATGTGTTCTCTCTGGCGTATGAAGCTGATTAACTGACATGTTTCCTCTTCTGTTCACCTGGCTTGTTCGATGTTGACGAGTTTGTGATCATTCCCATCTTGGTGCAGACGCTTATGACACCATCTTCGGCCCCCACTATGCCCAGTGTTGTGCTGGTCTGCCCACCCCCCCATTATGAGTTAGTTTTATTTTTTGCTAACACTTGTCGGCGGTAGGTTTTCATTCTTGTGCATAGCAAATTTAAGCTAGGTTCTGTAGCAACTTATATTACTTATGAGAAGTTGACTTGCATCAGATTGGGAGACAGTTCACAATAGACTTCTATTATCTTCTACGTAGCAAACTTTGTTGGATTTAAGTCAGTGGCGAAACCAGAAATAAAATTGAGGGTGGGTTGAATTATTTGTAGGACTAAACTAAGTTGACACAAATATATTCTTTTACTCTTATAGAATTACAAATTCATACAAAAGTTACACAATTGGAGACAAACAACGAAAAATAGAGAAATACAAAGTAGATACCTTGAGAATAGAAAATGCATATCTAAAAATATATAATTATTTTGCCATGAGTGCGGAGTACCAATAAGGCACCTATGTATGAAGCATATGAAAAATAGTGAAATAATAGAAAATTGTGAATGGCAATAAAAATTTAGATAATATGAAACATACCACAAATAAATTAATTTAAATCACGAGACAAATTTAAATCATGGAGCAAATGCATTCTATGTGACTTCATGCGTTGGAAGCGGTTTATGATTTTATCATCATCAATACATTTAAAGATCTCTCGCTAAGTGTAGAACACCATCAAATCATTGAGCTACTCATCCGCTACCTTATTGCATAAATCTGTTATGATAATATTCATTTCTGAAAATATTATCTCATTAGATGCCGTTGCCACCGGAAGTATCAATGTCAACTCGATGAGGCGATACACCAATGCAAAAATTCTACGTTTTCCTCTTTGAACCATCAATTGATTTTTGTTAATACAAAGTTATCACTACTACAAAACAAGCTATACTGGACGTCTTATCACACACGGTTCATGCGGAACCATCTGTGCTTTGATTATTACAGACGGTTCATGGCTAAAACCGTCTCTGAAACTATCACAGACGGTTAGGTTTAAAAGCCATCTATGATATACAAAGTATCACATATGGTTTTTAACTAGAACCGTCTATGAAACTATCACAGACGGTTAGGTTTAAAAGCTATCTATGATATACGAATTATCACAGACAGTTTTTAACTAGAACTGTTTATGAAACTATCATAGACGGTTTTTATTTACAACCGTCTGTGTTTTGTCGTTTGTCATATGAACTACAGAAGCTACTGAGACGAGAAACAAATTCAAGGCAAATTTATTACAAAAGTCCCCAAAAAAGAGATTCCTAGATCTTAGTCTTTTGGGCTTCATATGCTTCTTCTTCGACTTTTGGAGTTGCAGAATCAGCCGCTGAGTTCTCGAATGCCGTGAAGTTTGCTCTTGCCCTGTGCACTTCTTCCTCCAGTCTGGACAAATCATTAGCACAGTCCATAATCTCATAGAGGATGTCATAATAAGTTTCCTCATAATCAGCTGCTTCTACTTGATCGGCAATGTTATCCATGTGTCTCTTCACTGCCACAAAAGCTTTTTCCGCTTTGTGCACATTGCAGAGAAGAACGAGGCTAAGGGCGGTTTCCCTTTCCTGAGCGGCAATGAGACACCTCTGTCTATGGCGGATGATGAGGTCCAGCTAACGGATGGAAGCGAGTCGAGGAAGGAGAGTAGGGTGAGAGCAGAGGAGCTACTCCAGACGTAAATTGTTGGCCGCCTGTGTAAGGTTGCGGTCGAACAACTCATAATGGATAGATGAGAGAAAGGAGATCAAAAGAATATTAGATGCCATTATTGAGAAATCTGGTGAAGAAGATGAGAGGACAATTTAGAAGAGTTGGATTAGGGCGCTCATATTTAAGTGTTATCACAGATGGTTCATATACCAAACCGTCTCTGATATTAATATTATGGACGGTTCGTATATCTTACCACAGACGGTTCGTATAACAAACCGTCTCTGATATGTGAGTTATCACAAACGGTTCGTATAACAAATTGTCTCTAATATGCGTTATCACAGACGGTACATATAACAAACTGTCTCTGATAATGACACGTCACCGATCCGTGGCGTCACCCAGGATTTTGATCTCACCTGTCCATTCTGTCCACGTCGAATGGCAGGCACTGGTTCCTCCCACCGCTCGGTCCTTATTAATTACCCCCATCTACCTTTCCACCGGTAGTTACGGGTGAGTCCATCCACTATATAGCTTCCTGCATCCCCCTTGCTGACGTTGACTACGTACCACCACCGTGAGCTAGCGCCTCCATTGTGACACCACGGTCGACTGCATAACACACTCTTGTCATAAGTATCGTAAGAGTGTCTTACGTAGTCTAACTGTCGTGCTACAAAGGTGGCGCTACCGCCGCCTCTCCATTGCCGGTGATATCCGGTTGCCATTCGATGCATCCAGCTTGTTCCTTGACCTCACCGACTACCGCCGTGAGCTAACGCATGCCTCCGTTATGACACCACGGTCGACTGCACAACACACTCTTGTCCTAAGTGTCGTAAGATTGTCTTGTGTAGTCTCACCGTCGTGTCATAAAGGTGACGCCACTGCCGCCTCTCCATTTTCGGTGATATATAGCCGCCATCCGATGCATCCAGCTTCTACTGTCTGCTAGGATCTCTGCTTCTTATATATTCTTGCTGTGTTAAAGAGTTAGGTTCGTTATCTTATTATGCTTAATGGTGGATTCTAATCTTAATGAAAATGGAATGTGTTGTTGTATTAATTTGCCACTGTATTTGCTTGTTTTCTTGAGGCAAGCCAAAAAAAGAAAAAAATTTAGGTATAGAGTGAACTATCACAAACGGTTTTGTGGTATAAACCGCCTATGAAGGACTATCACAGATGGTTCTATATACCAACTGTCTGTGATACTCGCTAATCACAGACGGTTGGTAACTCGAACCGTCTGTGATGTGTGAGTATCACAGACAGTTTTTGGTTCGAGCCATTTGTAATAGTTTTCTTCACAGACAGTTCTAGTTACAAAATCGTCTGTGTTGTCTTTACAACAGACCGTTCTAGTTACAAATCGTCTGTGTTGTCTTTATTACAGATGGCTCTGTGATAACCTTCGATTATCACTGACACATAAATACAGGCGGTTCAGAAAACCGTCTGTGATGACAATTTTGAACCATCTGTGATGACCCTTTTTATAGTAGTGTATAAATCTATGAATAAATTATAAAGACTGAACTATCTATATACACTAAAAGTCTAAACTCTAGACTTTAAAATACTAAATCGAGTAGGAAGTAAAGAACTAATGAAGAATATTACTCACTCAGTGTCTCAATTCATCAATTTAAGTTGAACTATTGAAACCAACCGACCAGACTAGACTCAAGTCCTAATTATCTCCTCCTCGCTTCAGAGTTCCCAATCAGGCAATCACTTCCTCTCTTTAAGCTCTTTTCACTCTCACTCTCCTCTCTCAGCTCTTTTGTCTCTCGTGTCTCACTTCTCAGAGCCAAGCATTGACTAGCGATTTTTTTTTGAACTCGCATTGACTAGCGATTGGTACCTCGGTGCTCCTGTCGACAGTGCCGCCCCCACTCATCGGCGATGGCTTGGCCCTCGCCGCCCCTGCTCAGGTGGCTTGGTTCTCCCTCACCGCTCCGTGCCCTGGTCAGGCTCCCCCCTCGTCGCTGGACCACCGCAGTCAAGCTCCCCCCACATGACTCCGGCTCTCCTCGGCTGCCCCAGCTCGGCTGAGTTCCCCCTCGCCACCCCTGCGCCCCGGATTGGCTCCCTCGCACTTGGATGTGCCTCTCCTCAGGTTGCAGCCCAACCCTTGCAAGCAGATCTGGCTTCCCTAGTGGCCCGACCCTGGTCCCCCCTTATGCTCGCCCGATGGCAGACGCTCAATCGCCTCTGCGTCTGTGAGGCTACGATGTGAGCCATCGGGTCTCTCTGGAAATCAGTGGCTTCTTCCAATTTCTAATTTGGTACTTGGTGGTAGGGTTTGTGAGTTTGGTGTCTTGGTGGGCCGGTGAGATGGATTTGTTAGGCCTCTTTATGGCAGTGGGTTGACGACTCTTGATCAGACATTTTTGATGTTTTGCTTTCCTTCTTTGCAGCTAGGCACCGGGCCGTCATCTTCGCCCGGTCGGGTGTGCCGTGTGCGGGGGACGGGGGCCTTACTAAGCCTACCCCTTGGTTTCGCCCCTGAGTTGAGTGGTAGTTTACATTAGACTAGTAGTGTGTCCGTGCTAACGCTACGGCAAAATCAGACCGATTACTTTAGAAAGATCCCTCTAGGCTCTAGGCAAGCAAATATTACGGTTTACGGCTGGGAGTACCTGCATATATAACCGAGCAAATAGAACTCTCGAAAACGATTAGTAGATGGGCAAAACTTCAACTCTACAATGTTGATGTTGCATCATCGCCACAAAATTTCCCCGCTACAGCCCCTAGCGATCATCAAGTGTTATTACATTTCAAGAAACACCATCTACACAGCGAGTATGGCATTATGAATCTAGCGGGTGCATTGCGAGGTCATTCAGGTACTCGAGCCAGATCAGCGAGATTTCCATTTTCTGTACTTTGTGCTGGCGAGTTCTTGCCCCAGATTCGCAGCAACAACATTGTAACTTTCTAAGTCCATCCTATCTAGCTCTCTATCTCCGATTGCTTGTTATCTTTGCGGCTTCTCTTCCGCTTCCTTTTAAACTTGCTTTTCTCTGCCACTCCAAGTGCAGTTTCTACAAGAGAACTGGCAGGCCTTTTGTTTTGTTCTTTGTGACTTCCATTTTCATCAGCAGCTGTCTTTCCTTCTGATGCCACATTCAATAGCTTCTTATACTCTGATTTATCCATAAGAAGACGCTTCTCCTCATCACCCAATTGGGCAAATTTACGTTGCTGCACCGATGGTTGCTCAATAAATAAGGAGTTCTTTATACCATATATCACAGGAACGCCAGGAACCTACATCCAAGCAAAACACACATAAGTATATTGCGGCACATGACTATCTGAAGATGGCATGATACATTTTTCATGTCATTTTCTATTGAAGTAGATGTTATGATCTTTGTTGCTTGTATTATGTCCCTGTACAGATGCTTTCACAAATAGAATTCAAGCGATAAAAGAATAAAAATAGAATGTGGACACAACAGAGAGCAAATCTTCGTTCCTCCCGTAACTTTGCCCGGAGATCAGCATCCTAGGTGGCAACAAAGTAGTGTTCCGGATTCTTATCACCTATCAGTGATAGAATACAATCCACTGCACTGACCACCTTGTCATGCTCACACCTGAACACAGCAACAAAATCCCAATAGAACAAACATTCAGTGACCCATCCTCAAGCTCATCAAGCCATAAGCTAAAAAAGGAGAAGAATATTTACTTAGAGTAGCACTGCATGCAGTCAAAGTGATAGTACCAATGTCATCTAAATCCAATATGTGATTCTTAAGTTGGGAATGAAATTTCATACTCAGGGAATGGCACCAAACTAAGTGCACCAACTACTCCCGTCACTATCTAATGGTGAACACTTCGATTGATCCCTGACAGGAATTTAAGGTGCAGCGTCAAGTTACAGGAAGAAGAGTGGGATGATGAGGCCTCCAGTGGTCTGTCTAAATTTCAAATTGCATCTAGGTTTCATGTATCCCAAAACCAAATGGTGGCGTCTAGGAAATGGCAGCTGTGTAAAGAGTTATTATTTATCCTAGCTAAAGTATGATACTATGAAGTCATTGAGAGGAAGTCCTGTTGAAAGCAGAACGAATCAAATGATAATGCTTTTCTGGGTTGATTATATAACAAGGTTTGAATCGGATATTAAGCTTTGATAGAGCCAGCTAGGATCTACAAGAAAATGTTAAAAGTAGAATGTGCACAGGTTTGATTGTAACAAACTCTAGGTAAGCAATCAGATTTGATTGTAACTCTAGGTAACTCTAGGTAATCAGCTTTGATAGACACAACAGAGAACAAGGTTTGATTGTAACTAAAACAAACTCTGCACCAATTTAGACCAAATGGACCAACTTTTATTCAAATAAGCAATCAGATCCTCAAAATGAAATTACATTAGTAAAATTTCGCACATTTCCACTGCCTATTAACACATATTGCTATTTATCTCAGGAACTAAATTCGTGCTACCTTCTTTATGAATAAATGAATGATATGACATAAAACAATGTACCCCCCATAGAATCACTCAACGGGCCAACGCTTGCAAAAGCAATCTAACAAAAAAGAGAGTACTGAACTGAACAAGCTTATAGAATAAACGGAGCACAAGCATCATAGACGATTATGCCATTACCAATTTTCATCTATCTATGAAGCATTGCACACACGGTGCATCAATAAGCTATTTCCATCACAAAACCAGCACAGGCATGACATTTACACAGAAATGATAACTACCTCAGGTAAAGCTAAGAAATTGTCGCACGTTTCTGCTGTGATGTATCACAATATAAAGCAGCAGGTGAGGAAAAAAATCCACACGATTCGATAGCTTCAGGGTACCTGGCCGATGATGACGGCTTTGACGCTGTCGAACGGGGTGGTGTGAAGCGCGTGGAAGGCGAGGTGCGGCGGCGGGTAGACGGGCACCTTGCCGTGCAGGCGCTCATGGGTGACGAAGCGGCAAAGCTCGAGCGCGTAGGGCTTGCGCAGCTCCCCGGGGAGCGCCTCCAGCCACGTCTCCTCGACGAGCAGCTCCTCCAGCTTCACAGCGCCCCCCGACGCTAAAACCGCGAGCACCAAAACCCTAAGGTTACAGGACCGACGAGCCGGGCGTACGCCTGAACGGAACCCTAGGGAGAGCGAGGGCGTGGAGTACCTTTGGACTGGGCGAGGCGGAGGTTGCGGCGCGCGCGGGCGAGGGCGAGGTTGGTGTCGGCGCGGCGGCGCTGCTCCGGCGAGAGGGAGGATGCGGAGGAGGAGAGGGGGCGGCGGGCGTGGAGCTGCTGGGGCGGAGGCGCTTGGAAGGGCGGATTAGGAAGTCGGCGATGGTTTTGGGGGCGGTGGGAGGGGCCATGGGGCCTGGGGATTTTGCTCACCTTGGTTGGGGTTTTGGGTGGCTTCAGCAGCTCGGTGGGGGCGGGCCGGAGCGGGGAGAGGCGGGGGGAGGAGTCGAGGTGGGTGGCCGGGAGGAACTTGGCAGCGGCGAAGGCCGTGGAGGCCATGGCGATCGGGAGGGGAGGGGGTCGGTGCTCTCGGCCGCGCGGGTGAAGCGGCGGCGGCGGGGAGAGGCGAGATGGGAGGATGGGGGAGGGGAGGCGTGGGGGAGGATGGGGAGGCGGAGGGAGGGGAGGCATGGGGGAGGAGGGGGGAGGCGCGGGGGAGGCGGAGGGATGGGAGGCGCGGGGGAGGAGGGGGAGGCGCGGGGGAGGCGGAGGGAGCGGAGGAAGCGCGGGGGAGGAGGGGAGGCGCGGGGGAGGAGGGGGAGGCGGAGGGAGCGGAGGAAGCGCGGGGGAGGAGGGGGAGGCGCGGGGGAGGCGGAGGGAGCGGAGGAGGCGCGGGGGAGGCGGAGGGAGGGGGCAGCGCAGGTCGAGCGGGGGCGCGGGGTGGAGGGGTACTGCAGATCCATTGAAGGATGACCGTCGGATATGGTTGAGTAAGGAGAGAGAATGGAGGAGAGTTAATCTGGTGCGCACCTTTTTAGGATGGTGTATTTCTGGGTGCATATTGTGGTGTGGATGTAGTTAAGGTCATGACTGTGGAGCAGGTAATTGTTGGGTGGATGTAGGATAATTTTAACTGGTGGTTTAGTAGGGTAGATGTAGAAGCAACTCAGGCAGCTCTTGTTAGTGTGTTAGAACTCACCTCATATGTAGTAGAAATTGCTACATGTAAATGTAATTACTTTCTGTAGATAAGAAGTGCCTCCAAACTAGAAGGATTAATCATAGACGAATTTTAACCACTTAGTTCATGTATGTGCTTGGCAGTGTGTTGTACTAGTTGCTTGGCAGTAAGCGTATTCACGCTAGCTGCTTGAGTAAAAGTTAGAAAACTTGGATTGCTTGTCAGCAAAATAGAAATAATTGTTTGACATAAATAATTTTCTATGTTTTATGAGATCACGTGGAGGTCACCCCATGATATATGATGAGTATTTAACTTTGTTATACAAGTGTTGTCAAAGTTTGATTTTAGTTTTGAGAGTTTTCAATTTTGGAGTAGCTGTCAGCTGAAGTAGGTCTGAGACTGTGTGAAAAGATCTAGGTTAATTTGTAATGAATAATTGGTATTTGGGTTGAGTTGAATATAAAGTTCTGCAAAAGGGTGTGCAATTCCCTTAAATTCAGGTTGCTGTTAAAACTCAGGCGGTAGTACCAGCCTGGCAATAGCGGTAGTACTGGTCTAGTGATAGCTATAGTACAGTACTGGTTGTTAGCGGCGGTACTAATCGTAGGTGCAGTATGACTAATCTCCAAATGATGGTAGCTATGGTACAGAGTGGGTCATTTTTGGAGTTTTTTTTGCAAGTTGTCGTATCTATTTTACAAGCTGTTGTATCTGCTATGCATTTTACTCTTTATAATTTTAGCTCCGAAACTTGTTGCAATTATTATACTAAACGTTATTCATCCATGTCTAGTGACAAGGAAACCACAACGAGAAGAAACGGAAATTCTTCAATCACGTCAAACAAAGATGTTACTTTAGTGTTTTGTTAACAAATCCTAAGGGTAAGGCTCACTTAAGTAAAAACATATAACGGTTATCCTTATTGTATTAATTCACTCTGTAGAGTAGATGATTCGCCTCCATCAAATCCTCATTTTATTAGCATTCAGGTAGTCAGCACTCACTAGTGAAAGTGATAATCATGCCATAGAGTTAGAGTTACTACTGGCTCAAATATTGGTTCGCCGGCGAACCAACAAAGACTATTGACAGATTATCACTAGTGATAACTCACTAGTTCTATTCTCATTGTTATTGGTTCGCCAGATGAGTCGTTCCTCATATGGTTTTGGCCACCCTATTGCTCTAATTGCTTCTTTAAATTACATCACATCAAGATCTGAATATTGCTCAATCGACGCTACCAATTGTAGAGACTTATTGGGCATTGAGTCAATAAGCTTCTTAACTAATGCGGCGTCGTCCAAGGTGGCGTTGAGAGCGCTGTACTTGGCTACCATAGTACTCAATTTCCAGCGAACTCGTCGATCGTCTCCTTCCTTCACGCGAATTGAGTCGAATTCACTCTTCAATGTGTGCAATCAGGCCTTCTTCACGTGCTCAATGCCTAGATATCGAGTCTTCAGACCATCCCATACCTCCTTTGCCGATTTCTTCTTTGCGATATGTAGAAGGACATTTTCTGAGACGGCTTGGAAGATGAACGCTCATGCCATTTTGTTTTTCTTCTGGTCTACGACCACTCCAACCATACGTTCTACTGCCTCCTAGATGCCTTGTGCATCTATAATCGCCTCCATCATGATCATCCATATGGTATAATTCGTCACTGTCAACATCGGGAATTGATGCGGCACCCCGTCGCCATCTCTTGTGGCCTGCTTGACGGAGAGAGCCATCGCTGGGAACCACAAGAGGTCTGGATGTGCAGAGGCTCTGATAGCACGTGTAGAATTTGCTTCAAGATGGCATGCCCAAGTCATAGCTCACGGTCGTCTCGGGTTGTCTCTTCTCTGAACTTTGCTCCTTTTGCTTCTCTGAAATTCAGATTATGGTGAACAGTGCCAGCAAAATAGAACTCGGCAGAAACCAGCAATACAGAGCAGAAAATAATCACGGAACAAAGAATTTTTGTGGTGCAAATTGGCGCACCTTTTTTAGAGTAAACTTCCCTGTATTTATACTAAGTTTACAACTCAAAACCTGAAAATCTATTACCAATTACAAACTGAACTCGGACTCTTTTTCTTACTAAAACTAGACTCTGAAATTGAAAACAACCTGGACTCCTGGTTCAACTCCACAGCTAGATTGAACCGAGTCATACTCTAAGCATATATATGCACTCGATGACCCGGGTGTAACTACACCTGAGAGTAATAAGGATTTTTCATATATATATCTATATATATATATATATATATATACTTTTTTTTTTAATTTTTTTTAGAGTTTGATATCTCAAATATACTTTTTTATGGGTACATGAAGATACCCATATCAAACGTTGCGAATCTCAAAGCAAATCAACGGGTATTGATATGGGTGCCTAGGCACCTGGGTGCATAAAACACTCGTCCTATATATATATATATATATATATATATATATAGGGAACGTATCTAGTGCTAATGCACTATTCGGTGCTAACATGTGAACTCCGCGTGTGGACCATCGGATGCACCTCAAACGGCCTAGATCCTTGAAGGTGGAAGCACCCAATCCACTTAAACGTTTTTGCAAACAACACCCTACCGGTTCGCACTGTTTTTTCCTCCCCGCCTCCCCGTTCCCCTCAGCGCGACGCCTGACATCCTCGTCGCCTGATCTGCCGCTCACGCCCTCCTCGCGCGACGGCGCCTGTCTCCCTAGCGACCCGACGTTCCGCGCCGTTTGGAATCACCCCGTGCCATCCCGCGCCGTTTGGAATCACCCCACGCCGTCCCGCGCGAGCTACCTGATTGTGCCATCCCGCGTCCCGTTTGCAATCAGATCTAGCGATCTGTCTGTGTGGAGATACATCCGATTCAGGTACAGCACTATTTTTTTTGCATGCATGTCCCGCGCGAGCATCCAGATTGGGTACAACACTTTTGTTTTTTGCTCCGTTTTTTGCTGATCTTCAACTCATTCCGATTTAGACCTCAATTCAATTTTTCTCGTTCGGGTAAAGCTAAAAAGTCCACTGACAAAGGTAACTTCGCTAAAAAGCTTGCCGGATGCAGACTATATTCATATATTGTCATCAAGGTTGGCCAGACCAATGAATCAGATGTTAGTTTTTGTGACAGTAGAATAAATTGCAGAACAGTAGATGATCTGATAGACAAACAATTAAATTACAAGATGAACCTCAGACAATTAGTGATCACAAATTTTGAAAAGATCCAACCAGATCATAACAAACGAGAGGTTGGCAGAATCTGATCTAGACTTTCAGATGGGATGCAGTCAATTATCTGCATCAATTATCTGTGTCATATTATGTTAGGAAATGTATGTTTAGCAAATATTACATACATACAAAAAGGAACTTCTTGTAAGTTGCTGCCATTGTTACCTCATGACCATTGCCCAGTCAAAACAACATGCCATAATTTGGTCCCATGACCATTGCCCACTCCAGGACCATGCCAGAAAATTTCTCCCTGTTGCACACACACTGATTTCAACTCGGTTATTAAGCAAGCATATAGTCATGCTTCTTGTTTCTAGCACACCCGAATCCCCTGCCTGCTACATACAACAAATTGCTTCAAGCTTACATTTTTCAGAAAAAAAGTTCAAGACATACACCGCGTTGCTAAGGCCTGAACGCATACAACTGTAAATGGTGAGCTCGACTTAATTATATAAGACTATTTGCACTTACAAGTTTACATCTGGCATGTATCTCTAACAAACATTTTCACGCTCGTTAAGAAGAACTAATATTGGTAAAGCTTCAGATCCAATTTATGTGGCACAAACCAGTAACCTCAACATTACACAGTAACCTCAACAAGCTTCAGATCCTATGAGTCATGCATCGATGACTGATGAATGAACATGAGTAAAGAGAGGATACAACGGCTGCCTGGGGGTCCTTGATTGACTTCACAATATCAACGGCTTCCTGGTTCTTCATTACCTTCATTCAGCAAAGGTGTAGGTTTAGGAACTGATTTGCAAACATATTTTTAAGAACTGTATTCTCAAATACAGGTGAATCACCCTGGAAACAGAATCATACGATAAACAAACAAGAAACTAGAAGATGTACAACTCTAACTAACTGCTGGAAACAGAATCATACGATAAACAAACAAACAAGAAGCAGCAAACATATTTTTGGGATCTTGTTTAACCTTTTTGGGGTGGGAGCAGCAGAGGAGGGCATTGCCGACGACACTGCTGGGAAGGTGCGGAGGGAGGCGGCGGGGAGGCTGGTGAGTTCGGATCCGGTGGCATCGTCCACCAGCAGGGTTAGATCCAGCAGTATGGAGGCTGGGGAGGTCGGATCTGGGCGCCGTTCTCGTCTCCGGTGACAGGATCCGGTCATCTTCCTCGACAGGCACCAAGAGGGAGCGCGGAGGAGGGCAGCGGCGGAGGGGCTCGGCGCGGAGGGGCAGCGACGCTGGGAGATTGCAGACGGCGTGGAACGGCGCGGGGAGATTGCAGACGGCGCGGATCCTGGTCTTCGCGCGAGGGATTACAGGCGCCGTCGCGCGAGGAGGGCGTGAGCGGCAGATCAGGCGACGAGGATGTCAGGCGTCGCGCTGAGGGGAACGGGGAGGCGGGGAGGAAAAAACAGTGCGAACCGGTAGGGTGTTGTTTGCAAAAACGTTTAAGTGGATTGGGTGCTTCCACCTTCAAGGATCTAAGCCGTTTGAGGTGCATCCGATGGTCCACACGTGGAGTTCACATGTTAGCACCGAATAGTGCATTAGCACTAGATACGTTCCCATATATATATATATATATATGTATGTATGTATGTATGTATGTATGTATGTATGTATGTATGTATGTATGTATATATATATATATATATATATACATACATACATACATACATACATACATACATATATATATATATATATATATACATACATACATACATACATACATACATACATACATATATATATATATAGATATGTATATGTATGTATATATATATATATATATATGTATATATATATCTATATCTATATATATATATGTATGTATGTATATATATCTATATATGTATATATATATGTATATATATATGTATATATATATATATGTATATATATATCTATATATGTATATATATATATATATGGTATAAATAACAGGGGCACCTAGGTGTCTGGACACCTAGTCTCCTTACCTTTGGATTGCTTTTAGATGCGTGCTAGTGTGATTGAGACTTTCCATCCATGATTAAGACTTTCCTTCCATGATTGATTTAGCATGCCTAATATATTACATACCATACATACCATTGCTCTAGCACGTATCTAAAAGCAATCTAACGGCAGGGAGCCTAGGTGTCTGGGCACCTAGGTGTAGAGACCCGAATATGCAAATCCGGGCTCTCTGTGTATGCTGCACTAGTCCAGGATCACGCTAGTGCACACAGTCAAACATAGAGGTAATCATCACCACAATCACGATATTAAATAAGGGAATCTCAAATTATTAATCAATAACCAAAAGTGAGACCTTATGGTCAAGCTTACAATCTCAATAGCCATAGGGGCTTAACAAAACTTAGCAGCGGAAAATCCAAAATAAACGTAGTGGCCAATCGACATGCCCACGGGCAATCGAGTGGGGAGCGAAGCCTAGAACGCGTAGTCGTCGAAGTACTCGCCTCCTGGAACCTCCTGCTGGTAGCACTCCTCATCCTCAACTGAGCAACATAGGCGTAAAGCCGTGAGTACATTGGTACTCAGCAAGCCGTTTGTAACAAATGATGCAATATAGAATGCAAGGCTTACCAATGGAAGGCTGAAAGGGTTAATTTGCATAAAACAACATTTGAAATTACCATAAATAGATTGAAGGCAAACTGAAGTAAAACAATAATAAACAATAATCAAAGGAATTGAAGTAACCACTTATGAATCTCCCATCCATAAGCTAAACCAACCACTCATGGATCTCCCAACCAACAGTGAATTAACCATCCACTGTCCAAAACTTTTTAGAAATAACTATACCTCGTGTGAAATCACCGAGCATTGTCCATGACCGAGGACGCGGCTATTCGAATAGTTTTACACTCTGCAGAGGTTGCACAACTGTACCCACAAGGTGTGATTAGCCTCGCGCTAAGGAAATCACAACAAGGCCTTTACAATGTTCAATTCCAACCCAATCCCGCCCGCTAGGGTTTCGCATCACACCCCCCCTTGCGCCCCGTGGAATGTATACGACACCCACTGACATCCCAATGGCGGAACCAGAATTGAAACATCACAAATTAATCAGCCAGGTCTGTCCCATACCAGACATGTGGTTTGCACGGTAAGACTCAGATCAATGGCGCACAAAGTTAAGTCCTTAAGTGTTCTCGAGCGAGACTACCACATCCCTCGAAGTGCTCCAACACTTCCCCCTTTACTGCACGATCATTCGCCCGAGTGAAAACCAATTTTGCATAACCACCGCCAATGACGCACCAACGTCACGGCACAAATTTTATAACAGTGGCACCAACAACGATTCAATATCTCATTAGGTCAAATTAATTAATCACATATGATGATGAAACCTTTCGCAAAATAAGCAAGGCTAAGCATTCTAATCGTACCAACCCAATGTGACAAATAACATAGCATCACTAATTAAATTACCAACCTAAGGTGACAATGACATCAAGGTATTCCAAAATATCAAGGAGGGAATTAACCAATTGGGACGATAACTACCAATACAAGGGTTTGAATAAAAATAGCAATGCAAGATAATTTAAAACAAAATAATTAAATAATAGATTGCAAACTGGGTTCAACATGATCAAAGGACACGACTTGCCTTGGCCTTGCTCAGTTGACGGCTCTTGATCTTCAAATCTGACGGCGGCTCCCTCGAATGCATGATCTAACGAGAGAGAACAAAACGAAAAGACAACATAAATTCAAATAAAATTCAAATGAACTCCAAAAATTCCCAAATCCAAACCAAAAGATAGAGCTCAATTTTAGATGAATTTAGGAAAAAGAATCGGGTCAATCGGAGCTAGGACGAGGGAGAACGGGCTTCTGGAAAATTAAATCTACAGAAATTCGGGGAAATTAGAAAAGGGCACTGTGCTGTGGACCGGGCGCATGGCAGAACGGGTCTACGGTGAACCCGGTGCACGAAACAGTGCGGCTGACTGGGCGGCTGGCGCAAGCGACTGGGCTGACGTGGCAGGGCACGTATGCGGGTAGGGCTGACGTGGCAGCTGACATGGCAGATGACGTTGCGGCTGACGTGGTGGATGACGTGGCACCTGGGCGGCTCGTCTGCTGACGTGGCACTGACGTGGCATGGCCACGTGGCGGACACGCGGCATCTAGGGCTGACGTGGCTTACCACGTCGGCTAGGCTGGCGTGGCGGCTCGGGCATGCGGCGGCGGGGGTAGATCGGACGGCTGCGTTGCGCGGGCGTGGACGCATCCGGGCCGTCGGCCCAGATCTGATCGGGCGGCGGGGATCGGGCGGCTCGGGCGCGCGGCGGCGGGGATCGCCGACGCGTGGCGGGGCGACTTGCTCATGGCGCACGGGTCTATGGGCTTCCGGCTGACATGCGGGCCCCACCGGGCAGAGGCACGGTGCACGGTGGACGGCGTCCACGGGGAGGCGAAGCGACGGCCTGGCGTCAGCGCTGACGCACGCGGGCGCGGGGACCGAGGCGTCGCGGGCGCGTGCGCGGTTCCGCCGGCGGCGCGGAGCGCGGGCGGCGGGTCTGGCCAACGGCGGGGTGCGGCGGCGGGTCTGGCCGACGGGGTCTGGGACGGCGGCGGTCTGGGTCGGCGGTGACTTGGGACGGCGGTGGGGCTCACCGGCGTCGGCGGCGAAGACGGTGAAGGACACGGTGGCGTTGACGGCGACGGAAGGCGAAGCGACGATGGCTTCGAGCTCCGGCGGCGAGGCGCACGGCGCACGGCGGAGAAGGCGACGGCGACGGCGGCGGACGACGGCGGGCGACGACTCACCGGCGGCGAAACCCGACGGCGCGGAAGCGG